>JARJHM010000217.1:0-440470 GCA_033356055.1 Carex pumila
CGTGCATTTTTCTAATAACCTACTTATTGAGAAACCAAATTATTCATTTATAACCATCTATTTTCAGGGAGATGAGCCCCGGTTCGAGCCATCACAGGATTTTCAGCCGACTCAGCCATCGCAGAATTTTGAGTTTGACGTGGGTTCGACCTATGATACCATATACACTCAGGGTTACTCTTATCCTCAGTTTCACACACAGGATGATCCACCACCAGAGGACAGTGCAGCAGTGTACCAGACGGAGACAGCTTCATCCTTAGCAGAGACTGCTGTGGCTTCTATTTTCGGGCCTCCGTTAGTTCCTAGCTCACCTGAGGAGGTTTTGTTTGGACATATACCAGAGGAGACCCCACCACAGCCATCACGGCAGTATACGTCTGCTTTCAATTTCTTAGGTTCGGAGATTGAGGAGGTACCGGAGGAGTTGGGGCGTGGTAAGAGACATAAGATCAGGAAGGACCCGTACACACCATCGACCAAGTAGTTATTCAGACTGTTATGGCTGTTTGGACTTTTTGTGCTATTCGTACTGTTATGGCTGTTTGGACTTTTTGTGCTATTCGTACTGTTTGGACTGTTATTTAGTTATTATCTAGTTATCATGTTATTCTGACTGTTGTTTGGTTTATGCTTGCTACTATATTATCTAGTTATCATGTTATTCTGACTGTTATTTGGTTTATGTTTGCTACTATATTTCTTAGAATTCGAATAAAGAAAAAAACACAACTTCTACTACAATAAAAATACACATAGGTTCGGAAAAAAAAAACACACACACACACAAGTCTACAATAAAAATTAACAGATAAATTCCTGACTAAAATCACAACTTCTACTACAATAAAAATACACATAGGTTCAGATAAAAAAAACACACACACAAGTCTACAATAAAAATTAATATATAAATTCCTAGCTAAAATCACCACCCCTCTAACGATGAAACTGCAATGGAAAAATATATATGTTAAATCAATTGTTAATTCATAAAAATTATTGATTTTTTAACAGCTTACCCTGTTGCGTATTTCCTCTTGCATCCCTTTCTTCTTCTCGCATTCCTCTCGAGAGTTTCTCTACTGGTTCGGTGACCCTTTCGTCGTCCTTCTAATACATCCATCCACATTTGGATCCTGTTGTGTCGTCTCCTACCCAACTTTACCAACCGATGCTCTGGAACTAAGAGATCTCCTTCGTGCACCGGCCAATCACATTGATTGTCATACACATGGAATTCACCACTCCATGTGTCTATGAGTGTTTGAATGTTGTAATAATAATTGACGAAGTCATTTGGATTCAAGTTCCTATAATGTTAACACATTAGTAAGTAGTACCGTCCCTAATATGAAGTTTCAAATTAAATAAAACATAATTTTACCTTAAACGACACACCGCCATCACATGAACACATGGTATTCCGCCCATCTGAGGCTTCTGGCACTGACATTCCACCTCATGATCGTTCTTCAGAATTACCTTGTATCTGCAGTCGCTAGACGTGTGTACCCATCTGCCATTCTCCATGTCAAAATTAATCTTTTTGCCATGTGAGGTCACCATAAATTCATTATGGCCGAATGCAAGCGTTGACATTTTTTTAGTCTTCTCAATGTGCTTATCCAGCTTCTTATGCACGCGAGTGGAAAACAGCTGACCCGCTGCTTGCAATTGCACAGCCGTCTCACTTCTTTGCTCAAACCAGCTGACACACTTGTAGAATGTCTCCTCAATGATTGCGGCAACTGGTAATCTATGAGAAAACAATAATAAAACAATAATTAAAATTACAACTAAGTGAAGAAAACAATAATAAAAAATAGGAAGATTACAAAATACAAACCTGCGAGAAGTTTTGAAGACATGGTTGAGCGATTCGGAACCGTTGCTAGTCATTATTTCCCAACGAGATCCATCATCCATAGCTTGATACACCTTCCATGGCTTAGGCAGTTCTTCCTCGTCATTTTCATTATATTTGCCACATGTATCTAAATAAGCCAACCAATCAGGATTTCGCCTCCCGATTGCATCAAGTCCTTATTGCAATCTTCTTCTCTTCTTCTTTTTAACCATAACCTTGAAAAAAGTGGAAGCTACCTTATCCTTAGTGTGCTTTCCAAAATTCTCAAACACATGTTGAGAGCAGTACCGGTGAGCACACTCTCCTTTCTCCTCACACCAACCCAAATCATCTTGAATAAACACCTTTTTTATGCCCTTGTGTCGGTCAGATACCACACACATGTATCTATTTCGCCCAATTACAAACTCTCGCACCCACTTCATGAACCATCCCCAATTCTCAAAATCCTCGTTCTCTACCAGTCCAAATGCTAACGGGATTAACTGATTCTCTGCATCATATCCGGTTACAATTAACAGCTTACCCTTGTATCTGCCAGACAAGAAACAAGCATCGATACTGATGACGGGTCTGAGGTGACCGACTGCGGCAATACATGGTCCCTATGCCCATGCTGCTCTCATGAAAAAACGATACCCTGGCTTAGTGGTTGGCTTTGAAACAATTTTATATTGGGTTCCTGGATTTGACTTTTTTATTGCCTCCAACAAAGGGACAATCAGCCCGTAAGACCCCTCCCAACTACCAAAGGCCCGAGCAATTGCTAACTCTCTACCACGCCATAATTTGTTGTACTTTGGAACGATCCCCTCGTACCTTTCAGCGCATAAGTCAGCGACTGTCCGGATAGAAATATCAGCATTTTTTTCCAATGACAATTTTATACAGTTGGCGACCATAGCGGACGTCAACTGTGCATGATCTAACCTGGATGCCGATGCATGACATGTGTGCTTAGCCACATTCTTCGTGATGGCCCAAGTATTACCAAAGCCTGTAGCCCTCGCAACCAACGCCCACCTGCACCGGTCGCTAACATACTTGTACCTCAACCTGGTGGTATCGCTGTGTGTATTTTTAATCTCCCTATTTTGTTTGATGTGCCAGTGGTTAATTGTATCTTTCATCTTGTCCTTGTTGTCATATGTCATCCCCTCAGACAATTCATGTCTTTCTCCCTTTTATTGTACAAAAGAAACAACAAAAATTAAACAACATCAATTTAATAACAACATTTTAATAATTAAATTAAAATTAAACATAAATTAACAAACATACCTCACAAGTCGCAAAAAAAGAGCTATCGGCCTCTCCAAACCCTGATGTGTCATGAAATTGCTCAAACGGATGTCTTTCCCCACAATCCACTATAGGCCACTTTCGTCTACCAAGCACAGGAATACCAGTATCCTCATCACTGTGATCTCATACCCCACCATCCCCATTATCATCCCAATTAGCCTCTGCCTCCATTTCTTCAGGATCATCGTCCGTATTGTCAGCATAATAAAGCCGTTCAGGGGTTTCAGATCGCTCCCTTTCAGATTGGACTCGACTAGAGGACGAGGATGGAATCTGAGATCGACCCCTGTCAGATTGGACCCTACTAGGGCCCGCTACACGTGGGGCCCGACTAGGACCCGCTACAGATGGGGCCCGTCTAGGACCCGTTACAGATTGCTCGAGCCCCAAATCCTGAGTCAACTGCAACAATTGTCTACTATTCTGTCTGGAGTTATGTCTAGAGTTTTGTCTGGGGTTGGCTACAACATATAACTCTAGGAACTTGAAAGTCATATTCATTGTCATTTGGACATATAACTCCCAACTGCTATCGTCTTGTACCGGTAGCTGTTGGAACCAGGTTTGATTGCCTTGGCCAATATTGATTCTTGCGGTAATTATCAGTTCATAATTACGGTGGTCAATACCGAGTTGTTGGTACACTTCCCTATTTAAACCTCTAAAATCCAAGCCAAGCGGGATATTGAACATTTTCAGCACTTGGTGGCTATAATAAGTGTCATTTGGTCCTTGTAATACTTCACCATCAAAATAACAACCAATTCCAATCATAATTGGTTGAATAAACCTAATAATACAAAATAACTAAATAAAAAAACTACAAAAAATAAATTTTAAAAAAAAATAATGAAAAGGTAAAAAAACGTACCTATGCAGCAGCTTTGGTGAAAATGAGGTAGAATGGAAGACAGAACACGGTGTACATCTATTATAGGCAGAACCTGCCACGTGCGCAGATCAAATCTGCGAACGAGTCCGTGCGCGTAACCAATATGCGGACGGGTCGTGGGAACGGGTCAGTACGCTTATCCATTACGCGAACGGGTAGCGACCCGTTCGCAGATCTGTTACGCGAACGTGGCAAAATCTGATTTCGGAATTAACAGGTGGTATTGATTTAATTCTGATTTATTACGGTGGTACATAAAAAAAAAACGGGAAATCTAGTAGCACGTAGTATTAATTATACATATACAACCATAGGTAGAGTGTAAGATGTTGTTGGGCTTTGTTCAGCCCAAAAAACAAGGTGCGCCTTACAATGAGCTTTATCTAGGGGTGAAAACTGAGCGGATAATGGTGATACCATATTCATATATTCGTTTTTCAGCCTAGTACACGGATATTAAAATTTAAAATTAAATTTGTTTTAAATGGATATAGATACAGAGTGGATAATTTACGAATATAGATGTTAAACAAATAATTATCAAATAATCGAGTCACATAAACTTTAAGAAATAAATATAAAATAAATGAATATAATTTTACTTCACTTCTTTTTACAAGATTCTATCAATTATTTATTACATTAAATCAGATAGAAAAAACACAAAAAGGGCCAGGAAAGAGAAATATTCATATACAGTAACATTAACAGGTATAGAGTTAGTGTTGGCTCAAAAGATAAGTTGGCCCAAACAATTATTGATGTCCGGATTTCAAGATTGCTTAGTCCCGCAAGTGATGTTGATTACAGGTTGAATTCTTTATATATAACCCGCCGCCTTGCATAAAAATTGTTAAGATTCAGGATGAGAGAGAAAATCTTGATACAAAGGTTTGCTGCGCAGTGAATTTTAAATCGATTTGGAATTTTAAATTGGGTATTCAGATTTGGAACTTTCTCTCATATCCCATCTTATATATAGGCCTATGTTATATACATTATATAATAAGGAATTTTCTCTCATATTCCAGAATATAATAAGAGGTCCCAAGATCCGAACTTTCTCTCATATTTCAGAATATAATAAGAGTGGATTTTAAATCGATGGGTATTCGGATTTGGAACTTTTCTCTCATATATATCCGGATCTGAATTCGTAATTACCCGTTCAAAACAAGATCCTATGTTATATAATAAGGAACTCTCTCATATATATCCGGATCTGAATTTATAATTATCCGTTCGAATTAATATCCGGATTCGAATTCGTAATTATCCGTTTGAATTAAACCGATAAATCGATGGGTATTCAGATTACTTGGAGGGTAATCAACTGTTCGAATTAAATTAATGGGTATTCGGATTACTCGGATATCCGCTCCGGATCTGAATCTGTAATTATCCGTTTGAATTAAATCGATGGGTATTCAGAATACTCGGATATCCGTTCTGTTTAGGTAGGTTGGAAATTATCCGCATCCGAAACTTTCTCTCTCATATAGTCATATCCTATATATTCGAATCCGAATTCGTAATTATCTGAATCAAACGGATTTCATCCGGATACAGATCGAATTTGAAGCGGGTACTCCACATCCGTTTTCACCCCTAGCTTTATCCCGAATTTTTTCCGTTACCCTTTAAGAAAATCAAAATTAATTGATTACTACCCATCTCATCTTTCTCATTTCCTACCACCCACGTAGACTGGGAACACGCACGGATCTCGATAGGTATGTAGATTGGGTGCATACTGGGGACGCGCACGGATCTTCTTTGACTGTAATTTTGATGGAAGAGTAATGATGCTCTTCTACAATTTTACCTAATTGTACAAGTTGCAATGCTAGTAACGTGCTAATAATGATCGTTTGATTTTAATTATACAACTTTAATTTGAATAATCACAATTAGATGACAAACATATATTTTGAAAACATCTATATATACAAACGGAAGCAGGGGTGTTTCAATCGGAATTTAGCTCTGATTCTAGGGATAAAATTCATTAGTGCAAATGAAAATGTGAAATATATACCCTCTTATATAGTTATACAATATAATTCTCTTTCTAGCCAACCAAAATTATCTAAACACATCAGTTGTATGAATCGGAAATGTAATTTGCATGCAAGTAGCAGAGAAAGTTATTATGTGAACATAGATCAAACTATATAATGATCACTATTTTATTAGAACTAGAGTTCTTTTTATATGTATATATCTAAATATTGAAGTTTAATTCAATAACTCTAAAATAATCTATGATCTTTTAAAACATCATTTTAAGACCTCTGAGTAGCAACACGTCATAGGATATAAGAGAAAATCAATAAAAACTAATATATTTAGTGGATATTTATTTAAACAAACAAAACGTAATATTAACACAAAAAAATAAATGTAAGTATCAACATACACGAAACAATACCATCAATTTGATAAGTTCAATATTTAAGTTAATAAAATAATATATTATCATTATTATAGAAATTATTGGAAAAAAATCTAGATAGAATTTAGTGATATAATATTGAACTTATGTGTATTTAATATATAATTTCAATTCACAAACATTGGAAAAATATGGTAATTTATTTTATAATTTAATTAATGATTTTTTTTCATATTATTATTCTCTAATTATTTTTGGCACTCTAGATTTGAGTGAAACTTAATTTTTTTTATAATTTTTGATTATCATGATATTATTTGGCAGGATATTAATGCATATAGTCTTTTGCATTTAAAGCAAACTTTTTTTTTTTTATAATTTTCATAGAAAAAATTCAATTTTTTCTACAAAATGACAAAGTCCTTGTTAAAATAGCAAATTTAATTAAGAAAAGTAAGAATAAAATTTTGGGTTTTGTACTCTATTCGTAAGCATAAATATTGTTAACATGATTCATATATATATTGTTAGTTTTCAGTTAGTTTAAAGCAAGAACAATGTTATAATTAGATAGATTTTCAAAATTTGTTGCATTGTGTATTGAATTGATTTATGTCGATTATCTGAACCGAACCACTTTTCTTTTTTTACAAAAAAAAAATCTATAGATATAAGATGTAAGTTATCGTTTCTGTTATGTTTTTTAAATTTAATTAAACTAATTAACTGAATTGAATATAATAATATGAAGAAGATGGTTGTTTATATGAACTAGATTCCATATAATTATTAATTATAAGTAAAAAAAAAAAAGACAATACAGAACTTCTACAAGCTCCTAGTTCCAAAGAGAAAGAACTGATTTAAAAAAAGAAAAAAAAAACTAAATTTTTTCTTGCACAAAAATTGATGATATAAATTTCTAATGGACTAGATTCTGAGCAAAGTTAGTGTGTTGTGCTCACCAAAAACGTTTAGTGAGCACAACTCCATAAATCTAACGAATTAGCTTCAAATGAAGAATCCAAACCGTTGAAATTCATGGACTTCACAAGTGATGTGTTCACCAAGACGGTTTGGAAAGTACAACTCCAAAAGTGTATCGAATTGGCTTCAAATGACGAGTCCAAATTATTGAAATCTATCTACTTGATGAGTGATATATGAACATGCAAAATTTTAAAATTTCAAATTCATTTAGTACAAGATGTAACGGTAAATAAATAAGTAAATAAATACATAAAACAACTTATACAATAACTAATAACAATTGGTATTTAGATCTCATTCTGTGAATAAATTGGTGAACTGTTATATGCTGATCTCCTTTGAAAAACTCAAATGCAAAATATGATCTCTATTGTTATCTAGATTGTCCAAAATCCAAATAATGTGCACATGAACAAATATAAATGAGGCCATTGAGTGTGTGTGTTAGTAGTTTCTTGTCAATAATGGGCGCACAATTTGTAAACACACTTTAGTTCAAAGTTTTGAATTTCTTGGGCTGGATGTGTGAAATGGACACAATTTGTAATGGGCTTAAGCAATCTTGTTTACTGCTTAGATAGAACAAACGGCCTATTTGATTTAATCATCAGATAATATATAATTAGAAAAGTTGTAAAATTTAAAATAATAAGATGAAATCTTTAGATTAAAATACCCATTTTTATTGTGAATGAATAGTTTGAAATATTATTATTACATCTTGACTCAACTTAATTTGGGAAGCATTCCGATTTGAAAAATAAATTCTAACATATTTTTCAACAGTCCAAATTAGTGTTGTAAATAACAGTTGTCAGACATACATATATAATACCATCAAACAATTAATAAAAAATATATAATTGACTTAATTAAATATTTTACCAATTAGTTGAGAAAATATATAACTATTTAATCGTCGCTAACAACAAATTAACTGATTAATCAATTTAAACAACCATTTTTTACAACACTAGTCCAAACAAACGTGCATGAATTAAGTTCTGATTTGGGGCTTAATATGGCAGATGCATCCGTAGAGCATCTATATTCCAGCACTATGTTGTATGGATATAGGTACGGATATCGTATCGGATATGATATGGATACGGTGATACGGTAATTTTCTAAAATTCCAGCTACGATAGGTCTATTATATATATATATATATATATATATATATATATATATATAGAGAGAGAGAGAGAGAGAGAGAGAGAGAGAGAGAATGGCTAAGCTCAAATCGTTTGTTCCTGGACTCAGGAACAAACGACTCGGTTCTCTGATTTTCAAAGTTCAAACGGCTGATCCAAATCATTAGATGTTTAATCTATATTAAAATGTGCTTGGAGACAAAATTTTATATTTTTTGAAATTTTTTTACTATTTATTAAGATGATTTGAAAATCCCTGCTTTTATTAAAATTCTGCACCATAAAAAACAGCGACTTTCAAATCATCTTAATAAATAGTAAAAAAATTCTAAAAAATATAAAATTTTGTCTCCAAGCACATTTTAATATAGATTAAACATCTAACGGTTTGGATCGGTTGTTTGAACTTTGAAAATTAGAGAATCGAGTCATTTGTTCCTAAGTCCAAGAACAAACGATTTGAGCTTAGCCATTCTCTTTCTCTCTCTCTCTCTCTCTCTCTCTCTATATATATATATATATATATATATATATATGGGCTACGGTGAGCCATGGAGTAAAATGAGTCGGTGCTCCATGGCACTATATTTTTATTTTGAAAATCCAAACGACTGATCCGAACTGCTCAACATGATCTCCATATTGAAATGTGCTTGGAGACCAAATTTTACATTTTTTTGGAATTTTTTTTACTATTTATTAAGAAAATTTGAAAATCGCTAATCTGATGGTCCAAATATTTTTACTGTTTTTACTGGTCACAGCAAAAGAACAATTTTCAAAATTGCTTAATAAATAGTAAAAAAATTCCAAAAAATATAAAATTTGGTTTCCAAGCACATTTCAATATGGAGATCATGTTGAGCAGTTCAGATTAGTCGTTTGGACTTTCAAAATTAAAATACGTCGTGGAGTACAAACACATTTTACTCCATAGCTCATCGTAGTTCATCTCTCTCTCTCTCTCTCTCTATATATATATATAGATGGGCTACGGTGAGCCATGGAGTAAAATGAGTTGGTACTCCATGAACTATATTTCTATTTTGAAAATTCAAATGACCGATCCGAACCGCTCAACATGATCTCCATATTGAAATGTACTTGGAGACCAAATTTTACATTTTTTTAAATTTTTTTTACTATTTATTAAATAATTTTGAAAATCGTTGATCTGAAGGTCGTAGAAATTTTTACTGTTCACAGCAAAACAACAATTTTTAAAATTGCTTAATAAATAGTAAAAAAATTTCAAAAAATGTAAAATTTGGTCTCCAAACACATTTCAATATGGAGATCAGATCTAACGGTTCGGATCGGTAATTTGGACTTTCAAAATAAAAATACGGCGTGGAGTACAAACGCGTTTTACTCCATGGCTCACCTTAGCTCATATATATATATAGAGAGAGAGAGAGAGAGAGGGAGAGAGAGAGAGATGGGCTATGGTGAGTTGCAAAGTAAAGCGACTATTTTACTTCACGCTCATATTGTGTGATTTTAAAGTTCAAAACGTCGATCCGAACCATTCATCTTGTTTTCCATATTGAAATGTGGTTGGAGACCAAATTTTACATTTTTTTAAATTTTTTACTATTTATTAAGCAATTTTGAAAGTCGCTGATCTCATGGTCCAGAAATTTTTATTGTTTTTTACTGTTCACAGCAAAACAGCAATTTTAAAAAATGCTTAATAAATAGTAAAAAATTTTAAAAAAATGTAAAATTTGGTCTCCAAGCACATTTCAATATGTATTAAACATCGAACGGTTCGGATCGGTCGTTTGGACTTTCAAAATAAAAATATGGTGTGAAGTAGAAACGCATTTTACTTCGCAACTCATTGTAGCCCATCTCTCTCTATATATATATATATTATTTTAATTATAATATAAATTAATATTTGTATTATATAAATTAATATAAAAAATTATTGAGTACAATAACTAAAGTATAATTTAAATACAAAAGCTATTCCCTTTCTAAAAACAAATAACAGATGGTGCATTGGTAGATCACTATGAGTCTATGACGCTAGACCTTCTATCCTATGTTCGATTCTTGCTTTGAGCAAAAAAAAAAAGGTAGATTTTGGCTTATGGTACATGGAGCGGGCTCCTGGTGCACGAAGCAGCCACTAGTGCACAGACGTGTTCAGATCGTATCCAATGCGTGTCCAGACAGAAAGTGATGTATTTGTGCATTTCAGCGAGTATCGGTGACCGTATTAGCAGGTTAAGGATACGCCACCTCATCTGATACGCCAGCTGGAGTTTCGAATACGTATCGCAGACGTATGAGTCTATGACGTGACCTATCCTATGTTTGATTCTTGCTTTGAGCAAAAAAAAGGTAGATTTTAGCTTATGGTACATGCGCGGTGCATGGAGCAGGCTCTTGGTGCACGGCTTTGCCGTGTGGTGCACGAAGCAGCAAGTAGTGCACATACATATCTAATGTGTGTCCAGACAGAAAGTGACGTATCTGTGTGTTTCAGCAAGTATCGGCAACCATATCATTGGGTTAAGGATACACAACCTCATTCGATACGCCAGCTGGAATATCGGATACGTATCGCAGGCATATCGAGTGTGTATCTGTATTGGATACGTGTCCGATACGAGTACGGGACTCTATATGGAGAACTGGGATAACATAGTCCAGCATGAATTAAGCTAAATGTCATGATGGATTAGAAAATGATGTTGGATTTATTGCCAACCTCGTTGGATTTAATGCCAACATTGAGCATATATGTAATCTAATTATGCATTGTTTACTGTCATATATGATTGTCAATTAAAGTGATCAAATAAGGAAATAGACAATCAATATATTCATTAGGATGTGGTCCACAAATGTGTAGAACAATTTAGGCAAAAATCAAATCATTGATGGACTGATTCTGAAATTTGCAATTAAGGAAACCAAATTTTCAGCTGCTGCACAGATTTTGATGCAGTTACACGTTTTTTGATGCACGTTTTTTTAAGTTGGCATGTGGCTGAAAATTGGTTTAGGTTTAGGGTTAGGGTTTGGCAATATGTCAACTCTACATCTCTATATATAAGGATTGGTCCCCAAGGCACAAGGTAACCAAGAAAAGCACAGAAACTGTACATATGTTTTTCTCTTAAGAAAAATACAGTTCTGTGTGCCTTCTCTTCTTCTTCCACCATCAAAGAATAGAGAAGAGAAATCCATTAGGAAAATTTGGAGATGATTTCTCAAGGGCCACACCTTGCTGTCTTGGAAGACTTATTCCTCGACCCGACGACAAAAGGCGAGAAGGACTTCTTGCCATTGAAGACTTGTCTCGTGCTCACGGAGACGGCTTGCTCTGCTATGGTTTTGGTTATTCCATGACAAACGACATGGAATCAGGTATTATGTTCCGCACTTATGATTTATGTTTTGGGTCTCTTTGGCATAGGACGGTCCTTAGGTTAAGGTGGGGAACTGTTTCTCCTTCCCCGGAGTGTAAGTGTTTGACCTCTAGATGAGATGTAATTGTTTGATCTTTAGATAAGGCATAATTGTTTGGCCTTTTATGATTCCCCAACAAATGAATGGTAATAATTTTGCTGTACTATAGCCAAAATAAGTTTACTAAACTATAGAGATCCTTAATATATTATAATATCATGTCTTACAAATATAATTAATACTTAAGTTCATACTCTTAACTTCCACCCCAAATACAACAAACAACCTTCAAAGACACCAAATACAACAAAACTTAGCATATTTTGCTTCAAACCTGATTTAAAGTGCTTGAAACGATCCAGCTTATTCAGATATTAATTATACAGCTATGCCAAACCCATGGAATATATATGACACAAACCAAGTTGGTGGATCCAGAGGTGGTGGTTCGCTAAACGTGCCAGGAATTTCACCATGGAATATATAGCACGAAGAGTTTCCTTAACACGACTTGCTTTCTAAGCTTATTGGCCTCATCAAACACTGCACCTATCATGTCAGCCACCCTTGTTGCCAACTCAGCTCTCGCCTCCCCATTTTTTGGGTTTCCCTGCATAGCTTCTGTAGCCATCAATACTGTTATGGTTCCCTCCACTTCGTACATCATTGTTTCCAGTTCTCTCTCTCTCTGCACCGTCTGCTGTTTCAGCTCCTCTATCTCCCTTCTCTGATCATCATTAAGGTCTGACGGTATCAAATGAAATAATATGCTAGGTTTCAGGCCACCAAGCCAGAAGAAGGTCCGTTCAAGTGGATTAAGCCAGTAAGCAGAGTAGACCAGAAAAATGTTTTGCTCAGCAAGCTGAGACAAGCGGTCACAGTACTCAGCATAGTGTGATAAGGCACGAGATATGAGGGTCGACATGTGGAGGGTGGGACTGCTTTGGTGTACAGATGAGAGATCATTTAGGAGGCGTTTTTTTTCAATAATCCACTGACTGTAGAATATCTCCATATATAACATGCATTTCTGATCGCAACGGGTTATATATATATATATATATATATATATAGATATGAAACAAACTGTGTTCTCATTAATAACCCAGACAGTTGGTCTGTTTTTCTTCCTTTCCCACTGATTTTCGAATCCATATCCTCTGAGATATCTCAAAAAAAATAAAAACTTTAAGTTATTTAATAATTGTTATTCAAAAAGATTTCTCAAAATAGATACAACTTTTTATAAATTAAATGTTCTAGAAGGATCATAATATTTTCTAGATTACATAGAAGTGACTTTTGAACCGAGATCAATAACTCGGAACATACGCATTTTTATTTTTGTCCAATAATACATAAAGAAATATATTAATTTTTCTTACAGCCGCGAAAAATCCGGCCTGAAAAATATTGATCCGGGTTATTTGTTGTAGTCTTTCTAATAAATCAAATTATATTGTATTCCATCTATTTTTAAAGAAATATATTCAATATTTCTAATATTTTAATACAAAAAATAAAAGAAATAAAAAATTTCTGTTTAGAAAAAAAACAAAAAAAATGGACCACCCATTATATGGGCGGTTTGGTAATGGCATGAACCGCCCGTACGCTGGGCGGTTAGGGCATATATAGAAAAAATCCAAAAAATAAGTTATTTTTGTAATTTTTTTTTTTGAGTATTAAAAAAAATGGCCGGGCTTTGTTCAGCCCAAAACCAGGTGCGCCTTAGAATGCGCTTTATCCCGAAATTTTTTTTTTACCATACAAGAAAATTAAAATTAATTGATTATCAACCATCTCATCTTTCTTATTTTCTACCACTCACGTGAACTGAGAATATGCACGGATCCCAATAGGTATGCAGACTGGATACATACTGAGAACGCGCATGGATTGTGGTGAATAAAAGGGGCGTGTACCGAATTTTTCACTCACAATTCTCTCAGCAGGCAGAAGCAGCGGAAGACAACGGTAAAAGACATTTTTTTATTATTGTTTTTAAATTAGTTAGTTGGGTATTAGCCTATTAGGTGATCAAAATAAACCAGAATTATATTATATTGTATTAAATAATTTGAATAGTGCCCAAAAATACTAATGTATTATATTTAATGTACTTGTATTATTATTAGACAAAAATTGATTAGAAATGCATCAAATTAGAATTGTATTTTTTTGAATTTATCCTAGATTGTACTATTTTATACTGATGGTGTCCAAAAATTGTAATATATTACATTTAATATAGTTGTGTTATTATCAGACCGAAATTGAGTAGAAATGCACCGAATTAGAATTGTATTTTTCAAAATTACCATAGATTGTACCATTTATTTACTTATTGTGTCCAAAAATTACAAAAATTTAAATTTACCATAGTTGAATTATTTTAGATAATTATGTTAGACCAAAATTAATTAGAAATGCAGGAAATTATCCTTGCACTGTTTGAAATTATCGATGAAGTGAAATGTTTGAAATTATTGATGAAGTGAAATGTTTGAACTTATCGATGAAGTCGAAAATTGACAAAATTGATAAAATTTATGTTAGTATGGCATCAATCAGCGGTACCAATGAAATCCCCCGTACACAAGATGACTTATAGTTGGATGTGTCATTGGCCCGTACCATATTTCCAAACATGACGAAGGAGAGTATTTGCTCTGTTTGCTGGTACCTGTTCGAGGAACACAAGATTAGAAATGCATATGTAAGTTTGCATTTTATGAAATGCAAATAATTTAAATTTTCATTCAAATAAAATATGTAAGTTATATATTTGTTTGTTTTGAAATTTAATGCAGATTCATACCATTACGTCGACACAGAACAATCAGATGAGTACCCTCTACGATGAGCGATACGAACCGGCATTACAGAGGTTGGGTCTTTATGGCACTATATTTATATTTTGAAAATCCAAACGACCAATCCAAACTGCTCAACATGATCTCCATATTGAAATGTGCTTAGAGACCAAATTTTATATTTTTTGGAATTTATTTTACTATTTATTAAGCAATTTTGAAAATCACTGATCTGAAGGTCTAGAAATTTTTACTGTTTACAGCAAAACAATAATTTTTAAAATTGCTTAATAAATAGCAAAAAAATTTCAAAAAATGTAAAATTTGGTCTCCAAGCACATTTCAATATGAAGATCACATCTAACGGTTCGGATCGGTCGTTTGTACTTTCAAAATAAAAATACGGTGTGAAGTACAAACATATTTTATATAAATATAATTTTAATTATAATATCAATTAATATTTGTATTATATAAATTAATATAAAAAAATATTGAGTACAATAACTAAAGTATAATTTAAATACAAAAGCTATTCCCTTTCTAAAAACAAATAACAGATGGTGCATTGGTAGAGCACTATGAGTCTATGACGCTAGACCTTCTATCCTATGTTCGATTCTTGCTTTGAGCAAAAAAAAAAAAAAAAACGTAGATTTTGGCGTATGGTACATGGAGCATGGAGCGGGCTCCTGGTGCATGGCTTTGCTGTGTGGTGCACGAAGCAGCCACTAGTGCACTGACGTGTCCAGATCGTATCCAATGCATGTCCAGACAGAAAGTGACGTATCTGTGCGTTTCAGCGAGTATCGGTGACCGTATCAGTGGGTTAATGATACGTCACCTCATCCTATACTCTAGCTGGAGTATCAGATACGTATCGCAGGCGTATAAGTCTATGACGTGACCTATCCTATGTTCGATTCTTGCTTTGAGCAAAAAAGGTAGATTTTGGCTTATGGTACATGCGCGGTGCATGGAGCGGGCTCCTGGTGCAAGGCTTTGCTGTGGTGTGCACGAAGCAGCCAGTAGTGCACATACGTATCTAATGCGTGTCCAGACAGAAAGTGACATATCTGTGCATTTCAGCAAGTATCAACAACCATATCATTGGGTTAAGGATACACCACCTCATCCGATACGCCAGCTGAAGTATCGGATGCGTATCGCAGGCATATCGAGTGCGCACTACTACAGAAATGGTCATTGTACACTGTACATTGTACACGGATATGACAATTTTATATAAAAACCGTGTAGAAATTGTAATTTTTTTGAAGCCCGAAATATCTCTGGGATCTCTACATGGATATTTATTAAAGAATCAGAGTAGAAAGACTTGAGAGAGCTACACGGACATTTAGTAGGAAATGTACACGGCTTATTGTTTAAATAATAGTGTAGAAAGCCTTGCGAGAGCTACACGGATATTTAATTAAAGAACCGTGAAGAAAGATCGGCATTGTATACGGATGTTTGTTTAAATAAAAGTGCAGAAAGCTTGTGAGAGCTACACGGCCGTTTCATAAAGGGCCGTGTAGAAAGGTGACAATTATACACGGTTTTTTGTTTAATTAATAGTGTGGAAAGCTTTTAGAGAGCTACACGGACATTTAATAAAGAGCCGTGTAGAAATGTTATTTTAGGGTTTTGACGTTATATAAAAAGGTCGGCCTTCGCGCCGTTTTGATCATTTCAAAGTCGGATGAAGAGTCGGATGAAGAGGTGGATGAAGGACCTTCAGAGCTGGATGAAGAGTCGAATGGAGAGTTGGACAAGATCATTTGTCTCTTCATTCGACTCTTCATCCAGCTCTGAGGGTCCTTCGTCATCCACCTGGTCGATCCCTTTTTTTTATGGTCCTTCATCTAACTTTTTATTCAACTCTTTCTTTATTAAAACATGTATTGATCAATTTATACTCTCTCTCTCGTAGTTAACAATTGGGTGGAGATTTAGGTTTATCAATTATTTCGGATCGCAAATCTATAAAGATGAGCTACTGTTTTTGGAGCTCATATATATGAAGATGAGCGGTCCGATATAATTGATAACCTACATCTCTAATTCCCATGCGAATTGATTCATTCCCCCAATTAATTGGTCTGATTTGTGCGCTAAAATGTTTTTGGAGGATAATTTCAGAGCCAGATGAAGAGTCAGATGAAGAATCAGAGCCGGATGAGGAGTCGATGAAGAGTCAGACGAGATCGTCCGACTCTTCATTTGACTCTTCATCCGATTCTGAAGGTTCTTCATATATCCACCTCTTCCAGTCCTTAATAAAAAATTTTAGTTTACATATGAATTTAACTTTTGTAATTACTGCTAAATATGAATTTGTATAATTTTTGTATAAATTAGTGTACATGAATTTTTTGTTTAAATTGCTATATATGTTTTGAAATTCTGGATTTTAAATGTCTTCCTCTGTTTTGAAAATTGTTTGTTTTGTTATCTGAAAAACATAGAAACAAAACTAGAGGATAGACAAAAAAAAAATACAATGCTACACGGACATTTAATAAAGAGTCGTGTAGAAAGGTATAAATTGTAAATGGTTTTTTTTCTTTTAATTAAAAGTATAAAAAAATAATTCTACACAGCTGTTTATATAAAAGTCTGTGTAGCTCTCTCGAGCTTTTCTACACGAATTTATAGCTAAATATCTGTGTAGAAATGTTATTTTAGGGTTTGTAACTTATAAAAGGCCTTCTTTCAGCGTCGTTTTGATCAATTAATACTCTCTCTCTCTGTATTGAATGTTGGTCTGATTTTTGCACACAAGGATGGAGACCGGATCTAAGATCTTTGAAGTTAATTTGCATTTCTCCTTTCTATCTTGCTAGGGTTAGTCATATATATTCCTCTTTTCTTTCTCTAATTTTCTGTTGCTTATTATTGCTTACTTATTTAGGTCAATTATTAATTAATGCATGCATGCTTGATTTGTTTAGATAATGTAAATAATTAGTGTATTGTGGTCTAATAATTGACCTATTGATGCTTTTAGATCCATGCCCGATCAAAATTAATCCAATAAGAATTAATTTTGGATAGTACCCCGTTTAGCATTGCTCTTTGAATATTGTGTCTCATTTAGGATGTGAACACATATTAGCGGGATTTAATTAGTGTTTGATAAAAGTTCGACAATATTTCTCCTTATTGCTCCTGCGAGTATGTGGTTTTTACGCATACTTGGAGAGTTAAGGGGAAATGCTGCTGAATTTTTCTCAAATACTAATTAAATCTCGCTAATGTGTTCACATATGAGGCATAATATTCAAAGAGTGGGTTAGGATTCTAAACCGGCCCCTTTGTAAGCCAACAATTTGGAACAATATATGTTGATCGACCACCATGATTAATTGGAATCATTTTTTTTAATTTAATTTACAGATAGATCGAAGTTGGATGTACAAATTGCGATGTGATAGTGCATAATATTTGGCTGGCGTTGATGGGTTCATAAAATGTACCGAGAGTTATAGAGTGAAGACAAAAGATGACAACATCTTGTGTCCTTGTAGAGATTGTAACAATTTTAAAAGATTTGGGGACTCGGAAGAAATTAGAGCTCATTTGATTTGTCGAGGATTTCAGAAAAAATATACATGTTGGTTTATGCATGGTGAGAAAATTGGAGAATGTAGTGATACCAATAGAAATTCTGTTTTGGAAGAGAATGATGATAATGTAGAAATTGTTGATAATTTTGAGCTTCATTTCAACGATGATTTTGAGAATGTCAAATTTTTTGATAATGTACATGAACTTGATTGCAATGAGGATGTTTGTGAGATTATTGATGAAAATGTAGAATACAATTTTACTGAAAATCTAGAGAACATGTTACATGATGTGGAAGATGAAATTAGTAATAAAAATTATAAAAAAATTTAGTATATGTCTAATGAATCCAAAAAGCCGTTATATCCCGGGTGTACCAAATTTTTGAAACTATCAGCTGTGTTGAAATTGTTGAACTTAAAAGCAGACAATGGTTGGAGTGATAAGAGTTTCACGTCCTTATTAGAGCTTTTATGAGAAATTCTTCCAGATAACAACGAGTTACCCTGTACAATATATCAGGCGAAGAAGTTGATCTGTCTAATGGATTTGAAGATCGAAAAAATACATGCATGTCCGAATAACTGTGTATTGTATTGTATTGTGGAGAGTACGAGGTCATGCATGTTTGTCCTAAATGTGGTGTTTCACGGTATAAAGTAAGGACCAGGGCACTAACGATGGTAACGATGAAGGAAACAAGGGCCGTGACCAATCAATTATTTATATCATGTGTATAGCACTCAAATATATATTCTAATGTAAAATGATGATTTTTTAGGTTCCTAGTCCAAAAATGCTGTGAGACCACATTGAAAGGTAAGGTGAACTCGTGTGCATTTTTGGACCCCGGCAGAATTAATGTGTTCATGGTAGATTTGTATCAGGCTGAGTCTGTCGAGTACTTGTGTAAAGCGATGCATCGAGCTCGTGAGGATCAAAAGAAATTTATTCTCCTGCCATACCACCAATTGTAGGTTACTTGTAACCCTCACTTATGTATTGTTTATATTTTCAGTTAAAGAATTACACCATCAACCATAGCAAACACTTGTGTCACTATTATATGCTGAAATATATATGTCACTAATTATATGCTAAAGTACTACAATTCTTCTCCTCCCACAGGGGCCACTGGTGTTTGCTTGTGATTGTGCCACTTGAAAATGCGGTTTATATCATAGATTCAAAACGGCCCGACACATCCATCACTCCTCACCAGTCCAAAAAAATCTTGGCTGTTTTAATGAAGTAAGCAATAATAATTCACTTGGTTTGATTTTTTTCAATTATATATAACAAATTGTGGAATTGCTAATTACAGTCACTCAATTTTGTAATGACTTTTAAGCAATATGTTAGAGAGGGTGGAGTGCAAAACACGAGCAAGCAAAGAAATAAATTGAATGGGAAGTGGTTGGCGGTGAGCACACTATAATTTTATAATTTCATATTTTTTGTTCAAAAATTATTGTCATTCTAACATATGCTACTAAATGTAAATTTCAGTGCCCGCAACAGATTGACGGTTGGGAATGCGGTTATTACACGATGATTTATATGTTTCACTTTGTCGACCGCATACAATTCCAATGGCCAGCATATCCGGTATGTAATTCATATGTTTTCCTTGACTTGTCCATATAATTAATATTGATTTCCTCTAAACTTGTTTTATTAGTTGCATTGTTATAATTGCAATATATATTTCTATAAAGCAAAACAAAGATGTAGTTGCTAGATTGTATTTTTGTAACTTGCATATTTTGAATTTTTGTAGTATTCATCAGAGTCAAAGAGTTACTCCAAGGAGCAGTTAGATCATTATAGATGTACGTGGGCAGAGTGGTTTATAAAACAATTTTGTAAACCAGAATATGAATTTGTATGATTTTTGTATAATTTAGTGTACATGAATTTTGCAAATTTTTTTATATAATTTAGTATACATGAATTTCGTTTAGGGGTTTTGGTATATTCTTATTTTGAAAATTCTCTGTTTTGGAATTGATCTGATTTTAAATGACTAGCAAACTGGAGGCTAGCAAAAAAAAATGTAAAAAAATAGTTCAATTATACACGGACATTTAGCTAAATCCGTGTAGAAATCTATTTAAACATTAAAAAAATATTACAAAAAACTTAATAAATAAAAAAAATAAGAGAGGTACATGGACATTTATCTAAATATCCGTGTAAAAGATTTTTAGACATTAAAAAATATTAAAAAATAAGAGAGCTACACGGAAATGTAGCTAAATGTTCGTGTAGAAAGCTTTTTAAACATTAAAAAAATATTAAAAAAATTAATAAATAAAAATAATAAGAGAGCTAAACGGACATTTACTAAATATCTGTGTAGAAAGGTTTTTAAACATTAAAAAAATATTAAAAAAAATACATAAAAATAAAGTAAGAGAGCTACACGGAAATGTAGCTAAATGTCCGTGTAGAAAGCTTTTTAAACATTAAAAAAATATTAAAAAAATATTAATAAATAAAAAAATAAGAGAGCTAAACGGACATTTACTAAATATCCTTGTAGAAAGGTTTTTAAACATTAAAAAAATATAAAAAAAAATTAATACATAAAAAATAAGAGAGCTACACGGACATTTAGCTAAATATCCGTGTAGAAAGATATTTAACATTAAAAAAATATAAAAAAATTAATACATAAAAAAAATAAGAGAGCTACACGGACATTTAGCTAAATATCCGTTTAGAAAAAGTAATCGTACACGGCTTTTATGTAATAACCTGTGTAACTCGGTTATGGAGAGCGTCAATTTCAAGGAATTGTAAACGGTTGTTTATGTAATAATCCGTGTAGCTATCAGTAATTGTACACGGGTAAATATCCGTGTGTAAATATACAGGAATTTCTACACCCTCGCATTCCACGCAGCAGAAAATCCGTGTAAGTCGCTTATTTATGTCTGTGTGTACAATCACTTATTCTGTAGTAGTGGCGTATCGGTATCGGATACGTGTCCGATACGAGTACGGGACCCTATATGGAGAATCGGGATAACATAGTGCCGCATGAATTAAGCTAAATGTCATGATGGATTAGAAAATGAATGGTAATAAATAGCCAAAATAAGTTTACTAAACTATAGAGATCCTTAATATATTATAATATCATGTCTTACAAATATAAATACTAAGTTCATACTCTTAACTTCCACACCAAATACAACAAACAACCTTCAAAAACACCAAATACAACAAAACTTAGCATATTTTGCTTCAAACCTGATCTAAAGTGCTTAAAACGATCCAGCTTATTCAGATATTAATTATACAGCTATGCCAAACTCATAGAATACATATGATACAAACCAAGTTGGTGGATCCAGAGGTGGTGATTCGCTACACGTGCAAGGAATTTCACCATCTGAGCAGCATTTAGCACGATGAGGTTCCTTAACATGACATACTTTCTTAGCTTATTGGCCTCATCAAACACTGCACGCATCATGTCAACCACCTTAAATGCCAACTCAGCTCTCACGTCCCCATTTTTTGGGTTTCCCTGCATAGCTTCCGTAACCATCAATACGGTTATTGTAGCCCCCACTTTGTACATCATTGTTTCCAGTTCTGTCTCTCTCTGCACCGTCTGCTGTTTCAGCTCCTCTATCTCCCTTCTTTGATCATCGTTAATGTCTGACGGTATCAAATGAAATAATATGCTAGGTTTCAGGCCACCAAGCCAGAAGAAGCTCCGTTCAACTGGATTAAGCCAGTAAGCAGAGAAGACGAGAAAAATGTTTTGCTCAGCAAGCTGAGACAAGCGGTCATAGTACTCGGCATAATGTGATAAGGCACGAGATATGAGGGTCGACATGTTGAGGTAGGGACGGACTGTTTTGGGGTACAGATGAGAGATCATTTAGGAGGCGTCTTTCTTTAATAATCCACTGACCGTAGAATATCTCCATGGCATGTCTTTCTGATCGCAACGGATAGTTATGAAACAAACTGTGTGCTCATTAATAACCAGACAGTTGGTCTGTTTTTCTTCCTTTCCCACTGGTTTTCTCAATCTGTCATATTTAATTATTTACAATTAAAAATAATTAAATATTCTCACCGAGCAAATCAAGAACAAAACAAAATTAAGATTTTTATTTTCCCTCTTGTATTTTTGAACCCATGTCCAACACGGAATCTAGAAGCATGTCGTATGTTCACAAGACATTAATTTAACAGATCAATTATAAAGGGAAAATTTCGGTGTGTCCATTCAAACTTTCAAAATAGCCAATTTTCCAATTGAAACACCATAATAGCCAATTTTCCCATATAAACTTAAATTTATTTCTTCTAGTTATTTAACTTTTTATTTAATTATTTTAATAAATGAATTGACAAATATACCCCTCCATTAACTAAATTGAATAAAAAATAACAGAAGAAGACGGAGCTTGGACTCCAGCCATGGCTAATGGGTCCGAATTTGGTTATTGGATCCTATTTTATTTTGAATACCAAAAGAGTTTATCGAAATGAAACACCTTAGATAGAGATTTTGGATAGTTCCGAACATTGTGATGGTTGAAATCCAGTCATCGATGGTTAATCAAAACATGGTTGGAATTAATCCATAAAATGACCAAAGCAAATTTCAATCAATCAAAGAGGCTCTTCTTACTGTCAATAAGATTGCCCGATAAAAAAAAGATTCTAGGTCTTCTTATCTAGGTCCAGGGCCTTTCTTAAAGTAGGGACGAGTTTACTGCTAAGAAACTGAGTAGACTATTGGATCAGACAAAAGGAAAGAAATTGGAGCAGTCCAACTTTGAATTAAATTGCGAGAATGGCAAAAGATGTCAGGTAAATAAGACAGATTATGTTGCAAGTTGCATTGTTTGATATATTTCATGTATAACTATATCCCTCTTTTCTTGAATTTCATTTTCAAATTTTTGATATTCGCTTCTCACTAGGGCAAAGCTTGCTGATAAGTAGAACTTACACAACTCCAAAAGAGCGAATGTCAAATCAATGCATCCCTCTTTTTCTATTATTTTATTAAATTTTGATATAATTTTTTTGATAACATTCAAAACTTAGACTAGTTTAATCTGCATATTTCATCCAGTTTTTATTGATGCACAATAATATAAGAACTTTCTGATCTATTATTTGAATTTCTTTTATACTCATTGTCAGAAACTTAAATTTCATGATTAAGACATAATAATCCCTAAATAATTCTAACTGAAATTGAAAAAGATACAAATAAAAGAAAGAAATGGAAAGCAGGAAACCGGTACTGGTACCGATGTCGGTATTGGCCATCAGGAAAATATAATTCAATTGATTGAGAAAATAATAAGCTGACGTTGTCATGAATTGATTAGTATGACACTCTGACTTTGCTTCAGCCAATGAGCTGCTTCAGACAATACTGGGTAGCTCCGCCTATTATAGTATACTTGAAGTTTGAAGTCAATGAAAGGCATTGCTTAATTAACAGTGAGGAAGGAAGAGAGAGGTGGAGTGAATAGAAAGAAAGGGTATATTAGTCAATATAATTAGTAAAATAATTAAATAAAAGATAAAATAAATAAAAGGGGATAAAAGAAAGAAAGTTAAATTTATATGGGAAAATTGGATATTATGATGTATTTATGAGAAAATTGGCTATTTTGAAGATTTGAATGGGCATACTAGAAATTTTCCCAATTATAAAATACATAGTCATAAAAAATCCACGAAATACCATAGCAGTATTAATTATACGAGTAAAGCTAGGGTGTGATGTGCTCACCAAGAGGGTTTGGTAAGCACAACTCCAAAAGTATATCGGATTGGCTTCAAATGCCGAATCCAAACCGTTGAAATCCTTGTACTTCATGAGTGATGCATGTACATATAAAATTTTGAAAGTTTCGAGTTTATTTGCTACACGGTCAAGCGGTCAAAGAAATAATAAAAATTGAATATATAAAACAATTTATAAATTAAGTTATAAAAAGTTTATTTCTTTGACTGCTTGATCGTGCAGAAAATAAACTCGAAACTTTTAAAATTTTATATGTACATGCATCACTCATGAAGTACAAGGATTTCAACGGTTTGAATTCAGCATTTGAAGTCAACCCGATATACTTTTGGAGTTGTGCTCACCAAACCCTCTTAGTGAGCACATCACACCCTAGCTTTACTCTAATTATACATATACAACCATAGTCTGTACACTCTACGTATAAGATGTTGTTGGGCTTTGTTCAGCCTAAAAACAAGGTGCGCCTTATAATGCGCTTTATCACGAAATTTTTTTTTGTTACCATTCAAGAAAATCAAAATTAATTGATTACCACTCATCTCACCTTTCTTATTTTCTATCACTCACGCGAACTGAGGACACGCACGGATCCCGATAGGTGTGCATACTGGATGCATAGTGAGAATGCGCATGGATTTATTGTGGTGAATAAAGGGGGCGTGCACCGAGTTTTTCACTCACAATTCTCTCAGCAGGCAGAAGCAGCGGAAGTCAGCGGCAAAAAAATATTTTTTTCGTAATTTATTTTGTTATTGTTTTTAAATTAGTTAGTTGGGTATTCGATTCTTGCTTTAAGCAAAAAAAAAAGTAGATTTTGGTTTATGGTACAGGCGCGATGCATGGAGCATGGAGCATGGAGCGGGCTCCTGGTGCACGGCTTTGCAACGTGGTGCACGAAGCATCCACTAGTGCACATACGTATCCAATTTGTGTCCAGACAGAAAGTGACGTATCTGTCTGTTTCAACGAGTATCGGCGACCATGTTAGTGGGTTAAGGATACGCCAACTTGAGTATCAGATATGTATCTGTATCGGATACTTGTCCGATACGGATATGAGATCCTATATAGAGTATCGGGGTAACATAATCCCAGCATGAATTAAGCTAAATGTCATGATGGATTAGAAAATGAATGGTAATAATTTGTTGTACTATAGTAAAAAAAAGTTGACTAATCTATAGAGATCCTCAATATTTTATAATATCATATCTTACAAATATAAATACATAATTAAGTTCATATTCTTAACTTCCACAGCAAATACAACAAACAACCTTCAAAAACACCAAATACAGCAAAACTTGGCATATTTTGCTTCAAACCTGATCTAAAGTGCTTAAAACGATCCACCTTATTCAGATATTAATTATACAGCTATGCCAAACCTATGGAATACATATGACACAAACCAATTAAGTTGGTGGATCCAGAGGTGGTGGTTCGCTAAACGTGCCAGGAATTTCACCATCTGAGCAGCATTTAGCACGAAGAGTTTCCGTAACACGACATGCTTTCTTAGCTTATTGGCTTCATCATACGCTGCACGCATGATGTCAGCCACCCTTATTGCAAACTCTCAGCTCTCACCTCCCCATTTTGTGGGTTTCCCTGCATAGCTTCCGTAACCATCAAGCCAGAAGAAGGTCACCAAGCCAGAAGAAGGTCCGTTCAATTGGATTAAGCCAGTAAGCAGAGAACGCGAGAAAAATGTTTTGCTCAGCAAGCTGAGACAAGCGGTCACAGTACTCAGCATAGTGTGATAAGGCACGAGATATGAGGGTCATCTGAAGGTAATAAGGACTGTTTTGGGGTATAGATGAGAGATCATTTAGGAGGTGTCCTCCTTCAATAATCCACTGACGGTAGAATATCTCCATGGCATTCTGATCCGAACGGCCAACGGGTTACATAAATCCCTGGTTTTGGGGAGAATTTCATAAATACCATTCAAAAACTGTAAAATTACGTATTTATCATTAAAACTTCTATAATTACATATTTATCATCTAAAAATTTAATAACTCACATATTTATCCAATTAATTAAAAAATGAGATTAATTAAGTTTAAGATTATTTAAAATATAATTAATACGTTATTTAGTCTTTTCTCTTTCTCTATTTCTTTCTCTTTTGCACACAGATTTATCTCCCTTTTTTTTTATGTAACTTCCAGTTTTCGCTTAAACTCTCTCCTCATCTCGTCTCTTCTACTTAAATACGGAGAGAAGGGACAGCAGACTTGGATATAAGGAATTCCAACTTGATCATCTAAAACAAGGTAACAACTCTAATTTTTTTCAACAAAATAACTAATATTGAATTCGACGCTGATATCAAAATCCGTTATCAAAGTAGTAACTAAGTTTGAGAATCTATATTTTATTATTAATTCAGTTTAGAATATCTTTTCTTAATCTTTTATATTAAGTATAAAGGAGAACGGTTCTAAGAAAAGAAAGAGAAGGTGCTATGTTAATAATTCATTAATTATAGTTTTAAGAAAATTCAACATAATTAATCTGAGTTTTGAGTATATTTGATATATACTAAAGTTATATTGGATAAATTTTTGAGTTATTAGATTCTTAGATGGTAAATATGTAATTATAAAAATTTAGAGGGTAATTAAATATGTAATTTTACAGTTTTTGAGTAGTGTATATATATATATATAGAGTACGACTAACGCGCTTCCTCTAGTATATTAACAATATGCTTCCGATCTCTAAAATCTATCGAATCGGCTTCAAATGACAAATCTAAACCGTTCAAACCAATGTCCTTAACGAGAGCTTCATTTCCATATAAAAAAATTTAAGTTTCAAATTTATTTACTATCAAGTCAAGAGGTCAAAAAAATGACCAAAATAGTGCATTAAAATGCGCATAAAATCCTTCATCTTTTGACCGCTTGACTTGATAGTAAATAAATTCGAAACTTAAATTTTTTTATATGGAAACGAAGCTCTCGTTAAGGACATTGGTTTGAACGGTATAGATTTGTCATTTGAAGCCGATTCGATATATTTTAGAGACTGGAAGCATATTGTTGATATACTAGAGGAAACACATTAGCCGTACTCTATATATATATATGAAATTACCCCATAGTTATGAAACCAACTGTGTCCTTATTAATAACCCAGACAGTTGGTCTGTTTTTCTTACTTTCCCACTGATTTTCTCAATCTGTCATATTTAATTAGTTATAATTAAATATTCTCACAGAACAAAATTAAAATTTTATTTCCCTCTTGTATTTTTGAACACCCATCTCCCACACGGAATCTAGAAGCATGTAGTATGTTCGCAAGACATTAATTTAACATATCAATTATGAAATACATGGTCATAAAAAATCCACGAAATACCATAGCAGTATTAATTATGCATATACAACCATAGTCGGTACACTCTACGTATAAGATGTTATTGGGCTTTGTTCATCCCAAGACATTAATGCGCTTTATCCCGAAATTCTTTTTGTTACCATCCAAGAAAATCAATGGTAAATAGTAAAAAAATTTAATGGTTTGAATTTGACTAATTTTTGTATCTATTTTAATAAAGAGTACAAAAATTTCAAAAAATATAAAATTTTGTCTCCAGGCACATTTTATTATAGAGATCACATCTAATGGTTTGGATCAACGATTTAGATTTTAAAAATGTAGAAAATGCTTGTTGTAACTTATTGTAACTCAAAAATTGTTATAACATGCTCCCTCCTCATATATATATAGGCTGTAGCTAATTTGTTGCCAGCAGCATTTCTGCCGGCGGTGCTGCCGCCCTTTTTTTTTATTTTGTGATGTCCAAACAACAAATCCAAACTATTAGATATTTAATCTATACTATAATCTACTTGGAGACCAAATTTTACATTTTTTGAAATTTTTTTACTATTTATTAAGCTGGTTTGAAAACTGCTGTTTTCAGAAAATTTTTGCAGCATTGAAAACAGCGGTTTTCAAACTAGCTTAATAAATAGTAAAAAAATTCCAAAAAATATAAAATTTGGTCTCCAAGTAGATTATAATATAGATTAAACATCTAATGGTTTGGATTTGTTGTTTGGACATCACAAAATAAAAAAAAGGGCGGCAGCACCGCCGGCAGCAAATTAGCCGGACCCTATATATATATATATGAGGAGGGTTCAAATGCACCCAAATTTTTGTGCACCCAAATGCACTCTATCCCTTTTCTCCATTTTCAAAGTCCGAATAGTCAATCCGAACCGTTAGATGCAATCTATATATTAAGATGTGCTTGGAGACCAAATTTTACATTTTTTGAAATTTTTTTATTATTTATTAAGCCACTTTGAAAATCGCTGATTTTGCATTTTCTGGATCATTGGATCAGTGATTTTCAAAGTGGTTTAATAAATAGTAAAAATATTCCAAAAAATGTAAAATTTGGTCTCCAAGTACATCTTAATATATAGATCGCATGTAACGGTTTGGATTGACTATTCGGACTTTGAAAACAGAGAAAAATGATTTGAAAAATAGAATGCATTTGGATGCACAAAAATTTGGGTGCATTTGAACCCTCCTCTATATATATATATATATTTATTTGTTTAGATTAAAGTTATTCTAATTTTCCCCAAAAATACCTTGTAGACACATTAGCTAAATTAACTTAGATTAAAATTTTAAAAATACCTTATTCACTTATCTCTAAGTTCCTTTGAGACCAACACAGTCTAGATGCAGTCTCTAAATATGTATTTAATTGGTCAATACGATATAAACGATATAAAGTACATTGTTTTTTAAAATTAAGAAAAAAAAATCAATTTGTCAGAAAACAGTTTGAATAATTTTTGTTCTTTCAAAAATAAGATCAAACCAAATTTCGATCAAATTATGGGATAATTGAAACATTAGTTCAGTCCCCCAGTTATACACCTGTGCACAACTAGCAAAACACAGAATATCCATAAAGTGAGTGGGCCAAACAAAATATGAGTATGTGTCCCTCAGGTGCAGCTACTATTTAACAAAAAATAAATGGTTCAAAATAATTTTAGCTGAGTCAAATTAAATTCGGAACCAGTTGGGACGTTTTATACAGATTCACAAAATATTCAGTTAATTACCTCCTGAACCAAAACAACAGTTGGGTCCAACTTTTTTTGTTTTTGTTTTTGTTTTTTAGGTTTAATATTTATGAAAGAAATTGTAAAAATAAATAATCACAGTAAAAATAATTACTTTTTTTTTATTGTTGTTTTCCCATTAGTATTATAAATAATTTTGATATTAGTTGTTTATGTGTATATTTCAGTAATTTATATATGAGGCATCATTTCCTTAAAGGGCTGATTCGGTTTCAAATTAATTCCAACTCAATTTTTGTGATCAGACAATATTTTATAAGTTAAATCATTGGACTTCTGGGCTAAGCAGTAATTACACATTCTGGATCATTCAAGAAGTAACTATACCACCGACTTAAATATATGAGGAGAATACCAGAAATTATCATTGTAATATTTTATATTTAGAAGTCTCTATACTTGATGTATCATGTATTGTCTAGAAGATTCTTACCGCCATTTGAGTAGTATAAATAGATGGTGGCATACTGTATGTAAGTGAGAGTAACAGAATAAGAAATAAATATAGTATGGTAAACTCTTGTACTCTCCATTTATAACAAAAGATAGTTTAATACTTAACAGAAAGAAAAATGTAAAACCAAATTATCAAACACTGGATGCATTCTTTAATTAATTGGTACCATTATAAAGAACAAAGATATGTCCTAAGATAACCTAATATTTTTGTTTAGTCTAGACCGACCGATTAAAATCTGCACGAATATTAAAGCATCTCGTGCCAGATTGGTCCTGATTCTGATTGGACGGTCCGGATCTATACAGAAATATTCTGGTACATCATAGGACGGTCCAGCACCATTGCATTGATCCTGTATTTACAACATTGCTAGTTCTCAGAACTCAGCATTGCTCAATGCCAGTGCCAAGAACCACTGGCATGAGCTCGTAGAAGTTCCACAGATCATATCCTACCAAATCCTGCGTGACCTCATCACCATCCAACAATCCATCACAAAGAAACCCGCGATCAGATCCACAACTGAATTCATCAGAGCCTCCATCTAGATATGAACAGAAATTAGAGTTGTCAGACATGCCGGGGACAGCTTCATTTCCCATTGGTAGAGCCATATTAGATGCAAATCCAAATTCTAAGCCCCTGAATGAGTTGGTGAACTCGTCAGACGGGTATGAATTCATATCTCCCATTGGAAACACCTTTTCTTGCACATAGATGACCTCGGGGGAGTTATTTTTATGGGTCACCGGACGAGGGGTGGGAATGACTGGTGGGGCTGGGTTGTCAGGAAAATTGACCTTGGCCTTCTTGCCGTGGATTCTACAAACACAATGGTGATATATTACAGATTTATTAATTATATGTTTCTGATACTGTTCTACTATCGCATACTGTACTGATAGTCTGATACCCTGTTGTAATTAACAAACAATTAATACCACACATGTGCAATTTTTTGTCTATATTAGAGCACCACAAAAAAATCCCCGTTTCATTTATTTATTTATTTGCACTTCCCTATTTGACTCTTGTTATTTCAGAGTTTCCATCTTAGATTCAAATCAAGGCATCGAGTGTAATAAAAGAGGCTCTTATGTCCCAATTAACACAAATCATTATACCAATCCTACTTCGGTGGTGAAAACATCTTCTTCTTTCTTTTTTTTTTTCTCAGATATCTAACTCAGAAACTCATTCATTTCCAAATTATTTTCTTCTAATTAATATATATTTCGTAATCGATTCACACCTGATGGCCATTTCATCGTATGCACGAGCAGCTTCCTCGGCAGTGGAGAAGGTGCCGAGCCAGATGCGACAACCCTTTCGCGGGTTGCGGATTTCAGCAGCCCACTTTCCCCTAGGACGCTTGCGGACGCCCTTAAACCGGGTGAGCTTTCGTGGTGTCGAGCCAGCCTTCTTCTCAACAGCGTTCCCATCTGTCAGAAAATAAACAGTTAGCAAGGTCAGAGGAGCTCATTTAATACTGAGTTTCTAGAAGTAACATTAATAGTTAATTAATTGAACTGAGAAATGTGAATGTGAATAATGTGAGACATCTAATCAACAAGTAATTTGATGTATTTTACACCTGAAAAACTTACAAGTGAGGTAAATTTTTATCACAGAACATAATTTCCGCTGAAGATTTTAACTGTGGAAAAAGTTATAACTTAGATCAACCTCTAAAATTGAAATTAGCAGCATCACTGAAGAAAGGCTCGGGGTCGGTTTTCTCCACCATGTTATCGACCTCCTTGTCATAGATGAAGTCCTGGAAATCGGCATCAAAATCCCGACAGATATAGTCCGCTGTCAGCCACTGTGACTTTGTCGACGTCGGGTTGTAGTTGCCAATACTTGCGCCTCCACACATAGTGGCTTAATTGGTTGTCCGCAACAGGTAGAGAAAGAACAGAAGCGGAATTTTTGCTAGGAATTGCTATATTTGCTATTTGGATTGTAGAGAGTACAGAATACAGAGGCGAGCTGAGCCCCTTGAGAAAGTCGGGACATATTTATAAGCCAGAGAAAGCACGTACGGTCATTTAGGCTGTGTTCCACAACTCATAGTACGGAGAGAAAGGGAAAGAAGGGAAAGATTATTCTCCAAATCTACATTCTGATTTGGAGAATACAAAGTTTTTGTATTTCTCTGCATTCTTTCCGCTATAGTACTCACGTTTCTTTGTTTTGGAGCATGTAAACGGCGTGTGCTAACCGTAATTGTGCAGATCTTCTCGGAAATTTTTTATTGGCAATAATTAATAGAAAATAAGAGAGAAAAATAGAAAAAGTACAGTTATTTAGTTATTTTTTTTTAAGTAATAAGATTAGTATTGTTCATATTAATTTTAAACTCTTTTTTTTTAAGTTAAAATCGGTACTGTTTATACCGATCTAAATACTCTTTTTTTTTTCTTGCAAAGTTTGAATCAGTACTTTAAAATAAATCAAAGTTAGAATCGGATCTGAACTGTTTGTTTGTATCTGATATCAATTTTAAAGATCCTCGAATTCTTTTATCTGAGTGGATACTGAAAAAGAAAATATTTTATTAGAGATATATTTTAAGAAAACTAATTAAATGTGTCAAAGTTAGCGGGAGGTGTTAATTAATAAATTTACTCGTAAGCTAACGTTGGACATTATAAATTCTTTTATTGTACAAAGAAAAAAAAAAGCACAATTTCGTTGTGTTACCATATTATGTATTTTTTTTAATATTTATATTTTGTTGTGAAAACAGGTAGGTTAAGTTATTGACATGTACGATTTTCTTTGTGTCTAGGCTGCTCATGCTCATGAGTCGAGTTGAGTCCGAATTGAGAATAATATAAAAAGTTTTTAAAAAAATGGATAGAATATTTCTATTATATTTAAATTTTAAGAAACTTTATCAAATTTTAAAAAAACATTTTGAGAAAATTAAAAGAAAAAAGAAAAAACTGATTTGGATCGGTAGAATTCTACCAATTCAAACTTTTTTATTTTTAGAATCGGTAAAAGCCCTACTATCTTTCTATTACTAAAAAAATTATATACTCTTTCTATTTTTTTCTCATCCTTTTTATTAATTTCTACGGAAATATAATTTCCTATATGAGATCCGGATCATTACGATATATTAGAATTTGTTTATAAACTATAATTAAAAATAATAATTTTATGAAACCAACGTGATTAATTTTTTTTTACAAAAATCATAAGAACTGAAATGTCATTTCAGTCGGCCAATTCTTTTTTTTGGATCAAAAAAACAATTCGGTCCGTATTGATTTCTCAGCTTTTCATATTAGTGGTCACAAAAAATAAATAAATGCCTCTGGTCTGAAATGTCATTTCAGTCCCATATTATTTGTTTTCCCATCTGAGACAACCTTATAAGCAAACTTTTAAAATAAAAAAAATAAAAAAAAGTTTATTTCGACCGAAATACTATTTTGGTCCGGACTAAAAAAAATTGGATTGAATTCACATTTCGATCTATAGGTGTTACGCCAATGACTACACATGTTTTTTTTTTTTCTGAAAACCTGTGAAATCAATACAAACCGAATTGTCATTTCAGTTAAAAAAAAAAAAAAAAAAAAAAAAAAAAAAAAAACTAACAAACCGAAATGATGTTTCCGTTTTCATGGTTTAAAAAAAAAATTTACATTAGTTTCATAAAATCATTTTTTTAATTATGATTTATAAAACAAAAATCGATACATTATATTTGGAATTTATTTTTGTGGTCCTATGTCAGTTCCAAAGTGTTGATATTTTTGTGGGTCAATAAGTCAATATGACATTTGCGTGATTGAGAGATGAGACATGGGATAAGTTCAAGTGTTGATATTTTGGCGGATCCCATGCAAGTGGTTAGTGGTGTGACTGAATACATTGCATCCTTAAACCGGATCATGACGATACATTGTATATGGAATCCAATTTCTTTTCCATTGAGATCGAAATGGGATAAGTCCAAGTGTTGATACATTCGTGGGTCCCATGTCACTGATGTGACTGAGTCACTGAATACATTAAATCATTTTACTTCATGGGAAATAAATCTGACGGTTTTTCAAAATCACTGAATACACTGATAGTTTTTCCGTCGTTAAATAATTAATTTAATCAAACAGTAACTACCGTTGGCTTAACAATTTATAAAGTGGTTGAATAAATAATAAAAAAATTTCAAAAAATATAAAATTTGGTCTCCAAGCACATTTTAATATGAAAATCACATCTAACGGTTTGGATCGATCATTTGAACTTTAAAAATAAAAAAAATAACTTGGTTGCACCGGAGACGTGGTGCAAACGTTTTGATATTAGTGCCCTCTCTCTCTATATATATATATATTTCTAAAAAACACTGATTTTGAAAAATTCTAAAAAAAGTAAAAAATTTCCAAAAAATATAAAATTTGGTCTCCAACCACATTTTAATATGGAGATCACATCTAATGGTTTGGATTGATCATTTGAACATTAAAAATTGAAAAATAACTTGGTTGCACGGGAGGCGTGGTGTAAACGTTTTGATATTAGCCCCTCTCTCTCTATATATATATCTAAAAAACACTGATCAAGTACAGGAGGAGTGGTCCAAACAAGTCTTTACTTTTTTATTTTAATTTTAAATGAATTAATAGGTTGAAAAATCAATATCTATAATTTATTCATATCGGTATATTTTTACAAACTCTTGATATTAATTAAAGTAAAATGAAAATAGCATAATTTTTATGTGTGCAGAGAAAATTATATCAAATTATTTTATATTGATATAAAAAATTTAAGTTTTAAAAGTAAAGACTGGTGCATTTATTGAGGGAAGAATTATTTGAGACAGGAAAAAATTAAATTGAAGACAGAGAAAGAGCAGTACAGAGGCAACAGAACTACAGAAGGGACAGAGATCTCTCAGCAGAGTCCCAGAGATTCTGATATAACATTTTATATTTTAATTTCCTCTTGAAAATATAACTATAAATACTTTATTATAAGTAATTAATTTTATATTTTAATTTCTCTCTTGGGCCCGCCTCCACCAGGTTCTGCTCCTGGCACACGCCTTTGCTTCCTCCGGCGCCGCATTAAACAAAATTGAGTTCTTCTGTGGCGAGAATATTTTCTGATTTTCTGAAACGTGTTGGATTAAAAGAAGTAAATGACTTGTTTCACTATTGTCTACTGTTAGTGCGTCTCAAAAAGAGGCAATGGGAGTATCCGAGGTGTTTAGTCTCCCATTTGTCTAGGTTTTGTTTGACTGTAATTTTGATGGAGTAATGATGCTCTTCTACAATTTTACCGAATTTTACAAGTTGCAATGCTTTCAAATCATCTTAAAATTTGCACTTTCTATATTTTTTTGTATGACGTTTAATGATTTAATAAATACGACGAAGTGAACAATTTATGCTCTGATATATCTCAATATATGATCACAATTAGCTGAGGTTTTGAACTTTTTTTTTTTTTTTTTAAATTTGGTAGAGACTACCAATATGTTAATTTTGAATTTTAAGTTGTTCATTTAAATTTGCATACAAATTTGATGCCTTTTGAATTGTTAATAGAATTTGTGTATGAACTTTTGGTATTTTAGTAAGTATATAATATAGTTTGAAAAATGACAATCTAAATAATATAAAAGAGTTAATATTTATAATTACTTTTTAAATTAAATACGGAATAGTAAAAATTAGAAAAAAAAAAAGGTTAATTTGTTATTTCTATAAAATATTTAATTAGCGAAATAATTTTTAATTAATGCCATCCTCATTTATTAAAACATATCAATACTTTAAATCCATTGTTATTTCTCTAGAATGTAGAATAGTGGCACTATTTTGAGTGCACCAATTAGATTATTATTGAGTTTATGTAATTTGTTTTTTCTCTTCATACTGAATTTTTTTTTATTTATTAAATGAGAATACAAGAATGGCTTGATTTTTTTTTTTTTTCTATTTATACGAAGACACTGTTATTTGGAGAGTTGAATGCTCAACACAAAAGACTTTTATATTTTTATATCAATTTTTACAGAAATACATTAGATTGTTTATTATCTAATTAATTCATATGTTCAAAACAAAAGGCTGAGGAAACAAAATAAATGTTTGGATTTCTTATATATATAGGTCATGGAAATTTTATCTTTTTTTTTTTTTTTTGATATACAAGCTTATGTAAGTTTGGAGCCTGAAATGCGTTTTGGATTTCCTACTGAGTATCTATTTTTCTAAATACTCCTGAATGGCATAGCACTCCTGGGTCTTTCTGTTGATGTTCGATAAGTTTAGTTAAGATAGTTCTTAATAAATGTGACAACTGAAAGCCCTTGTTATCTGATGTCTGAAATGATTAAAATGCAAGTACATAGATATCTTAGTCGAAATATCATCATGTCTAAGGTAGGGTATGTATTGGGTATATTCTGGTACTGTCTCAGTCTGTATCAGTTAAACTTTCATACTCTGGCATCGTAATTTTAGTTTAAGGATAAGATTTGCACAATAAGAAGAGGAATTTTGTTAGCCTGAGAATAATTACATTGATGTTCAAATAGCCTATCGACTAGTTGAAGCTGAACCCGCACCTAAAATGAGATACTCTGAAAGTCGGTAAATCGAACCAACACTGGTCCGACCTGAGTATCCGACCAAACCTAATGGCAAACTTATGTGAACATATCAACTGCGCAATAAATGTAGTCTTGATCTCAGTAAATATAAGTGGAGTATTTTTAATAATTAGAGATTTAGGCTTGCGCTTTAATATTTTGAAAATATAGTGCAGTTTGTTACCTGTAATGCATATGGTGCAAACGATAAACCAGACACAATTGAACAAATTAAAAATAATATGTAACTTCAAATAAAATAAATTGATGAATTTTGTTGCAAATAGTAAAAAGATTGTCTATGTGAAAAAGGCAATTTTATCTACAAAATTTAGATATCAAAATCAAGCCTCACATCATAGATTTAGATATGCAATTTTATCTATATAATTTAATTGTTGTTCTCAAAATAGCACCCTCCTCTTAGAGTGTTTGGATCATAAATTTAATTTCTATTAAGGTGATAATTATGATCATTTCATTTTAATTATACAACTTTAATTTGAGTACAAATCGACAATAATTATCACAATTTAGCTCTGTTTCTAGGGATAAAATTCATTAGTGCAAATGAAAATGTGAAATATACCCTCCTAATTGCAATAACCTGTTATACATTACAATTCTCTTTCTAGCCAACCAAAATTATCTAAACACATCAATTGTATGAATATGAATCAGAAATGTAATTAATTTGCATGCAAGTAGCAGAGAAAGTTATTATGTGAACATAGATCAAAGTATATAATGATCATTATTTTATTAGAACTAGAGCTTTCTTTTTATATGTATATATCTAAACTAGTATGTGCCCGTGCGTTGCAACGGAATATAATATACATACAACCACGATTTGCTTCAGGCAAATAATGCATCTTCACTTAAATAGTTAACTGCAGAGGATAAGTGGAGTACTTACTCGGGGTGGCAAAACAACAAACCAAGTGTTGGCATAACAGCAACACATACACTTGCATAGAAATAAATTCACCCAAATTCATGCAAGTCAAAACTTTTGGGATGGAGCATTAAAAGAAAATAAATGATAGTTACTATCATCTTAAAAAAAACTAATACAGATTTTCGCAAATCCCAAACAGAATCAAAACAAAATGCTTCTGAGCTTTGTGCAATATAGATCCAAAATATAACTTGAAGAAGCTGCAACAGCTCTCTTCTTTGGTGCTGCCCCCGCTCCTGTAACATTTCAATGAAAAAATACTTTATTTTCTATTTCAAAAACTGATAACCTGTCACCTAAGTGCAAAAGCTTTTACAAAATACACGGGGAGGCATAAGAACAAAAAATATGATTAAGATGGCATAATCTTATCAAATTAAATTTGCTTAAGAAATTTAAGTGCTTTATCAAATTCAATTCGGAAAATTTTCTGGGAACAATTCTAATAACTATATTGCTTCATGAGGGCAACCTCACATTTTGCCAACTGGATCCCACTTTTTATAAAAACTTGTACATGTGACAATTAATTAAATTAATGTTAAGTCTAAAATAAAATGACTTGGAATTTGGGTTCATATTGACAAGATGAGTTGCCCCAAATTTGTTAATGCAAACTCTGAAAAATATTTTGGCTTCAATTCACTTCAGTTTCAGCTTAAACGAAGACCACTTTACAGCGGCAATAACTTGGTCAAGTCTTCATGTACTTGATTATGCACAATTTACAAAACCTCAATGAAAAAAATGGAGTTTACCTTCTCTGAAGTTACTCTAGAATCTCCTAGGCAAATGACGAAGGTATCTCATCCTTCCCGTGCCAGTTGTCTTCCTCCTGATTGCCTTCACACTCCAATTATCTGCACAATGAATTAAATTAGCTTCAAATAAATGCAAAAATCTTAGAAGAAGGCCAATCAGATAGGTGAAAACCTTAATTTCAAGTGCACATTTTTTTCAAGGACAATGTACAAGATATTCAATCTTCTAAAACATAGTGGTAACTCTTGCAAATAATACGAAAGATATTAAGCTGCAATTCAGTAAGTAGGGGTGTTTAAGTTTGCAAAATTAAAATAGAATACACGAAATCAAACTACTGTACCAGCCAAAGCCAAAGGACCAGTGATCCTCTCCAGTTACACCATATATATCTATGTTTCAAATTATTTGATTATTGTTGTGAAGACATGGAGATTACCTTATTCAAAATAATTACAGATATAGACACACCAGGTTCAGGTGCCAGTACCTATTGACTGTATCTTACCATGTTCTTTTGGTTTATTAATTCCTTCTTGGCTTCGATGTCAGTATCTATTGACTGTTTCTTACCATGCTCTTTTGGTTTATTAATTCCTTATTGGCTTAAATGAAATTTGGAATGAAAATTGTTTATTTGTACAGACATATATGATTTTTTAGAAGTATTGAGTAACCTGATCTTCCTGTTCTTTATTTAACATGGCGTTCTCAGTATTAGCTTCTGGATCACCCATGCATTTCTGTACTTTATCCACAGGTAAACCAGAGAAATATTACTAATATTTAGGTAATTATAGAATTTACTATACCCAATTTCTTATATTTTTTATACTGTTGTCTTTTATAGCTAGGTCAGATTCACTGTACCCAATTTGTCATTTTGTTTTAATGTGTCGCTTCAATTCAAAATTGCACATAGACTCCTCACTCATACCAACCAAGTTTATGGTAGGGAAATCATGACTGGTATAGTATGTACCAAAACTGAGCAAGTACAACATGTACCAGTCGATCTTGCACCAATAATCAGTTAAAACTTACCAAGATCTCTGACCACAGTCTCAGCACATTCCTTGCTGTACTTCTTCGCCTTCATAGAGCAGCGTGCATTATAATCGACCACAAAATCCCACCACGGCCATAGCCGACCGCTCTCATTTGCCACACGGTGCATACACAGCTGCCGCAAATTTTCTATTACAACATCCTTCCCCTCATACCCCTCCCCGAAATCCTATTCTGGGTCTGGTGCAAACAAACATATACAAATAATATCATTTATATAGCCTCAAATTTTAATCTTGCAATTAAATTATCTTAGTAACCAAGATTCTTCGCAATGTTTGAAGAAAAGCAAGAATAAACGCATAACAACCAAGACAACTTAATAAAACTTTAATGCCACATGAGTCGCATACCAGGGACAGCTTCAACTACATGTATCAGTACCTTGTACCATTTCCATATTAATACCACATGAGTTGTATACCATTGAGCTACACCATAACATTATCAAACAACAACTGCTACTTGGTACTCGTTTTATATTTCCATATAGTAGTTAAGCACAAAATACACAAACATGGTCAAACTAATTAATAAAAAATCCTTCTGAAATTAAGACTAAACAATTGAAATTTCAATGCAAGAATTCTAACAAAACTCAAGGTCTTTGACAAATTCACAATGCATACCCTGCTGAACTTAACAACTGAAATTTAGATTGATTAATACTAAAAACTGGACCTATCAAAATACAGTCAAAGCATCACAAAAACATCAAACCATAGTCTATCAGAATACCCCAAACCAACATTTAAACCTGACAGAAGTGACCCATTTGCAGTGAGGAAAAACACATGAATCTAATGGCACCGTGCCCAAACACTTCAAAATAATCTGCCAAAGGAATAGAACCCTTGCAGTGGCAGACATGAACCACACAGAGAAGGCAACATAATACTATGACTGATGAAGGAAGATAAGTTTGCTTCTGTTTTTTCTGTCAGTTGTGCTAATCCGGTCTTATCTAAATTGAATATTTCAATGTTATTTTTTATATCATGCCACTAAGTATGGTTGCTAATACTTATATGAATCAAATATCTATATCTAGTAAAAAAAACAATTCTACTAATTTTTGGTACAATTGATACTTCAAGGAGTTCAACTTAATCATGCAGTCAATTCGGCAAAAAAGAAAAGAAAAAATAAAAAAAAAGATTACCTGTACAGATCCAATCTAGGCTTTCTTGAGAGAAAACTGAGAAGCCTCCTTGATTTCCTGATCGCAAGGTAGAGGGATTGTTTCTTCTTTGAACGATCTGACTGTGCTGCGCCTCTAAATTTCCTCTTTCGAATCTAGGGTTTCCTCTTCCGATCTGACAAGTGAGAGGAGGTTCGGGCAGGGGGTTCGTGAGAGAGAAAGAGAGGGAACAGGCTGGAGGTGGCGGCGAGGTATGTGAAATCGCGTGAGGAAGAGAGAAAGAGAGGGTTAGGTCAGGACTGGGAGAGGAAGAGAAGGCCGGGGCTGGGGCTGGGGAGAAAAGTTTCGCTGGCGAGAAAGAAAGAGAGGGTCGGGGGCTCGGGGCTGGAGAGAGAAATTTCGCTGGTGAAGAGATGGAGCGCCAGAAAAAATTTTAGGTTTTTAGGGATCATATGTATATGTGGCGCGAACAGTGGGCTTTAAGTGTTGAAGAGCAAAATTTAGAAAATTCTGTTATGTATGATCTGAAAATTGAATGGCTGAGAATCATTTCACTAAAGAAATAGTAAATTAGAAGTCTTGCAGGATCTAAATATTAAGCTCTTTAATAAGGAGGGGGAGATATTGAAGTTTAATTCAATAACTCTAAAAAATCTATGATATTTTAAAAGATAATTTTAAGACTCCTGAGTAGTAACACATCATAAGATATAAGAAAAAAATCCATAAAAACTAACATATTTAGTGGTTTAAACAAACAAAACATAATATTAACACATAAAAATAAATGTAAGTATCAACATAGACGAAACAATATCATTAATTTGATCAATTCAATATTTAAGTTAATAAAATAATATATTATGTTGATTGTAGAAATTATTGGAAAAAAATCTAGATAGAATTTAGTTATATAATATTGAACTTATGTGAATGTAATATATAATTTCAATTCAAAAACATTGGAAAAATATGCTAATTTATTTTATAATTTACTTAATTTTATAATTTTTCATTATTATGATATTATTTGGCCGGAGCATTATTAATGCATAGAGTCTTTTGCATTTAAAGCAAACTTTTTTTTTTTTTTAATTTTTCATAAAACAATTTCAATTTTTGCTTAAAAAATGGCAAAGTCCTTGTTAAAATATCAAATTTAATTAAGAAAAGTAAGAATAAAATTTTGGGTTTTGTACTCTATTTCGTAGGCATGAATATTGTTAACATTATTCATATATATATTTTTAGTTTTCAGTTAGTTTAAAGCAAGAACAATGTTATTTATGTCGATTATCTGAATTGTGTTAATTAAACGGTCTGAAGCTATCTGAATATAAATTATGTTAATGAAATGTTCTGAAACCATATTAATAACGTAATGGCCCGAAGCCATATGTTAAAAGAAAAAAAAATCCTCCTAAGATACATTCTTTAATTAATTGGTACCCTTATAGAAGCAGGGACATAATTATTTGGATAATAACTCTAAAAGGACAAAGATATCTCCTAAGATAACCTAATATTTTTGTTTAGTCCAGACCGACCGATTAAAATCTGCACGAATATTAAAGCACCTCGTTCATTTAACTCGGGGCAGATTGGCCCGAATTCTGATTGAACGGTCTGGATCTATACAGAAATATTCTGGTACATCATAGGCCGGTCCGGCCCCATTGCACTGATCGATCCGGTATTTACAACATTGCTAGTTCTCAGAACTCAGCATCCCTGAATGCCAGTGCCAAGAACCCATCACAAAAAAACCTGCGGGACCTGATCACCATCCAACAACCCATCACAAAAAAACCTGCGGGACCTGATCACCATGCCAGTTCCACAGATCATTTCCTACCAAATCCTGCGGGACCTGATCACCATCCAACAACCCATCACAAAAAAACCCGCGATCAGATCCACAACTGAACTCATCAGAGACTCCATCATGATATGAACAGAAATTAGACAAGTTGTCAGACATGGCGGGGACAGATTCATTTCCCATTGCTGGAGCCATATTAGATGCAATTCCAAATTCAAAGCCCCTGAATGAGTTGGTGAACTCGTCAGAGGGGTATGAATTCATATCTCCCATTGGAAACACCTTTTCTTCCACACAGACGACCTCAGGGGGGTTATTTTTATGGGTCACTGGCCGAGGGGTGGGGCATGCCTTGGGATACTGAGATGACGTGGAAATGACAGGTGGGGCTGGGTTGTCAGGAAAATTGACCTTGGCCTTCTTGCCGTGGATCCTACAAACACAATGGTGATATATTATAGATTTATTATATGTTTCTGGTACTGCTCTACTATCGCATACTGTACTGATAGTCTGATACCCTGTTGTAATTAACAAACAATTAATACCACACATGTGCAAATTTTTGTCTATATTAGAGCACCACAAAAAAATCCCCGTTTCATTTATTTATTTATTTGCACTTCCCTATTTGACTCTTGTTATTTCAGAGTTTCCATCTTAGATTCAAATCACAGGCATCGAGTGTAATAAAAGAGGCTCTTATGTCCCAATTAACACAAATCATTATACCAATCCTTCTAAGGTGGTGAAAACATCTTTATTTATATTTTTTTTTTGGGTGGTGAAAGCTACTTTCTTCTCAGATATCTAACTCAGAAACTCATTCATTTCCAAAATTATTTTCTTTAAAAAAATATTTCCTAATGTATTTTCTTCTAATTAATATATATTTCGTAATCGATTCACACCTGATGGCCATTTCATCGTATGCACGAGCAGCTTTCTCAGCAGTGGAGAAGGTGCCGAGCCAGACGCGAGAACCTTTTCGCGGGTCACGGATTTCAGCAGCCCACTTTCCCCTAGGACGCTTGCGGATGCCCCTAAATTGGGTGACCTTTTCTGGTGCAGAGCCAGCCTTCCCATCTGTCAGAAAATAAACAGTTAGCAATGTCAGAGGAGGTGAGATAGGGTGACATGTACTTTAGCTATTTTTTTTAGTTATACTTTAATATTAAATGATGAATTTTGTGCCTGGTTCAATAAGACCGAGTTATAAGTTATAACTATGAACAACATTTATTCTTTTTTCTTCTGGTGCATTCTATAGCTCTAATCTGCAGTTGGCTTATAGCTAGCTGGACAATTTAGATAAAGTTAGAACTTAGATCAACCTCTAAAATTGAAATTAGCAGCAGCACACAAGCAAGGCTCGGGGTCGGTTTTCTCCACCATGTTATCGACCTCCTGGAAATCTGTGTCGTCTTGTATACTGACCCGTGTTTTCTTTACCTTCCTTCTATCCCGACAGATATAGTCCGCCGTCAGCCACTGCGACTTTGTCGACATCGGGCTGTTGTTGCCAGACATAGTGGCTTAATTGGTTGTCTGCAACAGGAAGAGAAAGAACAAAAGCGGAATTTTTACAAGGAATTGCTATCTGGTAGGCAGTATTTGGTACAGAGGCGAGCTGAGCCAGAGAGGAAGTCCAGCCATATTTATATTTATAAGCCAGAGAAAGCACGTCTGGATGTACGGTCATTTATACATCAATTTTAAAGATACTCAGATCCTTGGATTCTTTTTTTTTTAAAATAGGTAGAATATTTCTATTATATTTAAATTTTAAAATACTTTATCTAATTTTTTAAATATTTTGTATTTTTTTTAAAAGGAACAAAAAAAACGGAAAAACTCATTTGAATCGGTAGAATGCTACCAATTAAAACTTTTTTATTTTTAGAATCGGTAAAAGTCCTACTATATTTCTATTACTAAAAAAATAATATAGTCTTTCTATTTTTTTTCTCTCATCCTTTTTATTAATTTCTACGGAAATATAATTTCCTAAATGAGATCCGGATCATTACGATATATTAGAATTTTTTTTATAAACCATAATTAAAAATAATAATTTTATGAAACCAACATGATTATTATTTTTTTTTACAAAAATTATAAGAACTGAAATTTCATTTTGGTCTGTCAGTTTTTTTTTTTTTTTTTGAACCAAAATAACAATTTGATCCATATTTGATTTCACAGCTTTTCATACTAGTGGTTATAGAAAATCAATAAACTTTTCGGACTGAAATACCATTTCAGTCCTGTATTAGATTTTTTTTCCATCCGAGACAACTTTATAAGTAAAGTTTAAAAAAAAAAGAAAAAAAATTATTTAGACCGAAATAACACTTTAGTCCGAACAAAAAAAAAATTGGACTAAAATTGCAATTTGGTCCGTGGGTGTTACACCAATGACTATATATGTTTTTCTAAAAATGTGTGAAACCAATACAAATCGAATTGTCATTTCAGTTTAGAAAAAGAAATTGAAATAATATTTCAGTTCTGATGATTTTTGAAAAAGAAAAAAATAATCATATTAATTTCATAAAATTATTATTCTTAATTAGATTTGTAAAAAGAAAAAAATTCGATACATTGTATTTGGAATTTATTTTTGTGGGTCCTATGTGTGTCTAAGCGTTGATATTTTCGTGGGTCTATATGATGAGATCCGGGTAATTAAGACATGGGATAAGTTCCAAGTGTTAGATATTTTCGTGGGTCCATGTCCGTGGTGTGACTGAATACATTGCATTCTTTTTACTGAATCATTACCGGGGGCGCACACAGAATTTCTCCTTAGGAGAAGTAAAAATTGAATTCAAAACTTACAAAGTTCAAATTTATTAACTATCAGATGCTTGATAAAAAATAATTAATATCAAAAAAACTAATGATTTAAATAGCAATTATAGCGATATATATATAGTGAAACGGTTAAAAAAAATATAAGTTATGACTCTAAGTAGCTAATTTTATATTGCCCATAACGCCTAGTTTTTAGAATTCGAAAAAATTTAACTATCTATTTAGAACACTTAAAAAAAAATACTCTTACATAATAAAAAATAACAAAATAATATAATTTTACATATTAAAAAATAACAAAATTGTTTTGGACTCATAAATTTCTATAAAATTTATATAAAAACAATACAATTTTTCAATAACAATGTTTTTGAACTAATCTGATGAGATTTTCAGTTCTAGATAGAGACAAGAATTTTCTAAAAAAGACAAAATGGTACTTAATTCATATTTTTTTACTAAATTTTAAATTTCAAAATCTAGAAAGAGACGATTGGCCTCTCTGACTAAGCCCTGATCATTACGATACATTGTATATGGAATCCATTTTCTTTTGCATTGAGAGATGGTACAAGTCCAAGCGTTGATATATTCGTAGGTCCCATGTTAATTAGTGGTGTGATTGAATACATTGCATCATTTTACTTCAAAACATTTCATTATCAGTTCAAATCCCAATATGCTATCGATCGGTTCAAACTGATGACTTTAAGTTTCAACTCTATTAATTGAAAAATGTATATATGCATGCTATTGGTTCAAACCGATGACTTTCAGCTTCAACCATATCAATTGAAAAATGTATACATGTATGCTTTCAGTTCAAACCGATGACTTTCAACTTCAACCATATCAATTGAAATTTAAAAAAAAAAATTTTCAAAAATATAAAATTTAATTTCCATACATATTTCAATATAAAAAAATTTGTTAACAAGTTCAAATTAACTATTTAAATTTTAAAATTAGAGATATGAGTACAAATTAAAACATCTACTTTAATTTGCAAAGTATGATAGTCTTACTCTCTCTCTCTATATATATATATAGAGAGAAGAACTAGGGTGTTCTTAAGTTCACAAATTTTCTTGGTGAACTCAAGTCTAAAACACATCGAATCAGCTTTAAATAATGAATCCGAACTATTGAAATCTGCCTACTTTACGAGTGATGCGTCCACATGTAAAAAAATTAGATTGAATTTGAAATTTTAAATTTTAAAATACAAAATATCGATTCGAATTGTTTTCTTAAGTCACTGTTGGATCAACAATTTTTAAAGTGGCTTAATAAATAGTAAAAGAATTCAGAAAAATGTAAAATTTGGTCTCCAAGCACATATTAAAATGAAGAAAAAGATGAATGATTCGGATCGACGTTTTGGATTTTGAAATTTTAAATTTGGACCGTATGCATATTGGGCCATATGCATACGAATGCACATTAGAGTGGCTAAATTGCTACCGGTAGCATTTCAGCCAAGTACTGCCGGGGCTATATTTTATTATGTGATGTTCAAATAACAAATCCAAACTGTTAGATATTCAATCTATATTAAAATCTACTTGGAAACCAAATTTTATATTTTTTGAAATTTTTTTACTATTTATTAAATTGGTTTGAAAACAGTTATTTTCAATGCTACAAAATTTACTAAAAACAACTATTGGCACCGTGATTTGAAGCATGTAAGTTGTCATTGGCACCGTGAACTTTATGAATTGAGCCCTATTACAAACTCCAGAGCAGCGTCACGTTCCAAGGTAGTTAGTTATGTCAGGTTATTCTTTGATTTTGCGATTCTTAATTAATAGAACAATACAATGAATAATGCATAATATTTCATTAACTGGTCAGCTTATTGAAGAAAATATTTTTAATTTAAATATATAATGAATGGAGAACACACACAATTAACTGCATGAGGGCCACTTGGTTGAGTTTAACTACGTGTATCGCCTTTTGAATGGTTATTTTCTGCATACATGAATGTTAACAGCATAAATAAAAAAAAAATAAAAACAATTTGAGCTACTATTAGAGTAGAACTAGCGTGCTCTTAAGCCCACCAAAATTTTGGTGAGCTTAACTCTAAAACTCATAAAATTGATTTCAAATGACGAATTTGAACAGTTGAAATCCGCCTATTTTACGTGTGATGCATCTGCATGTAAAATTTTTAAATATTTGAATTAATTTAGTATAAAGTCAAGCGGTCAAAAAATATTCAAAAATAAATACATTAAAATTAATTTATTAACCTTCTAATTTTTACTACTTGATTTTAATTATACTAATTTTGCATCTGTTAACGTTGTTTTCTTTCAGCTCTTATAATTTCAGAATTCACAAATAATTGTCAACAGGAAACAGATCACCTACGCCGCTGCTAGCAAATCCGAGACTTGGCGATCTGGCTCAAATCTTTTGTCGGCTAGTCGGCAAGGTAAGATGCTTGCTGAACTTAATGCACAGAAGCCAAGCTTCCGGAAGCTTCTAGAACCCAGCTGCTATAGGGTTTACTCAAGGGGACATTTATTATGGTAAGGACTAAGGAGTATAGTATTTGTTACCGAACTGTAATTTTTTTTAAACTATGTATTCCTTGATATTGCCATATCTATTGCTCAGCTTTGTAAATTTGTCTCAGATAATCAATGGAGATCCATCAACACAAATTTATGATATCAACCTATAAATTTCAGCAACGACGCACCTAGTGTTGATATAAACTTAGTAACATTTATAAAACGTATATGATAATTCAAAACAATAAATAACTTTAATGTCTTATCGCTTACGTTAGACTAAAAATAAATTAAAGAAATATCCAGTAATAAATGAAAGGATAATAATTAGCCTGTAAAATAGTTTTTGTATTAACTTTCGCTTTTAGTTTGAATCTTTTGTTAGATAAATGCGTCAGATGAAAAACATAAGATAAAAGAAAACTACTAAATAAATTTCATATTGGAATTATTTTTTATTGGTTTTTTAAATAAAATAAATAAAGGAGTGATTCCCTTAATTTCTTTTATTTATTAAAGAAAAACTTAAATTATTTATGTTATTGTTTTTTAATGTTAATTATATTTTGTATATAAAAATAATAAGAAACATAGATTGTTTAATAAATATGGGAAAATCTTATAAGTTGCACTTATTTTGTCTAAGTTAGATTTCAATTTGATACAAAGAACGCCATATAAACACAAACAATACAGTTTTCAACTTTGCATAATGAATAGACGAATAGACTGAAATTTGACAGCGTCAGGATTAGTGAAACGAGTCATATTAAAATAATAATCTGACTCGTTTCAGAAGAGTAAACTTGTAGTATGTCTCGAAAAGAGCCAACGGAGGTATATAGGTCTAGGGCCGACATTTTTATTTTTACTCCATTAAATTTTTTTTTCAATAATAATAACCAAAGTTTAGCAACAATTTTAAAAATACCCCACTTGTGAAAATTTTTCACGGGCTGGAATTTTAATTCCAATTTTTTTTTTATAAAATAGAAATTTTATTTTATTTTTTTGTATTGAAATATTAAAAATGTTGGATATATTTCTTTGAAAATAGATGAAATACAATATATTTTGATTTATTAGAAAGACTGTAACAAATAACCCGGATTAATATTTTTCGGGTTGAATTTTTCGCGGTTGTAAGAAAAATTAATATATTTCTATATGTTTTATTGGAAAAAAATAAAAATGTTTATATTCTGAGTTATTGATCCCGGTTCAAAAGTCACTTCTATGTAATCTAGAAAATATTGTGATCCTTCTAGGACATTTAATTTATGGAAAGTTGTATCTATTTTTGAAAAAAAATAAAACTTTAAGTTATTTAATAATTATTATTCAAAAATAATTCTCAAAAAAGATACAATTTTTTATAAATTAAATGTCCTATAAGGATCACAATATTTTCTAGATTACATAGAAGTGACTTTTGAACCGGGATTAATAACTCAGAATCTAAGCATTTTTATTTTTTTTTCCAATAACACATACATAAATATATTAATTTTTCTTACAGCTGCAAAAAATCTGACCTGAAAAATATTGATATGGATTATTTGTTACAATCTTTCTAATAAATCAAATTATATTGTATTCCATCTATTTTCAAAGAAATATATCCAATATTTATAATATTTGAATAAAAAAATAAAAAATAAAAACAAATTTCTGTTTATTAAAAAAATTGGAATTAAAATTTCAGTCCGTAGAAAATTTTTACGGGTGAGATATTTTTAAAATTGTTGCTAAGTTTTGATTATTATTATTAAAATAATTTTTTAATGGAGTAAAAATAAAAATGTCAGGGTCTAGGGTCTTGTTTGATGTAATATTGATGGAAGAATAATGATACTCTTCTACAATTTAAACGAATTGTACAAGTTAAAATGTTTTAAATCATCATATATTTTGTACTTAGTTTGTATTTTTTTTTTCTAACGTGTAATAAATAAAATAACGTGAACAATTTTCTATTGGGATATTTCACTTGCATGCTCTGATCTCAACATGAGAGCAAATTAGCACAGATTTTTTTAACTTTAATCGCTCCTTTTGAATTTGCATAAACTATGATATTGCAAAGAGCTTCGTTCGATATAATTTGTTGTCTTATTAATTGTTAATAGAGGAGGGTTCAAATGCCTCTATGTTTTTGTGCCTCTATTTATCTTTATCATTTTTAAAGTTCAAACAGTCGATCCAAACTGTTCAACCTAACCTCCATACTAAAATATATTTGGAGACTAAATTTTATATTTTTAGAAATTTTTTTACTATTTTTTTAGATAGGTACAAAAATATTGTTTTTAGATGGTTCAGATTTACTGATTTTGTATCTATCTAAAAAATAGTAAAAGAATTCCTAAAAATATAAAATTTAGTCTCCAAACATATTTTAGTATGGAGGTTAGGTTGAGCAGTTCGGATCGACTGTTTGAACTTTGAAAATAATGGAGAGAGATAGAGACATGATGGAGGCACAAAAACATGGAGGTATGAACTTTGTTATTTGAGTTAGAATATAATATAGTTTGAAAAAAAGGGTAATCTATATAATATGAAAAATAGTCCATTTTATGTTATTCGAAACAATTAATATACATATTTTCTAAATTATATACGTAGGCAGTGGCTAATTTGTTGCCAGCAGCATTTCTACTGGTGGTGCTGCCACTCTTTTTTTATTTTGTAATGTCCAAACAACAAATCCAAACCGTTAGATGTTTAATCTATACTATAATTTACTTGGAGACCAAATTTTATATTTTTTAGAATTTTTTTACTATTTATCAAGCTGGTTTGAAAACCGCTGTTTTCAATGCTGTAGAAATTTACTGAAAACAGTAGTTTTCAAACCAGCTTGATAAATAGTAAAAAAATTCCAAAATATATAAAATTTGGTCTCCAAATAAATTATAATATAGATTAAACATCTAACGGTTTGGATTTGTTGTTTAGACATCACAAAATAAAAAAAAAAGAGCGGCAGTACTACTGACAAAAATACTGCCGGCAGCAAATTAGCGGAACCCTATATACGTATATACATATACGGAACAGTTAGAATATAATATAGTTAGACGTGCCATGTCAAGACGTATCCATATCGTGTCCTTAATCATGCTATGTTTGACTTTTTTTTTTAAAAAAAATTGACAATATTAAGTACGGTACGTTTAGGCACGGATACGGCACACCATAGATATGTCACATATACAGTACAATACGTTTAGTTTTCATATTTTGTTTTTTCAAAATTTTGTTTCAAAGCACAAAAATACTACAAAATATTTAAAAAATATATATTTTTTATTTTTCTGGACATTCACATATTTTTAAACTAACAAATTATCAAAATCTTAAAAAAAAATTGACACAGCACGTCGAAACACATCGTACCAAAATATACTATTATGTTAAACACATTGTGTTAATCTCCGGCACTGACGTACTGTTCAGCACATCACAACATGGTACGTCTAAAATTTTTGATGTGTTAGCATGGCATGACCTTGTTCCATACACGCCACATTACGCCCGCAATGCACTATTCCCGACTAGACTAACCCAAAGGACAGGTCTTACAAGGGTTTGTGCCTGATTTTTTCACCAAACCCGTCCAAGTCTGGACCGGGCTGTGAAGGACCGGACTCGGATCGGACTAAGCCCGCACAGTCCAGTTTCTGCCAGAAAAAGACTTGTTTTGATCAGCAACAGTCCACTATTTAAAAATAAAAATAAATCCAAACCGGACCTTGACCAGGACCGGACCCAGACCTTGGACTGGACTCAGACCTTGAACCGGACCCGATCATGTGAATTTGGACCATGAGCTTAGCACGGATTTGAACCAACTCCAAATTAATTAGATCCGCCGAACACAGACCATGCTAACTCGTACATCCGTTGGACCCCCGGACTCTGGTAGCCATGGACCGATCGGGTCCAGATTGGACCGACCGACCTGATCCAATCCGTTAGTAGTTCACTACCTGGGATACTCCCGTTGGCTCTTTTGGTGACGCACTAATAGTTACCGCTCGTGAAACGAGTCACATAGTTCTTCCACACAAACTCGTTTCACAAACTCAAAATTTAAAGGCGCTGTCCGAATGCAGCGGCGCGTGCCAGACCTGGTAGAAGTGGGCCACCACGTGCTTATCCATAAGCTCATGCATTCACCATTTGATAGCTGATAAGCCCAGGTACTTTTGGGCCGAGCAAAGATGGTACTTATCGATTTATGGGCCGAGAAGAGATTCAGCCTTCTAAAAATCAGAACTTCAAAAAGAGAATTTGATTTGGGTCTTTAAGAATCTAGTATTTATTGGGATATAATGAGGTGCTGCTGAGCCATTCTCACCTCTCATATTTTCATTGGACAATGGTAAAATGTATTCAACATTTTGTGGTTTCTCGTTTGATTCGGTTGCTAATTTGAGAATTGGTTTGTATTTTTGGTCCTTTGTAGCATCAAATTTTGCTCGTCTTTAAATTGTATCTTATTATATTTATCTCTAAATTCAATTGTTTCTGACAAATTATTTTTCGAAATTATTTCTTGGATGAAATTGTTTCAATCGCAACTAAAAGTTCATGGAAATATTAATGTTTGTCATAAACAAATATGCATTCTTAAAATGTTATATTGACAGAAATTCTGTTAAAGCTGACAGGTTTCGTATATGCAAAGGTAAAATATTGGGTATTAAAAATATTGAAACTTATTATTAATATGAGTGGGGTTAAAATGCACCATCTTTTTTGTGCTCCAAACGTGCATCATTCCCTCGTTTCTTCATTTTTAAAATTCAAATAGTTGATTTGAATCTACCAACGTGTTCTACATATTAAAATGTGCTTGGAGACCAAATTTTACATTTTTTGGAAATTTTTTACTATTTTTTCAGAATTTTTTTATTAAACTAAACAATAATAAAAAATTCAGCACAGTGATGATTTTCAAAAATTCTAAAAAAATAGTAAAAAATTTCCAAAAATGTAAAATTTGGTCTCCAAGCACATTTTAATATGTAGAACACGTTGGTAGATTCAAATCAACTATTTGAATTTTAAAAATGAAGAAACGAGGGAAGGGTGTACGTTTGGAGCACAAAAAGGAGGGTGCATTTTAACCCCACTCTATTAATATAGTATAATAATGGTACGAGCTAAAAAACATTTTTTTTCTAATTGATTTCTTCAATATTATAACTCCTATTGAAGTTCTGTACACATGTATAGTTTATTTTTTCAAAGTTAATTTATATAAAATTTAGTTTATAGACAATAATTTTCTTTGGTCTAGAAATAATAATTTAGAATCATATAAATTTTGTTGATTATTTATTACAATTAAGCAATTTAGGAAAACCCTGTTTTGAAATTTTTTGAAAAAACAGTAACAAAATTCTAAAAAAAAATATAAATTTTGGTTTACAAACACATATTAATATGAAGAACACGTTGAGCGCTTCAGATCAATAATTTGGACATTGAAAACGTAGAATACCCAACCCCCCCCCTCTCTCTCTCTCTCTCTCTCTATCTCTATATATATATATATATATAGAGTGTGACTAATATGCATTCGGTAGCACTTCGGCCGAAGTGCTACCGATTCATTTTCTGATTTTTAAAGTCCAAATGATCGATCCAAAGCATTAGATGTCATCTCCATATTAAAATGTGCTAGGAGACCAAATTTTACATTTTTTGGAATTTTTTTACTATTTATTAAGCCCCTTTGAAAATCGCTGATCCAACGGTGGCTTATCAAACAGTAAAAATCAGAAACTACCGTTGGATCAGCAATTTTCAAAGTGGATTAATAAATAGTAAAAAAATTCCTAAAAATGTAAAATTTGGTCTCCAAGCATATTTTAATATGGAGATGATATCTAACGGTTTGGATCGATCATTTGGACTTTAAAAATCGGAAAATGGATCGGTAGCACTTCGGTTGAAGTGCTATCGAATGCATATTATTCACACTATATATATAGAAATATGCTAGCATGCTATGCGTAGCATAGCTCCCCTCCGTGCAACGGCTCAATACTTGACTTTTCAAAATCCTAATGGTCGATCCAAACCGTTCATCTTGTTCTCCATATTAATATGTGTTTGGAGACCAAATTTTACATTTTTTGGAATTTTTTACTATTTTTTTAGATTTATTGAAAATCGCTGTTTTCAGCAAATCTGGACCATAAAAAAATAGCGATTTTCAATAAATCTAAAAAAATAGTAAAAAAATTCCAAAAAATATAAAATTTGGTCTCCAAACACATATTAACATGGAGAACAAGATGAACGGTTCGGATCGACCATTAGGATTTTGAAAAGTCAAATATTGAGCTGTTGCAAGGAGGGAAGCTATGTTACGTGTAGCATGCTAGCAAGTTCCTATATATATAGAGAGAGAGAGAAAGAGAGAGAGATGGGCTATGGTGCATTGCAATGTGTGGAAGGGTTTGTGCATAGGACTATAAATCTAAAATTTAAAATCCAAATGGTCGATTCAAACAGTTCATCTTGTTCTCCATATTAATATGTGCTTGGAGACCAAATTTTATATTTTTCTGAATTTTTTTACTATTTATTAAGTATTTTACAAAATTGTTGATCCAACGGTGGCTTAACAAAACAGTAAAATCAGCAGCCACCGTTGGATCAACAATTTTGTAAAATATTTGATAAATAGTAAAAAAATTCAGAAAAATATAAAATTTGGTCTCCAAGCACATATTAATATGGAGAACAAGATGAACGGTTTGAATCGGTTATTTAGATTTTGAATTTTAGATTTATGGTCCAATGCACAAACCCCTTCATGCATTACAATGCACCATAGCCCATCTCTCTCTCTCTCTCTATATATATATATTTGGTATAGATCTGATAAGGAAAGATCTTGGAATTTTGTTGGAATTTATAATTACCAGGTTTGCTGGTAGGAATGGAAAGCTTAGAGCTTTATTGGGTTATTGTGTATTTTATCAGTTTATCAGAACTGAGATTATCTGAGATTATCAGAGTTACTTTGGAAGTTTATCGGATTGCCTTCCCTTTTCTCCGATATATATATATATATATTTTTTCTGGATTGGTCTTTTCTCTGGCACTAACAGCAAGGGTTGCTTTCACTAGTGGAAAAACAGGAATCAGGATCGGCCTATCTGGATAGGTTATATGGGACACCCGATCCTAATAAGTATCTGGATTGGTTTATTTAAAAAAACCGATCTTAAAAACTATTCAGATCGGGTTTTATTGTCAACCGATTCTGATTTATGAACTATCAGGATCGGTTTTTTGTTAGAACTGATCTTGATACTATCAGGATCAGTTATTCTAAATAACCGATCTTAATAATTCAACTATCAGTGTCGGTTGTTTATAAAACCCGATCTTGATAGTATCAGGATCGGTTCTAACAAAAAACCGATCCTGATAATTGAAATATCTCAAATAAATCTTATTAATTGAAATATATCAGAAAATAGCATCTGGATCGGGTCTATACATAATAACCAATCCAGATAACTTAAATACATCTAACAAATTAAAATATATCAGAAAATAGCATCTGGATCGGTTTTTAGCAATAAAACCGATCCAGATACTATCAGGATCGGTTTTATTACTAAAAACCGATCTTGATTTTTTTTATTTTTTATTTTTATTTTTATTTTTTTACAAATGATATGCTTTAGAACCAACCCGTAAAAAAAAAAAAAAACCAACCTCACTTCTACTTGGCAAACTACCAACAAAATAAGCAACAACATAGCTTTCTATGCTACATATTATATACTTGTTCATGTTTTTCAGCAATTGCGACCCTTGTTTACAGAAGGCTTATTTTCTTTTTTAACATGCCATGACCTGTTATATATGGCTTGGCAAATTAGTCAGGAGCCTTATAAAAACTAAAGAAAACTTGAAATTTATCCAAAAAAAAAATATTATTTCAAGTAAATGTAATATGCTATGACTTCGTAGCAAATCCTTATATTTCTTTTTTTGAAGGTTAAAATCCTTATATTTCATCTATGCCTGTACAGAATTCATACTTACACCAATATAATATGTGAATTACACTCTCAACTAAGATTGGACATTCCATGATAAAGTATGATTTTCATTCTTAATCTCATCCTCTGTGAGTGCATGAGCATGACATATATTAAAATCACAGCAAACCAGGCAACTAACCAAAGTATATATTCTTTGTACAAGGAGCTGTCTTAGAAAATAGAAATAAGTACACAAAAATTTGCTATACTTTGTAAAATTTAAGAATATATTCTCTGTACCTTACCTTTACAAAGAAATTTGCTCTCTTTACTAAAAAAAAAAAAAAAAATCAAGATCGGTTTTATTGCTAAAAACCGATCTTGATATATATATATATATATTTTTTTAAAGAACCAACTTTGAAAAAAAAAATAGTATTAGAATCAGTTATTTCAAATAACCAATTCTAATACTATTTTTTTTTTTTGCAGAAGTATATGTAATTAGGCATTTGTGTTATATGTAATTAGTGTGGTGATTAATAGAATATATATATGGTTGTTGTATATGGCATATGGTTCAATTATAATTTTTTTTTGATGAAAATTAATGTAATTTATATTATTAAAATTTATGTGATAATATAATTAATTATTTGACATTGATATTTCATTTTGAAGTCATTTTGACTATTGAATTTTTTTATACAATCATGCATGATGCATCAATGACTTGTGCCATATAATAATATACATAGGACTTGAACCCTTGTTGTGTGGGGTTGTGAAGGAACGAATACAAATATTAGCATTTGGTCGATCGGAACTGTTAAAATGAAAGAATGTCATATTAATTTCACCATTATAAAATTTGATACAATTCGGGATTCGTGTACTAGTTCATCAAAGCAAAACAATATAGCAACATCGCATGGCTGTAAATAATTTACGTTGGATCAAAACTTACAGTTGTCGGGCCTTCAGCACTTTTATGTTATTAATGTTCCATGTTATATCTTGATCATTTTAAAAATTATTACATGTCATTTAATTACAGAACCACCGTTGGATGATCATGCAGAAATGAACGGTCTGCATTCCATTTAACAATTTGATGCCATTAATAATAATAAAATTGTACAAAATTGATCATAGTAGAGTTGATTTGGCCATACAAACACAAATAAATAAATTTTATATTTTTCACATTTTTCTTAATATTTATCTGTGTACATGCATTACCAAACAGAAAAGAAAATAAATGGTAACTGTTTGATGGTTGATAGACCATCAATATGAGTGGGGTTTACCTCAATGATCTTTCTTATATATAGTATCAGGATCGGTTTTTTATAAAAAACCGATCTTGATACTATTCTTTTTTTCAAAGTGGGTTCTCCAAAAAAAAAAAAAATACTATTAGGGTCGGTTTTTTATAAAAAAAACCGATCCTAATAGTATCAGGATCGGTTTTTTATAAAAAACCGATCCTGATTTTTTTTTTTTTTTTTTTTTTGCAGAACCGACTTTGAAAAAAAAAGATTATCAAGATCGGTTTTTTTATAAAAAACCGATCCTAATAGTATCAGGATCGGTTTTTGTATAAAAAACCGATCTTGATACTATTTTTTTCAAAGTTGGTCCCGCCAAAAAATATTAGTATCAGGATCGGTTTTTTATAAAAAACCGATCCTGATACTATTAGGATCGGTTTTTTATAAACAACCGATCCTAATGATAACTCCCTATATAACCTGCTTAGGGTTCTTCTTATTTTCATTTCGCGTCTCTCATTTTCAACTTAGCGTCTCTCTCTCTGTCTTCATCTCTCCCTCTGTACTCTTTGTGTCTCTCTCTCTGTCTCCGTCTCTCTGTCTCCGTCTCTCCCTCTCCTCCGTGTCTCTCTCTCTCTTTCTCTCCGTCTCTTCCTCTCAAAGTCGAGTCTCTCGCAACTCCGGCTCAATTGTGTAAGTTTTTAATTTTTTTTATTATTTCAAAAATTAATTAATGGTGTTTGTATATTGTTTTACACTTTTGAGGACATCTCGCTCAAGTTACTTAATCATCCGGCCGATCAACTATCATGGTATTAGCTTTATCTAATTTTCTCATTATTATACTTTTAAAACACATTTTTTTGTATTTTTTATTGGAAAATATTTTTCCATCTAATTGTTACCTTTGTTTTTGTTTTTAGGGTCTTTTTTAATCTCAAGTGATGTGATTGCAAAAGAGGTAATTATTGATTTTTTTATTATTGTGCTTTACATTAATTGCATAAATGTGTATATTGCATAAATGTGTGTTAATTGAAGAAATAGCCCAATTAGTTACTTGTATGTTTGTTAATTAATTTTTTTTTGGATTTAAATTTCTTGTTATAATATGTAATGCTTCACAAAACTTTGTATGAAGTACATGAATTTTTTGTAATAGTTTAAGATGTGTATGATAATTAATTTAGAATGTGTATATGATATTTAATTGATTATTGCTTCTTACTGTGCAAAAAAAAAATTTAGGATGCTAGCCAGCAATATATATATGGAAGCTGGTCAAATAAATAAAAATATTTTTTTTAGCTTCAATAAAACATCAGGATCGGTTTTATATAAAAACCGATCTTGATAGTACGTATCTGGATCGGTTTTTATATAAAAATCGATCTTGATATGTAATTTTTAATTAAAAAAAAATTCGAAAAAACTATCAAGATTGGTTTTTATATAAAAACTGATCTTGATATGTAATTTTTAATTAAAAAAAAATTTGAAAAGACTATCAAGATCGGTTTTTATATAAGAACCGATCTTGATAGTATGTATCTGGATCGGTTGTTATGTAAATTTTTTAAAAAAAATTCGAAAATACTTTCAAGATCAGTTTTTATCTAAAAACCGATCTTGATAGTACGTATCGGGATCGGTTCTTAGTCAAAAACCGATCTAGATAACAACTATTAAGATCGGTTTTGTTAAAAAACCGATCCTAATAGTTTCTATTTGGATCGGTTCTTTAAAAAATATAAAACCGATTCTGATAGTATCAGTATCGCCTTCAACAGAATCGGTTGGATTTCGATACTGATATGTGTATATAACCGATCCTGATTCCATATTTTCCACTAGTGTTTGATGGGTTGGTAGCCTCGATTGAATGCTGCCCCCATTGCTCCATCTTGCTCATTGTGCTGTATTCTTTGCTTATTGTTTGTTTGTCGGTCACAGAAATTGGTTATTAGAATCGAGCTCAAAGCTCTGATACCGCGTAGAATTTTATGAGGCTCTGAGGAGAAAAGATTTATGCTGAAATATTACTTTTATTGATTATCTGTTTTATAGTATTGAATCTCTCTCTTTACACAAGTCCTATTCTATATTTATACAAAAAATTCTAACGGTAACATATTGTACCATTGGCACTCTACTGTTCCTAGTCTACTTTATTCAATTTAATTATCTTATCTATAGTTTTAACATTTGGCGACTATTATGAGGCACTGCACGCAACAAAAGAGGATACTTCCTTTTCATACTTACTCCAATAACCTCGGTCATGTCCAGTTCATCAGGCTTCAACCCACATGGAAGTTCCCAATTGAAATGATAAAGAAGGTTTGCCACTGTCAGCTTAACAATCGACCAAGCATAGGATTTACCAGGACAATTCCTATGTCCAGCACCGAATGGAAAGAACTCAAAATCAATTTCTTTCGAACCTGCATTGTCACTATTTTTCCCCAAAAACCGCTCTGGCTTGAACTCCTCTGCATCTTTCCAGTACTTTGAGTCCCTTCCTGTAAATATACAAACATAATCAAATGATGAGCAGTCTATACTATTAATTTCTTTACTCAGAAATATTTTAATCTTACTTGTTAGACAGTATTAGTGATTAAAAGAAGATGTATACCAATAGCCCACACATTTACAAGCACTGTAGTCCCCTTGGAAATTTCATGGCCTAATATATTACATGTTTCTTGACATAATCGTGGGATTAAAGGAACCACCGGATGTAGTCTCAAGGTCTCTTTGACAACAAGATGTAAGAAATCAAGCTTGGCAAGGTCAAATTTGCTTATGCTTTTATAGCCTGGGTGTCGTCTCACCTCATCCTGGGCCTTCTTCATAACTTCTGGATTTCTAACTAGTTCACTCATGATCCACTCCAAAAGTGCAATTGAAGTATGCGTTCCAGCCCCTAAAGCATCCTATAAATCAGGAAAGCAATTAGATTACAAATTAGCAGAAAGAGCTGGATGCTAATTAAAGAAACAAGTATGCCATAAAGGCTTAATTACAAAGAGAATGGCTTTGGCAGTGTCCATACTAATTGAGTTCTCCGCATGAAGTCTTAGAAGTGCACCAAGCAAACTCTCCGCTTCTCCAATTACCGCACTTTGTTGATGTTCTTGTATCATACTATCTAGTAGTTGATTTATAGACTTATGGCATACCTCAGCCTTGCGCACAGACCCACTGATCAGCCTCATAACACGGGATGACGGGAATAGGTCTGCCATACTGAACCTTGCTGATAGCACACCAGACAATTGCAATTCGTTCACCAACAGAGCAAAATTTTCCCTGTTGAACGTTCTTCCTGTAACGGCTCTTACTGACACTTTATTCAACATTACAGGTATTATTTCAGTAAGATTAATAGTTTGTCTGCTGGATGACAATGATGAAATTAATTGGATCAAGTCCAACACCTCCTCTTCATGTATGGACCTGAAGGATTGGACCCTCGTCGGACTTAGTAACTCTGAAGTGAGGATCCTGCGGATTGCTCTCCATTGTTCACCGTATGGTAAAAACGCCACGTTCTTGCCCCCGTAGGTGAAAATTTTCGTGGTGAGCATTATAGGACGATTTCAGAATGTTGCCTCATGGGTTTGAATGATCATACGGGCTGCCTCTCTGGATGAAATTATGATGGTTGGCAATTTGCCTATTTGAAGAAACATGATGGGGCCATGTTGCTTTGACAGGTGTGTGAGTGCATGATGAGGGATGCTGGAGCGAATAAGATGATGGAGGCATCCTATAATGGGGAGGGTCCATGGGCCAGGGGGGAGTCTATGACGGTGTTTTGCAATGGTGGATTTGGCTTTGATGAAGAGCAGCAGTAAGATAGAGAGCAAGATGTAAATGGAAGTCATTTCGTTTCATCGGCTGGGCAGAATTAGCAAATGCATTATATATAACACATCTACAGGGAGTATAAATGTAACATCCGGCAATTTTAATTATATTTCTATAAATTATATTGGAGTAATTTATAATACTGCAAAATTTTAAGACTACTTATGTAAAAATCGACTTTGAAAAAACAAAAAGAATGAAGTGGCACTAGTTCCACGTGGCCTTTGCCTATGTTGCCATTTCTTTTTCCATGCACCATTTGAAACTTCCTTGAAAGGGATTGTCTTTTCTTTATCGGATGAGGATGAAGAAAAGGCAAAATAAAAAAAAAAAATATGAGACAAAAAGAGAAAGAAATAGAGAAAACAAAAACAAATATTTTGATAAAAAAATATGATATTGAGTGTCGATTGAAATTCCGTATATGTCATGTTGATTCTGTATTGTTGTTGCAATCTGTTTTGGATTTTTGGATTTATCACTACCAGATAATCAAATTTTTCTATAATCTTTGTTTTCAATTTGTTTGATTGAATTGGATTTTGGATTATAATGCATAATTAATGTGATAGTAGGTCTGAGGTTCAAATTTGATTTGTTAAATGATATGATGGAGTATTCTGATAAATTATGAAATGATATGATTGTATGAAATAAAATGATACAGATATTGTGACTTATTTTAGTGATAACCCAGAACCAGGTGCTATCGTCAATTAAATATGTATTCATAATTTGATGTGAATTTGTGTGGATTAATCCAATTTGTTTGAATAATTGTTTAATTAAGCCAGTTATAAAGAAGCGTATCATTAAATAACTAGTTATTGAGTTTTGTAGCTGACTCTGTATTATTTATGTTTATTATTTTTCTTGTGACGTGGGTTGACAGAACGAAAGATGGATGTGAGGGTGCCTCTCTTGTTGCGACTTCCGGTCCTACAGCAAGGTCGTGACAATTTTTATATCAGAGCATTCGTTCCTCGGATTATATTTGAGTCCAAGTTCCATTTATTATTTATATTTGATCTAAATTATGATGTCTGATTCATGATATCGATATGAAATTTCTTTTAGTATATACCGTTTGATTATCAATTTTATAATATATAATATCCGTAATACTTGATTATTATCTAATTTATCCATATGATATCTTTCTACAATTTCGACTTTTAAAGAATTACCAATATACAAAAATTACCTTATATTGATTTGATCTAAATTGATTATGTATTTTTGTTTAATATGTATATAAAAATTTGATTTGATTGTTGTTTGATAAGTTTTGTTTATTTGAATATCATCCGTTTGAATTTTGAGGACAAAATTTTTTCGAAGAAGAAAATTTATAACATCCGGCAATTTTAATTATATTTTTACAATTTATATTGGAATTACTTATAATATTGCAAAATTTTAAGGTTACTTATGTAAAAATGTTAAATTTTGAATAGAAGAAGATGAATGAGGTGGCACTAGTTCACGTGGCTTTTGCATATGTTGCCATTTCTTTTTCCATGCACCGTTGGAAACTCCCTTTACAGGATTGTCTTTTCTTACTTTAGAGGATGAGGATGAGAAAAATGTAAAATGAAAGAATAATTATATAAATTCTCCACTTTCATTCTCTGTTATTTTTTCATCTTTTAAACAGATTTTAGAAGTGATTTTTTTTCAACGTCGTTCATATTTCTCATGATTTATGAGAAATTTTACAAATATAAAATTACGAACATATTCTACGCAATTTTATCTTTCAAACGAGATTCATAATAACATATTTTCGGACTCATCATCACACAAGTATTTATACCTCATTATGCAAGTATTTATACCTATACTTGTAAGTATTTATTTTCAATCATGGACCCTGTATCTCTGCATCTCCCCATCATCCCCCATCTCTTAAATATATTTTAAATTTCATAAACTAACTTAACTATATAGTTTAATTAAATTAATTCAAAACACTGTGGTTTTTGAAGTTTAATTAAATTCATAGGTATAAATACTTGGAAGATAATAGATTAATACTTGCAAACTAAGATATTAATATTTGCATGTCTAACTTGATATGATTATATGGGGGGACCACTCAAACTACATGGGGATAAGAATCATACATGTTTTTAGATGTGATTTTTTTTTTTCAATGTCGTCCATATTTCTCACGATCTATGAGAAATTTTACGAATCTAAAACCATGAACTTATTTTTAAGCAATTTTCTTTCAAATGAGATCCATGATAACATATTTTTGGGCTCATCGTTACACAAATATTTATACCTCATTGTTTAATTATTTATACCTATACTTATAAGTATTTATCCCCAATCATAGACCCCGCATCTTCACATCAACCTTCCCCAATTGTCCCTGCATTAACTTTTCTCTAATAAAAATAGTTGACTACATAGGTATACATACTTCAGTGCATACGTATAAATACTTGTAATACCTGATATTAATATTTTTTAATGTTAGTAGTGTCAAATGTGGAAAATACTAGGTATAAATACTTAGATGACGAGGTATAAATACTTGTGTGACGATGAGCTCAAAAGTATGTCATCATGGATCTCATTTGAATGATAAAGTTTCATAAAAGGCATTCGTGGTTTTAGATTCGCAAAATTCCTTATAGATCATGAAAAATATAGATAAAATTGACAAATAAAATTGGGGGGATGACAGTGGGGGGACAATTATCAAGGCCCAAAATAAAAATGGATGAGATAAAGAGAGAAAGAAATAGAGAAGATAAAAACAAATGTTTTGATACAAAAAAATATGATATTAAGTCATGTCGATTGAAATTCTGCCTACGTCACATTGATTCTATACTGTCGCTGTAATATGTTTTGTACTTCTGGATTTATAGCTATTAGGTAATCGGACTTCTCTATAATATGTATTTTCAATTTGTTTGGTTGAATTGGATTTTGGATTATGATGCATATTTAACTGGATAGCAGGTCTGAAGCTCGAATTTGATTTGTGAAATGATATGATTGTGTGTTGTGAGAAATTGTGAAATGATATGATTGTGTGAAATGAAATGATATGGATATTGTGTGACTTGTTTTATTGATAACCTAGACTCAGGTGTTATCACTGATTAAATATGTATTCAAATTTGATGTGAATTTATGTGGATTAATCTAGTCTGCTTGAATGATAAGTCCCATAAACTAATATGGATCAAATAATTTAGGTAATTTTTTCTATTTGAATCTGGACAAAATATGATAATATCTGATCCATTTACTCCCCTAATGTGCAGTGTATTAATTTAAGATATTTATGCCTCCACTTTTTATTTTATATTTATTTGTTAATAACAACTATTTTTTTAAAATATATGTCAAAATAAAATCATTAGAGATTGACTCTATTATTTTTCCTACATACATATAATATATTATCACTTTAAAGTATGCTTTTATATGAATCAACAAATTGAAAAATCAATGTCTAAAATTGTATGCATAGTTGTATATTTGCAAATTGCAATCTGTAGATAATAATAAAAATTAATTTGAAATGCCATAATTTTAATTATGCACAGAAAAAATGATATAAATCATATCTAACGGTTTTTTTTTGACATCTATATGTTTTAAATTTTAAATTATTATTTAAAAAAAATGAAGGTACAACAAATGTAAGAAAAATGAATCAGCCTTTAATCCATGTTCTACACATTAAAAAGTTTCTGATTAATATTATACACGCGTAATTAATTTCGGTTATATAGATTTTTAGATGATTTAATGTACCAAATTATCTTCTGATTAATTAAATTAGTTTTATTATTCATATGTTCAGAAATTTTATTTGTTCTCTCAAATATTATGTGTTTTTTGTCTGAAAGAATCATTGAAACGATTGATATTAAAATGAATTTAATGTTAGGTGATTTTCTTCAAAATATTATGTGTTTTTCTGTGTTTTACAGAATGTAACCGTAGAAGTTTTCACATATTAAAGTGAACTTTACATTGATAATTAACGTTCCTTGTTATTTACCAATTAAGACAAGATACACTTTATAGTATTTATTAACTACTTTATAGAGTTCCACAATTTGAAATTCTCAATGTAAATGATATATGAGTAATAAAACATTCAAGGAATAACAAAATGATAAACAAATCATCCAATTATATAAACGAAATTTAGAAGACAATCATCTTATTATTGACTTCTAAATCACAACACTGACAGCTACATATAACATAGCTATACCGGCAATTTTAGATCAATGAGTAATTGCCAGGCTTAACATTGCGACGTGCTATCCCTAATCCCCTAGTGAGGTCGGAAATTAGAACAATTGAGATGTACATGTGGAAATCTGAAATTAAAAGCTTGAACAAAAGACAGCAAGACAGTAGGAAATGAGAAGAAAAAAACCGCATAGCTAGAATAGCTGAAAGAAAAGTATATCTTACAAGATAGAGGAAGAACTGCATAACCAGAAAGATGACCAAAGCCAAAGTTGACATAATGAGGGATCATAGGCAGCACGGACGTGTAAGAAAAAAAAAAAAAAGAGAGGCTACAGCTCCTGGGAGAAACGAGTACATCAACTCTCGGGTTTCCTAATTGATTTCGAATGGTATGTAATATTGGAAACATATACTCCAACACCTGAACCCTAAACAAAGACAACTAATACTTGAAATATTCTCTCTGGTAAGTAATTTCCCTGAAATGGATAATGGTGTTTAAATATAGATTTTTCAAAAGTGAAAACATTGTACATTTTGCAAATGGACCTTGGATTACATAGTATAGATTACAAGGTCACACATTTACCTGCGTGGCACTATACGAGTCCTAAGCGGTTTTTTCATAACGACGGTAAGCTCAATACTCTTTTGGGTCAAATTGACCTTCTCTTCATCTATCTCTTTCCATTCAAACTCCACCAAATTTGCCACAAAATATTCTAGATGCATTAGTGCAAATGACATTGCTGGGCAACTTCTTCGACCAGCTCCAAATCAATGGCATCGTTTTTATCTCCTTGGTACCCGTTAAGTCAATCCCTTCACCTTCGCCACCTTCTGTGAACCTCTCAGGTTTGAATTCAAAAGGATCAGACCATATTGAGCCATCACAACCTATCCTGGCAACTGGGAAACTAATCAGGGCACCCTTTGGAATGTGATACCCATAGATATGATAACTAGCTTAGTAACATGCTATGTTATGATATCTCATATTCGTAGATTAACACAAAACCCCTATAACAAATGGAACTATCAATGCTACACTAGAAAATTATACCAATGCATACTGACCTTCATCTCTTCTTTTCGTTAACCATATATTTTATTTTAACATTACACCTGGTTTCTGAATTCTGTTTTCTTTTTGTTTCTTTTTGCATCCAAAGTGAGGTACAACAATAATTTTACAATGCCAAGAATTTCACAGCAGTCAGCACCTCCGTAACAGCTGCTTATTTTTATCACAATCTTTATTGTTTTTACCTAAATTCTGTTCAATTTAGTGGTTACCAACTTACCATACCAGGTGGAGCAGACTGACTGTTAGCCAGCCTTGGTAATAGAGGCTGAACTTTGCATAAAAAGATTACAAATTTCAGTATATTATAACTGCAGTAATCAAATAAGTTGGTTTGCGCAAGTGAACAATACCCGTTCAACTCAGAATCCTCAGAAACTGTGTGGGGGCAACACAAAATGCCCTGGGGGGTGCCGCCTCAGACCTTCTAAGACAACTGCCTTCAGATAAAACATCTTTTGCAGATCCTCCTCTTTCACCTATGGTTTATAAATAACCCAAATTAAACACAACACAATTTATATAGAAACCCTTAATTTTGAAAAAAGTTTCTTTTCTTATCCAAAAATTATATTGTTACTGATTTGATTTTGCAATATATGGTGTGGTGCAACTTGATCCTAAACTAAAATATAAGATAATAAAATAAAGAATAGAGTTTAGAGACACTTGACACGAGAGTTGATCACGGAGTTTGGTACTAGTGCCTATGTCTTTAGGGCTTGCGACTTTCGAGATAGCGCGCCTTTCTTTACTTATTGAGAAATGAGTATAAGGTGAAACTGATGAGCCCTTACAATATTTTGGAAAGTCACACGACCCAAGTACAAAATCGACTCACGAGCACTAAAGGCTCAAGGATAACAAAACCAACAACTAAGTCTCAAAGGACAGATGATTAATCTCGTAGGATCACTCTAAGAGTTGTTGTATTGATTGAATAAATTTGACATGGATTTGTGAGTAATGAAGTTTAAGTGCATAAGCAACAACAATTTTCTCTAGATCTGAAAATTTGAGATATTAAAGTTGGAGGCAGCTAAAGTAATAGTCTAAACCTTTGTATTGCTTATATTTATAGAGAACTGATAAAAAACAAAGTAATTTGTCCCTACCGTTGCAATGGTTTATGGACCGTTACAATGGTAGGTCAACTTACATAGGTTTGGAGTGACGGGAACCATAACGATGAATTTTTGTGTATAACAGTCATGGACCGTTACAATGGTTCTCTCAACGGAAGTCATCTAGAATGCTGACCATCAGGTGACAGTTCTTATGAATTTAAACTGTTGAGGATTTATTTATTCCGTTGCAACGGTTCCTGGACCATTGTAACGGTAGGTCTCACTTAGTTTATTTTGAAGTTTACTTTACCAATTATATAGATTAAATATTCTAATGCTTTTGTTATCCAATGACTTGATGTTGTATAGGAGTTTATTAATTCATCTTTCATGTGTAATTATTGAACTTTTTGTTGTTATGAACTTGTACAATATCTTAAGAGAAAAACTATAAAATGTAATTTATATATAGTTTGCAAATCTAGTTAAATAGACAAGTAAAGTACGGCACAAGCCAATAATGTTATATTATGATTTTCTTTCTAGTCAACAATAAAAATTTATCTAATCACATTAGTTGCATGAATCGGGAATGTAAATTGCATGTATACAGTAGAGAACAAAGTTTTTATGTGAAAGCAGATTGAGCTATAAAATGAAGATTAATAGTAAAGCTTTCTTTGTATCTATCAACATACTGGAATTTATATCAAGTAATTCTAAAACTATTTTGATTTTTAAAACACAATAACTGTTGAGTTAGCAATACACCGTAAGATATAAGAGAAAATCAATAATTTACAAAGTAATATTTTTTTAATTTAACAATTAAATTAACAAGAATATATATAAAAATTACAAAAAAATGAAAAAACATGAGAAATTTGTTGATGCAAAAACTGTTATTCTTGTTCTGTACCAGATTTTTGACTTAAACATAAACAGTTGATTCTATATTCGATCGTACATGAGAGGGTACTTGCCGATTTGTGCTCTTAGGAGATTTGAAGAAGTTAAAAATTAAAAAAGAAACGGAATGGGGAAAAATCTTTTTACCAAGAAAAGAAAACGAAGTGGGGAGAAGGGAAAGGGAGAGACAGCAAAAGTGGAAGTGGGATCTAGCGTGGGACCCAACTGGAATTAAAAAATTAAAAGATCTAAATAGTGGGAGAAAAGAAAAATGTGGGTTCGCATAGCCGCTGGGTTTGAAAATTTTTAATTCGCAACTGGTGTTTGGATTAATCAGTTCGGTTCAGTATATTTAGTTTTAAAAATATTTAAATCGAATCGAACCATAAGTGTTAAAACAGTTTTAAAAAATGAACTGAACCGATATATTAAATCAAAAATATTGAACCGTATAGTCTAATTTAATTCGGTTCGATTTAAAACCGATTAAACCGGACCCAATGAACACCCCTAGCCACAATAAAGAACATTTATTAATTTCGGATTGTTTTTGGATCTCTAGATTATCTCAAGTTCTAGTTATATGGATTTTAAATTCTTCAAATTTAGTTTCTCTGAGCTATTTTGAGTAATTTGAATTATTTGAGCTTTCAAGCCAAATAGCCAATTGGATTGCATCTGTCAATATTAATTAGCTTTACATAATTTGAATTGTTTTCTACTAAAAAATGATTAGCAAAGCATAGCACTGTTTAAATTGTTTTCTAGTCACATAAGCACAAAAAAATGGCCAATTTGTTTGAATTGTTTTATAGTCAAAATGATTTTGAAGTAACACTTATTTTCTTCAGTCAAACCACATTTCAATGTAAACACATCGGTATAAAATTGCACACAATAGTTGACCATGAAAAAAGATCAATGTAAAGACATTCATTTACAATTGAATAATAAAAGTTGACTGATGAAGAGATACATCAGGAAAAATCATACCTAACCAGCCTCTTTGTTATATAAATAAAATGTAAGTACTCTGTAATTGCATACATGAAAGGTTCAACATAAAAAAGCTAGAAACTTATTTTTTATGTCAATTTAATACTAAAATAATTGTGGTGGATTTCTTCTGTTGCATTAAAGTGGTATGAACCGGAATGAATGCGTGAAACTAATTTTTTCAGAAATAAATTTGTTACATTGCTCTTGAATTTTGAAATTTTATGAAAATTTATAGGTCTGGACTAACTTAGCTCAGAATTTTATTGATCTCTATAAATTCTAATTTGTAATTAATTAATTAGGATTAAATTTCAGTTTAAAGTTAGAATAAATCCTTAACTTCATATTGATAATTAGAATTAAAAGTTAAAGAATTGAAAATTATTAGTCAGAGTATTAGTAATTATAAGTTAAACAAAATTTTATTTTTATCTAATACTAAATTAATTAATTAATTTGTATTCTATTAACTATTAAATTTATTTCACTATTTTTTTTTTGTCCAAAGAAAGTCCTAAATTGGTTCATGTTTGCGCTATTATTAATTATTCAGATTTTGGAGGTAGGATTTGGTACAGGAACTTGGGCAAAACATTGAAAGGTGTTAGTCTCGGTGGGTCCCACGAGAAATTGATTTTGTGGAATCGTTAGGAAAACAGGAAAAGGAAGTCAAAGTTAAATTAAATCGGCTTGCTATATATAGCACAGCTTTTTAATGTAGAAGTCACAATCTCAAATTCTAAGTAGGCTTGCTAATGATTAAGATTCGGCTTAAACTCGACTCGGTTCGTCAATTGTAGTCCAATGGTTCGACTCTTAACTCGGCTTATTTTTCAAAGAAAAAGCTCGGTTCATGAAAAAAAAAGCTCGGCTCGACTCGGCTCATAAAAGAAAAAGCTCGACTCGGTTCAAGAACTCGCGAGCCAGCTCACGAGCCGACTCATATTTTTAATACATGTATATCTTCATTTGTTATGAGACCTACCTTCATGCTGATGTTTAATTAATTTACATGTAGAGACAATTTTTTTCAAATTTGTAATACACGTATATCTACATTTGGCATGAGACCTATCTTCAAATTTTTTCAGATTTCAAATTTCTTTCATATTTCAAATTTTTTCAGATTTCAAATTTTTTAGATTTCAAATTTTTTCAGATTTCAAAATTTTTCAGCTTTCAAATTTTTTCAAATTTCAATTTTTTCAGATTTCAAAATTTTTCAGATTGCAATTTTTTTTTTAGATTTCAATTTTTTTTCAGATTTCAAAATTTTCAGATTTCAAAATTTTTCAGATTTCAAAATTTTTTCAGATTTCAAATTTTTTTCAGATTTCAAATATTTTTTCAGATTTCAAATTTTTTCAGATTTCAAATTTTTCAGATTTCAAATTTTTTTCAGATTTCAAAATTTTCATATTTCAAATTTTTTTCAGATTTCAAATTTTTTCAGATTTCAAATTTTTTCAGATTTCAAAATTTTCAGATTTCAAATTTTTTTAGATTTCAAATTTTTCAGATTTTAATTTTTTTCAAATTTCAAATTTTTTCAGATTTCAAAATTTTTCAGATTTCAAATTTTTTCATATTTCAAATTTTTTTCAGATTTTAAATTTTTTCATATTTCAAATTTCAAAGTTTTCAACATGTAATATGAGCCGACATTTTGAAATTATTTAAAAAAAATGATATTTTTTCAAATTTCTTTAGATAATTTCTTTAAAAAATAATTAAATTTTTTCAACATGTAATTTAAAGTCACAAGAATATCTCTATCCCACTTCAATCATTTCTTTGAAATAATTAAATGATCATTTTTTAACATGTAATATGAGCCGACTCACGAGCTCGCGAGTCGAGCCGAGTTGAGCCAAGTGTTTACATGAGTCAAGTCGAGCTGAGCTTTTTTCTTTCAAAAGTGAGCCGAGTCGAGTTAGGGCATTTTTTAGTTTCGAGTCCGATTTATTATAAAATATTGAGCCGCTCAACTCATTGATTCGCGAGCCGGCTCGACTCATTAGCAGCCCTAATTCTAAGAAAAGAAGTCAAAGTGAAAATAATATCTGAGGTTAAAGTCTCTCATTCTAAAAAAAGACAGTCAAAGTGAAAATAATACGTGACGTCTAAGTCTCACATTCTAAAAAAAGAAAGTCAAAGTGCAAACAACATGTCAAGTCAAATTCGGCTTGTTAAAGTGGGTGTTTAATTTTTTTTGAAAATAAAACGTTGAAATCAAAGTCTCAAATTCAAGAGAAAAAAAAAATAGAAAAGGATTATAAAAGAAAAAAGTAATATAATTTTTAGAATCAACTTATTACTGTTCTACTTTGTAACTGATATAAGTGATGAATTAAGATTTTCAAATTATGAGAGTCAAAGACACAGTGATAATCAATTATATAAACAAAATTCCAGCTAAGAATAAAACTCAATTTTTATAACCTGTAGGCCGTAACATTTTACTACAAATTATATAGAAAATCCAGCATCAATAAAAAAAAAACTGAAAAAAATAAAGACCAATTAAGTCCAATTAAATTTACATAAATCCACCACTGACGGATACCAAACCAACTAGCAATTCAATTAATTACTGTTGCTGACGAAGGTAGATGTGAGAAATAAGCCTTATGCTTGGTTTTTGTTTATGTAGATGTGTAAGTCTTTCTTCTTTTGTTTATGGAGATGTGTATGTCTTTTTCTTTTTATGAAGATGGGTATGTTTTCTGATAGTAAAATAGTTAAATAGTAAAATTTACTTGTTGAATTTTCTGATGATGGTTTATGTTGTTTTATATATCTAATCTTGTTTATAATTAATATGGCTAGCAAATTGGGGAGCTAGCTAATTTTAAAATAAAATTCCCAAAAAATATATCAACTTGTATCGGTACATGAATAGGAGAAACGAATTCCTTCTATTGGCACATAAATTACTACCATTAGACGAAGAATAATTTTTCTATCGGTAATGTGTTTTATACAATTAGAAGATGATTAGTTAATATTGGTATGGAATTTGTTAGCAGATTCAGTTTTTATTCGATAGAAGACTGCAGTTCTGTAGCAGTGATTGCAATTAATTACAGATTAATAAATAGTTTAACTAGTAAATTATGATATATACTTGTTGAGTTGTCAATTTTATAATTTCCTAGGTTACGAAACGCATGGTAGGGTAAAATATTTATGACTTCTTCCGTGTCATTACGCGCAGCTTAATTTGAATATATCACATCAAAAGGAATTACAAACTCCTACGGCGTTTTCCATTATTTTTCAAAAGAGTACAACCAAAAAGAAAATTCTTCAGCATCTATAAGTACAACTGTCATGTTAATTACCATCTCAAACTACAACCAGTAGCCTCTCTCTGTCTCTGTATCTCTCTCTCTATATCTCAAAAATGCAAGTCTTGAGTACCTCAGTCACCATTCCATACACACGACAACGTGGTAACTTTAACCGTGCCTACTTTGAAAACCATGCCAATCTTCGTAGGACGCATGCAAAGCCATTGCAACAAAAGTTTCTTCCTATGCTTAAGCCGGGTCTATCTTTGTCTCAGTCGTTGCTAAGAGACAAATCGTTTGTCTGCAAGGCCAGTGCTGAAATATCATGGGTGGATGGGAATGTACTGAAGATGCTCAGGCCATATGTTAAACTAGGTCGCATAGACACTTACGGGCTAGCGGTTCGGCTGCATTCCTGGCCTGCTTTTTGGTAGATATAAAAATTACAACTGTGCTATATACATTAATTTTATGAAACATTAGTATTGCAAGATAATATTTTGGATGGTTAGGTGTTATGTATGATTCAAGGAACATTATAAGTACATGAATTGCTAGAAATTTAATGCAAATTTATGTATTTGCAAAGTTGCAACAAGTAAACTATTTAGACAAGACTTTTCTTTTTGGTTCCCTTCTTTGTTTCTTTTGTGGAAAGTTTTCTTATGATCAGTTTTGGCATCTATATTTATATACTTTTCTATTGATAAAAATGTGCATATATACTACCAATGACAGGTCAATTATGCTGGCAACAAAACCTGGAACGCTTCCTGATTTCAAATTATTCGGACTGTATTACTTGATGTCTTTCCTTATATTTGCCTCCGGTTGCGTTTCAAATGACCTCGCTGATATAAACTACGACAGAAAGGTAAATTTAATATATCTTAAAAAACTGTATGTTTTACTTATCTAGTGTACATTTTCCATAAAACATATTGTTGTATTTTACTGTTGTATAGATTACCAACTTATTATTTTTTTAAAATAATAAAAACCCAACAACCAATCTCCTGTTCATGTTTTCCTTATAAAAGTTACTGGAATTCAACCTAGCTATCTTGACTCCTGACTCCTAAGGAAGAAGTCATCCACTAAACATAGCAACACAGTGGCTTTTCTTCACAATTTGTGATATTTCAGCACAATCCTAGGTTTACTTGTCAACTATGTTTTGTATATAGTTATTAGCCTTCAATTGATATAATTGTCTCTCTCAATCTATATCTCAGGTAAAGCGTTGCAAGACTAGACCACTGGTATCTGGTGAGATCACACCAGTTCAAGGGTGGTTGTTTTGGGCATTCATTATCTCGTTGCTTGTACCGCTTGTTCTACAACTCAACAAATTATGGTATGATAAAGAAAGGAACATTGTAACATTATTTTATCATATTAAATGAAACATCAAATCAATCCTTTCCCGTAGTAATTATTTTGAAATCTTTTTACTATTGGTAAAATAGTATTGCGCTAGCAGCAGTGGAACAAGTATTGTGGCTTGCTTATCCTCTTATGAAGAGAGTTACATACTGGGTATGTTTTGAACTGGTGCAATTATTTGGTTTCTTTCAATTTTTCAAACTTAATAAAAATATATATAGAATCACTTCAATTAACTGATTTTGTTAATGACTTGATGGGTTAAATATTACAGACTCCAGCTTTTCTTGGTCTAGTCCAGAGCTGGGGTGCTACACTCGGCTGGGCAGCCATAAAAGGAAATTTGAATGATGTTTGCATTTTCCTCCCTGTACACATTGCTGGTATATGCTGGACAATGGTATATGAGACAATATATGCACATCAGGTATAATTATTTACGATAATTTTACTAGGATTCTTGTGTCAACAAGATGATAGATAAACCTAGTACTTCTTAATTACTAATTAATTTCACACATGTCTATAACAATATTGGTAAATTTCCTATCATAATTCTAGTGCTACTTTTATTTTTTCATTAAAAACAGGATAAAAATGAAGACGCGGAAGCCGGAGTTAAATCTATAGCATTGTTGTTTGGAGATTCAACAAGAACTTGGCTGCTTGGATTTGCAACCATTTGCATTGGAAGCTTGATGTTTGCTGGCTACAATGCTCATATGGGTATATTTGTGAGCTTAATTGCAAGATATATAACATTGGCTTAAAATGTTAAATTGAATCTCTTAAAATCAATCTATTTAGTGAGTGGTGCATGTACATACTGAATTTGTTGTCAAATTTATTTCAACTCATTTTATTTTTCTTTTTGTTAGGTTGGCCCTTCTACTTATCTATGATTCCTGCATTTGGACACCTATTATGGCAGACATACTCAGTTGACTTGTCAGATGGTTTTGATTGTTTTATGAAGTAAGTACCAAATTATCAGATATTTTTTCTTTATTCTTATAAAATATGACAAGTTCCTTTGCCTGTTTTCTAGGGTTTAGGCCAAAAATATTACTTCAAAACACTTTCAGAAGAACTTTTTATATTCATCGAAGGGCTGAACCAAACCATTTTAATTATAATGATTAACTTAGAATGCATCATAACAATTTGGAAATTTTCCAAGGTCTTAGATTAATTCAACACTCTGCAAGTGTTGAAAATTGAATATCATCAAACTAAGATCTCAGATTAATGACACCAATAAAGGGAGAAGGGAAAAAACAGTAATAGGCAGAACATTTTTTTTATTTCAAACCATCTTATAAGTAAACAAATCACCAGTCATTACAGAGCGCAAAACTGTCAAAACTTTGAACAGTCTCAGTTACCATAAAATTCAATGTTAAACTGCAGGTTAATTTGTGTTTCAATTTCTTTTGCAGATTTAGAACAACCAAATGGTTTGGAGCAATAGTTTTGGCTGGAATGATACTAGGAAGGATTGTTTACTGAGTCAAGTACTTCTACAGCAAGAGTGTCGACTAATCAGGACAATATATGGAAACAAGGGATGAGCATTTTGTTTCTCACTTTTGGATTCTAAATAATAGTGCATGTCAAAGGGTATGTGTAGTTACATTAGAGAATTTTTTAAAATGACCACAAAATAAAATTGATTTTTTTTAGTAAATAAAATAAACTTAGATGCCAAATCTTGTATGCTGTGTTGGGTTTTGATAGAAGCAAACAGATATAAAATAACAAAGGTTTTTGTTACTGGTTAGGCTAATGGCAGTTTTGTAATTTCTTTATTATTTCTAATCAGCTATTAATAGGCTCATAATTGTAAAGAATAGTTATGCAATTAATCAGAAATTCATTAGCTTTCTTTTTTCTCTTATCCTTCTTTTCTGTCTTCTCCTTCCAACTTCCCTGTATCTTTGCTCTCTACTCTCTTTTTAATCCAATTAACCAAATTGAGCATCTCAATGTCAAGCTGCTGCCTTTGAAATTCAACTGTCAGAATCCCAATTCTCTGTGTAGTATCATGGATGAACTTGGGACATAGCACTAATTGACAGTTCAATCAACCAAAACAGATAAAACAAAATAATGTGCTGATGTGCCAGTATTTCCAGAAACAGAGAGTTGTTTGTCAGAATAGAAGCAAACCTATTTCATATGCTTACTTAATTACAAAGTTCTACAGTATTTAAATTAGTACTACACGTTCTCTAAAATAACTACCCATTAATAATATTAATAAATGTTAAACATCAAAAAAAATAATATTAATAAATGTTAAGGTGCTTTATAAAAATCGGATTGAATATATATATCTCAATTGACATGAAAAATGTACCTTCTGTCATTGCAACAACATGTTATGCATTAGAATTCCCTCTATCAAGAAAAACAAAATTATATAATCACATTAATGTTATGAATCGATGATGTAATTTACATGCAAGTAGCAGAAGAAATTTTTTATGTGAAAACATATCTACCTATATAATGATCATCATTTTATTAAACTCCTATGTATGTATGCATGGATGCATGGATGTATGTATGCATCCATGTATGCATGTATTATTTTTTAGATTTCTACAGACATCAGAGAAAATCAACAAATATTCCCAAGGGCTTCTCTGTAAATTTTGTATAAACAGAGGGGACTATATGCAAAAGGACTTTGTTTAGTCATATTTGGACTTTGAGATTAGTGCTGGGACATCAAGATTTAGGCTTTGGGCATCTCATTGTTTTTGTTTTTCGGGTCTTTTCTAATCTCAAATGATGTGATTGCAAAAGAGGTAATTATTTTTTTTTATTGTTGTGCTTTACTTTGCATAAATGTGTATATTGCATAAATGTGTGTTAATTGAAGAAATATCTAAATCAGTCACTTGTATGTTTGTTAACAAAATTTTTTGGATTTAAATTTCTTGTTATAATATGTAATGCATTATATCTGGATTCACAAAATGTTGGTTGTGAAAAAAAAAATTAGGATCGGTTGTTTCAAAAAACCGATCCTAATTCTGGAAAAAAAAATTTGGCCTGCAAAAAAAAATTTATGATCGGTTGTTTCAAAAAACCGATCCTAATTCTGGAAAAAAAAATTTGGCCTGCAAAAAAAAAAATTATGATCGGTTGTTTCAAAAAACCGATCCTACTAGTACTATTAGGATCGGTTGTTTCAAAATACTAATCCTAATAATACTATTAGGTTCGGTTATTTGAAATAACTGATCAAAATTTTTTTGGTTTTTTTTTTTTGCAGAACCAACATTGAAAGAAAAGGAGTTAGGATTGGTTGTTTCAAATAACCGATCAGACTATATATTAATATGGATCGTTTTTTAATAGAACCGATCCAGATTATGAACTATTAGTATCGGTTGTTCTGTATAATCGATCTGGATAAAAGCCTATTAAGATTGGTTATATTAAACAACCGATCCTGATAGTTTCTATTTGGATCGGTTATTTAACCGATCCAGATTATTATAGTATCAGTATCGCCTTCATCAAGATCGGTTGTATTCCAATACTAATATGCGTATATAACCGATCCTAATTTCACATTTTCCACTAGTGTGAGTGGCTAAGATAAAAATGGTCATTCATGAGTTGTAATCATACTAATTTGGTTTTATGATGGTTCCTGAGTGGCAAAGATCCAAACACTCGATCCAAATCATTGTTGGAGACCAAATTTTACATATTTTAGGATTTCTTTACTATTTTTTAAGATAGGTTCAAAAATTATTATTTTCAATGGTCCAAATTATTTATCAAATATATATGACTTCCCCAATTTTCTATCTAACCTGACCTCCCACACAAAAAATATCGTTGTTGTCATAGACCAGACCAAAGACTGATTGTCATCAGTTGTTCGTCTTTTTTTCTTAGTCATCGAAAACGATATTGTTATAATGTCACTTACTCATCAGTCGCCACTTAGTACTCGTTCGTCCTTTTTCCTTCATATTTCAAGGTGGTTGCTTTCGATGGAATGAGCCGATTGGACCACACCTCACTTTTACCTGTAGCATCCACCACTTAGTTGAATTAGTGTCTGCTTGAAGTGATTGATCTATTATAGATATGCATGTATTGATGGCTGTCACGAGACACCGAAGGCAAGGGTCTTCCTAGAGGAGTGCAAACGGAATGGATACGGATTGGATAGTGGTAAAATCATATATGTATCTGTTTCTACTATTTTCTGGATATGAGATATGAATATGAATTAGATATTAAATGAATACGGATACTGAATATTTGTTTTTCAATATTATTTTATTAAAAAATATTTAAATATTATTAAAATTTACTAAGTTCATAGTATTTATTATAATAGTGAATAACGTAATTTCTTTCATAATATATATTAAATTATATGATCTATATTTACTATATCAGATTTAAAAATCATGTCCGTATTTGTATCCATATCAGTACAAATATTTGTATCTAATTTTTAAATACGGATCCAAATTGGAAGAGAAGGATAATATCTGATCCATTGACAACGTGTACGGTATACTAGCCCGTCAATATTTTCCGTGAAAAAACAAAATTGTTTCCGTTGCTTATAAAATTAAGAAACAAATCAATTGTGATCTGCGGAGCAGGAAAAGATAGATGCATAATTTGATTTGATTTGATTTGATTCGGTCCCCTATCATTATTTGACATCGATCCTTGCCGTCTAGCAGGGGCTTTATTTCTAGTCACTTGCTCATTCTAAGTCAAAAGTTAGTCAACAGCATTTTCTATACGTCGTTTAGTTATGCCATGCCACTTGCCGTATGTTTGCTGATTGAAATTAACTTTGTTCTTCCTGCTCAGTTATGTGTAAATTATTTTAGGGAATACAAAATAATTATTTTAGAATTGTACATTATTAATTATTTTAGAATTGATTAATATAAGTTTTGAATTAATTTTAATTGCTCATTTGAATTTGTATACAATATTATGATACTGCAGAGAGCCAGCTTGTAGATCCCAATTTGTTACCTTTTGAATTGTTGAAAGAATAGTGAACTTTGTTATTTGAGTTAGTATATAATATAATTTAAACATCATCATTTTAATAACATGAAAAAGAGTTAATTTTATGTTATTCGAAATGATATCTTTTATATCTTAAATTCAATATGGAATGGTTTAAAGTCAAAAAAAATGTTAATTTGTTATTCCTATAAACTATTTAATTAGAGAAATAGTATTAAAATAACACTATCTTAAAAAGAAAATATATGTTTGTATCGGAACTTATCAATACACTTTAAATCCGTTGTTGTTATTTACGTAGATTGTAAAATGTAGTGATTTAATTTCATAGTAAATTTACTGTAGATGAAGGTGCTAATTTCGATAGTTTTATTTTAAGAGAAAATTGGTTATTTGTCACTCCAAAACTTTCAAATTGTAAAAATGTCATGCCGAAATTTAAAATTATAAATATGCTACTCCAAACTTTATTAATTTGTAATTTTGTCACTCCAAATAATTAATAACTAAAATACCCTTCCTTTTTCTTCTCCTGCCCTGGAGAATTGGCCTTTTGTTTGTCCTGTGGCCTCAGATTATCAAAGGATTATTCAAATGGAAACATAAACAAATATTGAAGGATTAAATAGCTGGTAAATATTATAGCTAAATCTGATTTGACACATCGTAGCTGGTATGAAGAGTACTAATTGCAGTGTGTCAGTCGGTTGAAGTCTTGGAAATTAAATGCAGGAGGGCTCTTCCTCGAGAGCAAAGACAAAGACTCAATTCATTATATATGTATTAATATGTAAGACGATAAAAATATTGGATTAAAATAAATACTTGAAAATGGTTGATAGTTGTTTGATTCTCTTAAAATTTTGTATGATTCTATATATATCATGTCTCTGTTTCCATTTTCAAGCAATATAAGGTTACAATTTGAATAGTCTTCCTCCTAGTACGCATCCCGCAATTCATCCATGCAACCGTTGGATTAAACCGCCTCCCATAAATAAAACCCCATCCGTACTCCTTTATTTATTAACCCCTGCCCTCTGTGAAATTCCTTTCCACTTTTCAAAATATCCTACCTTCTACTTTGTCATCTCTTGATCTAATCTAATAGTATTACAATATATCTCTTCAGTCAACGCCTATCTCATATATCGGTAATCATTTCTCATTTATTTCAATTGACAAAATTCTAATTTCAATTATTGATCGATTGTTTGTCTAATTCAAATTTTAACTACGTCGCAGTGGTTATGAGTTGTTAAAATACAATTTGGAAATTCAAATAAAACCTCGCTATCAGGTAATCAAACTTCTCTATAATTTATGTTTTCGTTTTGTATAGTTGATTTGAGTATTGGTATTGCATATTGGATTGTTATGGCATATTTAACGGGATAGCGAGTTTGAGTTGGAATTTGATTTGTGGTTGTAGCCTTCCAATGTTAGTTGGACTTCATAGTGGGTTGGTGGCCATCCAATATTGGATGGATTTTCCATTGGATTGGCAATTTAAGAAATTATGTTATGAGAATGTTAGAATTGCCTATAAAACAAATATTACACATGTGTGAATAGGATGTGACTTATTTTACGGATAACTTAGACCAATGTGCTATTGCTGATTAAATATGCATGCTTATTTTGATGTGTATTTATGTGTATTAATCCGGCATGTTTGAATAGTTGTTAAGTTAAGTCAATTATAGAGAATCGCATCGTTAAATAACTAATTACCATGTTTTGTAACTGACTCCATTTGTTATTTTATTTTACTTTCTGTTGGCGATATAGGTTGATGGGCTAAGGAAACATGCAATGATAATGTTATAATCATGCTTCAGATGATCAAAATATGGAGTGTGACACATTGCTTGCATGGAAATTGGGATAGAACGAGAGAAACAAACATGGATTTTTGATGGTTGACGGGTCTAAGTCTACTTTATAATTTCATTGTTCTAAATTTTATCGAATTGGACAAGTTGCAATGCTTTTAAATCATCGTCAAATTTGCACTTTATTTGTATTTTTTTTATTACATTTAATAAATAGGATGGAGTGAATTTTTTTGCTCTGAGATATTACGATTGCTTGCTTTGATCTTAACTTTAAAGCAAATTAGCACAGGTTTTGAACTTTTAATTTCTCATATGAATTTCCATACAATATGATACAACACAGATCCAGCTTGTATGATCCCAATTTGTGTTGTTAATAGAATAATGAACTTTGTTATTTGAGTTAGTAATAATATAATTTTTAAAAATGATAATTTAAATAACATTAAAAAGAGTTAATTTTATGTTATTCGAAATGATATAAATATGTTTTAAATGAAATATGGAATATTGTAAGTTTGAAAATATGTTAATTTGTTATTCGTATAAAATATTTAATTAGCAAAATAGCATTAACATAATACCATTTGAAAAGAAATAATATGCTTGTGTTACATCCGAATAATTAATAATAATAATAACTCAATTTTCTAATAATGCTATTTTCATGTATCGGAACATATCAATACACTTTCAATTCTTTGTTAATTTTTAATGTAGTGATTGGATATTAAATTTACTATCTATGAAGGTGCTAATTTAAATAGTTTTATTTTAAGTAGGAGCTTCAATTTGAATAATGGTAATTCGCCATCACAAAAAAATGGAAAAAAAAAAAAACTGTTTTTTAAGTATCTATACAAACGAAAAGTAGGATATTTCCATCATATCAAATTCCGACTGATATTTGATTGAGACGGTTCGATCTACATCAGGATTTTGTATGTATAACTTAAATTTATACATTGGACATTAAACTAAATTTGATCCGATATCTATTAGACCCTCTTCGCTCCCTAGTAAAGAAAGGTCCTGAATAATAAATAGATTAATTCAAAAAGTATATTTCTTAATTAGTGGCTTATTATCCGAACTATATATATAGATGGGTTACGGTAAGTTGCGAAATAAAGCGGCTATTTTACTTCACACTTATATTTTGTGATTTAAAAATTCAAACGACCGATCCGAACCACTCAACATGATCTCCATATTGAAATGTGCTTGGAGACAAAATTTTATATTTTTTGGAATTGTTTTACTATTCATTAAGCAATTTTGAAAATTGTTGATCCGATGGTCCAGAAATTTTTATTTTTTTACTGTTCACAGCAAAATAACAGTTTTTAAAATTGCTTAATAAAATAGTAAAAAAAATCCAAAAAATATAAAATTGTATCCAAGCACATTTCAATATGGAGATCACATCTAATGGTTCGGATCGGTCTTTTGGACTTTCAAAATAAAAATACGGTGTGAAGTAAAAATGTGTTTTACTTCCCAACTCACCGTAGTTCATCTATATATATATATATATGGGCTTCGTAAACAGTTGCTCTAAAAATAGAGAGAAAATTCATTGCAGTAAATGTAAAATGTATCATCTTTAATTGCAATAACATGTTATACAATGGAATTTCCTTTTTAGCAAGAAAAATAAAATTATTTGATCACATCAGTTGTATATATGAATGGAAATGCAATCTGCATCTATGTAGAAGAGAGCAAGTTTGATGTGAAAACAAATCTAACTATATAATGATCACTATTTTCTTAAAACTAGAGCTTTCGTTTTGTATGAATATATTTACATACTAAAGTTAATCTAGCAACTCTAAGCTTATATGATTTTTAAAACATCACTTCAAGACTCTGAGTTAGAAACACGCTCTAAGATATAAGCGAAAATCAATAAAAAAGTAATACATTTAGTAATATTTATTTAAATAAATAGAACATAATATATATTTTTTTTAAATAGGTCAAAATATATGTACATGAAAAATTCTAATTTTATATTTAAGTATAAATTAAACAAGCCTTACCAATAACTAATAAGTTTCATTGTTAATTTAATAAAGGAAATGACACAAAATATTATATATGAAATTAACGCAAAAATTAGTGTAACTTTACATGAAATTAAAATAATTTTTCTTTTACTAAATTGTTTATTGCAAAATGATTTATACCAAACTTATGAGGTAATAAAAAATAATACAACTTTCACAAAATCCTTAAATAAAAAAAATATTTTTTTCTATTTCAATTCAAAATCACTGGATAGTATGATCGTATATGTTGCAATATATTTGTATACCCTTTTAATATCATTATTTAAAAATTTAATTTTGGCACTATAAATTTGATTAATACTTAAAATCGTTAAATTTTTTTGTCATATTGATAATATTTTGCAGGAGCTGTCCTTCAAAAAAAAATATATTTTGCAGGAGAACTATTGTTATCCTCTGGTACTTTCTTCATGGAAAAACAAGTTTATGATACTTATTTATCAATAGAAAAACATTTTAGTTGAAAAAATAACAAATTTATCATTAAATTACCAAATTAAATTGAAAAAGGTAAAAAGTAAAACATCATATTTTTGTTTAATTTTCGGTAGAAATATATATTGTTAACATAATTTACTAAGCAAATTTGTTAATTTTCAGTTAGTTTTAACAAAACACTTTATGAAAATTAGATTGATTTTGCATATTTGTTGGATTCTATTAAACTTACATAGCATTCTCAATTAACTGCTAATAACTAACATTAACTGTCAAAAACTTCCTATAACTGCAATATCCGAAAGTACAGTTTGAAAGTATAATTTTTTTGTCCTGTAGTGCAAGTTGCAATATGTTTTTAACTATCATAGAACCACTTCAAATAGTTGCTGACTATTTTGTGATCAACTGATATATTTTATGTGATATATTGTATAATTATACAGTATGTAGAAGTAGTTTTATAATATTCGCGCAAGTCAAAGCCGTTGACAAATGATGGACAAAAGTCTATGGACAATTAGGCGCTTCCTAAATTTTTGGACTCACATAATAAATTTTCATTCTTTTCTACTGATTTTCCCTTACCAGTAAAGGAATAAGTACAAAATCAGTTGCATATTTTGGATATGTTTTTATGCAGTGAAATCCCTAATTCTTACTCATTCATTTACTTAGCATAACAGACCCTCCCCACTTAGCATGCCAAAATAATATAAAGACGCATAGATAAGCAGTTTGAAAAATTAATGTTACAATTTTCTTGGCAATTTACAAATAAATTTCAAATTCACTAATAACTATTACCTCCAAATGTTTAATCTTCAAGGTAGCATTTTTTCCAGGTCCTCCACAATACCTATCCATTCGGTATGCGATGTTCAAATATCATTACAATGAATAATCAGTACTTACAAAAGTTGTTTAACTATTACCCAATTGAAAATATATACATAAATATTCAAAGAGCAGTCCCAAAACAAAAACTATTCAAAATTAACTCCTTTTCAAAATTAACTCTTTTTGAAAATGTATACATAAATATTCATGATCTAAAAACATTAATAATTCGGTTATGACTCCTAAGACAATACTCTAGCTAGATATATACCTACCAACTATAGATACATTTAATTAATTACATACATTTATCATAATACAAATCCATGCACACAATTCATGAGTTTTGTATTATACTTACAATTTCTTTGGATGCCAGATTGAGTGACGAGAAGAAGAGATCAGCGCACCAAATCCCTCAACCTCCACCTCATACACAAAATCAAGTTTCTTCTATCTATCTCCTGTAATTAAAATTTTGCAATTTGTTGTTAGCATCAAACAAATTGTCCGTATATGTTAGTCAAGTGTAAATCAAGTGTACCTATGCCAAGGAATGCGGTATCTTCATTGACTCAACATGTGGTTTACTGCTTAGTATACCAATGTGTGTAACTATACAATTCATGCACTATATAATACATAATTTAAGGAAATGTATCAAGCATAGGATGAACTAAGCAAAGAAGTCATGATACTCATTCAAAACTGTAAGTATAATCTAAGTTCCATCTAATTCCCATCTTAGTTCCATCTAATTAAGTATTAGTACATGAATTAAAAAAATCGAAATAATCTTAGTTCATCTAATTTAATTAGCATTTTCATCTAATTTTTTAAAACCAAACACACATAAATCTAATTAAGTTCTCATAAATCTAAATTCTCATCAAACTAAGTTCACATATTTCTGTTCAATCATCAGTAAAGCACACAATTTAAATAGATTTATTACAAAAATATCTCCAATATGTGTGATTTTCTAATAAATCTATTTAAATTGTAAAGAGAATGTGAAATAGGAGTTATATACACTCGGATTTCCTAGCTTTTCTGATAGATCTATTAATAGAAGTTATATACTAAAAAATGAAGGAATAGAATTTATATTGCCTCAATCAACCTTCAAACGAGATATTTCAACGAATGAAGAGAATGCCAAATAGAAAATAGTCGTTTTGTTTAGAAAGATCACAGAGCTGAGATTAGAGAATGCAAAATAGAGAGATAAAAATTCGCAACTGGATGGAAGGGTGGAAGGGTAGGAATAATTGAGAAACAGGAACAGCTATTTCCTAAAGAACCGTTCCTAAAAGTCAAGAACAGCTAAATTAAATGTCCGTTCCTAATGTAAAATTATTAGGAATAGTCGTTTATAAATACCCGTTCCTGATTGTTTAGGAACGGTCGTTTATAAAAAACCGTTCCTAATATGTCAAAATCAAGAACGGTCATTTATAAACAGGAATGGTCATTTATAAACGACCGTTCCTAATACCCATTTTTAAGATTGTCTATTAACTTTGTCCGTTAATGATATATAACATTATTGCTTTTTTGGTTTGACCAACCCTGATGTGCCGTTCCTAAAAGTGTATTCTCCACTAATGAGTATGTCTAGATCTTCCTTGACTGTAATTTTGATGGAAGAGTAATTTTGTTCTTCTACAATTTCGCTGAATTTTACATGTTGCAATGATGTGAAATTATCTCATAATTTATACTTTGATTGTAATTTTTTATATTCCGTGCTCTATAGAGTCTATACTAGCCAATATTCTAAAAGGGGAAGGTTTTTCTATAAGCTGCACGTATTTTGTCGAGTTAGAATTAATGTAGATTTTAAATTGATATATAAAGAACGCCATATAAACACTAAAAACCGACTCGTGCAGCATTGGCATTAGGAAAACGAGTCAGCGTTTTCCTTTTGGAGCTGACGGTGAATGGAGTGGGCCAGAAGAGCAGCACAAGCAGAAATATGGAAGATATAATATTATTAGGTGTGTTTAGGGATGTTTTCTGAATTTTTTTGTTTTTTTGGCAGTTTTAATTTTGAGGGCTGTACGGGTACTGGTACGGTGTGGAGGTACAGTACCGGTACTAGATTGTATATTTTCCTGATAGCTACTGTCCGGTTTAAAAAAAAAAAAAAAAAGTCAGCGTTGGAATTAATAATGCTCTTCTAAATATTAATGAATTGTACAAGTTGCAATGCTTTTAATAAATACGATGAAGTGAATAATATTTCTACAAGCCATTACATGCAAGCAAGCTCAGATCTCATGACATGATAGCAAATTAGCACCATTTACTATTCTGGTGCCCATATGCGATTTGCGTCTGGGCACACGTGGAACAGGAAATTGGACACAGAATCATGATATTGGAAAGTTCGGTGCAAAAAATATGGGAGACATCCTGAAAGAAAAATATGCGATTTGGGTCTGGGCACACGTGTGCTGGGAAATCTGGAAGTAGAGGAACGGCTACATATTCAGAGATACTAGGATGCCTGAAAGAAGAGCAGCTGAGCATGCATTGCATGAGGCCACACTCTGGTTAAAATGGTGTTAGTTCGAAGGCAACACTGCAGATAGATGTATTCTGAAATGATGTAACTTGTGGTTGTAACCAATGAATTAGCAGCAACTGCTAATATTCTCAAAAAAAAGAAGAAGAAGATAGCAAATTAGCACATGTATTAACCTTTTAATTCCTCATTTTAATTTGCATACAATGTGATACTGCAAATACCCAACTTGTTCAATCCAATTTGTTGCGTTTTGAATTGTTAATAGAATAGTGTATGAACTTTGTTCAATAAAAAAGGGTCATCTACATTATATGAAAAAGATTTAATTTTATGTTTTTCAAAATAATATAAATATTTTTTTAAATTATATACAAAATACTGTAAATTTGAAAAATGTTAATTTGTTATTCCAATAAAATATTTGATTAGCAAAAAAAAGAATATACTTGTGTTAAATCCGAATACTATTTTTTGAATTAATGCTATTTTCATGTATCAAAACATATCAATACATATTAAATCCATTGTATTTCTGTACGCACACTACAACAAAGTAGACACTTTTTGCAAGGAAAAAAACACATTTATGACAGTAGTCCGTCGAATAAAGAAAAAACTGAACAATGAAAGTAGTCCGTTGCAAAAAGTCACTTTTTTATCCTTGCAAAAAATGTCTCATTCTTGTTGTGACAGAATGTAAAATATAGTAATTGGATCATAAATTTAATTTATGTATCGAAGTGTTAATTTGAATCGTTTGTTTTAATTAGACAGCTTTAATTTGAATAATATCAACAGCCATCACAATGAAATGAAAGATATATGTTTTGAAAGCATATATACAAACGGAAAAGGGGGTGTTTCCATCTAAATGTCAAATTCTGACTAATGTCTGATTGAGACCGTTCGATTCGCATTGAAATTTGTGCATATATTTAAATTATAATATGTTAAAATGAACACGCGAATCTCAATGCAAATTGAATTATCTGGATTGAAAATCAGATCAAATTTGATCCGATAACCATAAGAATAAAAAGGTCTCTTTTTAAGTGACTTATATATACAACCTACCTTCTCAAAAGTCTGCCATACTAGATATATATGTGTTTTGCAAAACTTAGCTATGTTTTTAGAGAAAAATAATTGTCACATCCCAAATCCACCAGGTGCGATAGCCTGCCGCGTATATCTATCGAGTGTCACATATACACGCAAGGCAGTGAATCTTTTATATGCATTACCAATATCCTCATTTGCTGCGTCCGCAAAATAAACCTGAAAATAATCGGGGAGAGGGGGTGAGAATAAATTCTCAGTGCGAATTTGCCACAGTTCAGACTATTGGACTTGCAATCAAACTCTATATTCAAAAATGAAACTCAAACAATAAACAATGCAAAACATATATATATAAGTAATCATAAATAACATAATACCGATGCTCGACAACAATTAATCAACCTGAAACACAGTTCACGGAATTTACAATATGAGTTTCAAAATCCAACATAATTATTTGGCTTAACTCGATTCATAACTCAATTCATTAGGGCTTGTAGCAACTACAGATGTTCTTTTGAGCTGAACCGTTATCAAACCCACATCTGTAGGGTTACAGACACCTACAGATGGCCAACCAAGCTGGACCCTTTGTCTGACACCCATCTGTAGCTGCTTTGGCTTAACCATTTCCTAAGGTCCGGTTACAAGTCACCAATACAGGTCAACTTGACAAATGCAATCACACGAAATCAAAGTTACCTATACCGGTCAACTTTGCTAAATCTCAAGCAAATATATCAAAGCCACATATATAGGTCAGCCTCACAAAATCATCTCAGGTCAACGCATAAGTTAGTAGCGTCACCTCATCCAGCCGCCTAAACAGGTCGGTCTGGCAAATTCTCACAGGTCAACGCATAAGTCAGCAGCATCACCTCATCCAGCCGCCTAAACAGGTCGGTCTGGCAAATTCGTCACAGGTCAACGCATAAGTCAGCAGCGTCACCTCATCCAGCCGCCTAAACAGGTCGGTCTGGCAAATTCGAACAGGTCAACGCATAAGTCAGCAGCGTCACCTTATCCAGCCACCTAAACAGGTCGGTTTAGCAAATTCATAAACACAGGTCAACGGATAGGTCACTGTTACCTTATCCAGCCACCTAAACAGGTCGGCCTGACAGATTCATTCACATCAAGAACAATTATTAGAACTAATCAAATAATAACCATACCAACATGCCAATTAATATTAACCTAACAATTCAATTCATTCTCAGTTATGCAAGAATCAATATGCAGCATGAATTCCAAAATATGCAACCATTAATCATTCAACATGACAAACAAATAAACAGTTTAATTCATGAAAGTAAAGTATCAAACAAGTCCAAGAATCCCGCACCTTAGTATGACGAGCGTACCACTTAATTTAAGGATCGGGCGTCTCGAATTGCCTCGCAACGTCTTGCTCGACTGAGCCTACGCTTATATTACATGTATACTAGGTTTAATTCGGGTTCAGTGGTCTATACGTTTACTTAGGGTTTGTACAGACCTAAATCCATTCTTATGTTTTGGTATCGGTTCTTTTCGGTTCCTTCTTTCTTACTTAAAAACTTTAAAACTCACACAATTTACTTCTGGGTCCTTTAAACCCTACACAATTTCACTTAGGTTACCATTCATTCACCGTTTCACTACTTTGGTTCTCGGATCAATTCAATTCACCAAATGGTTAAATCCTAACTTGGTCAAAACCTCAAATTAACCGTTAAACATTCTAAAAATCTAAGATCAGGACGTAACCCTACCGATTACAAGTCTAATTGGTCGGGTTAAACAAATCAAATCACGATTATGCCAACTTTCAGTTTTGGCACGAAACCCTAGAAATCAGAATTCCCAAATCGGGAGGAAATCGGCAAAAAGATTGACAAATAACAAGCAAGGAGTGTAGAGGAACTAGTCCTCGAGCAATTCAAACACAAATCTCGAGTTTAAAATGAAAATCTGAGAAATCGAGAAATCTGAGCTTTTCGAGAGAATTAGAAAGAGAAAGAAATACCAAATATGAGAGCTAGGAGAGATCCTCGGCTGCTTACTCGGTTCCAGAGTTGATTTCTCGCAACAATCGGGAGTCTGAAAGAAACGGAAAGTTCTCGCACTCTTTTCCTTCTCTTTGGCCGAAAATCACGCAATAATGGGGAAAATATGAAGTGGGAGAGAGAGAGAAGGTTCGATTTGAGTTTTAGTGCAAAAATCACCCTGAATGCGGATTAACCAATCCGCACTGCGGGTTACCTAACCCGCACTCAGCACTTAGTCAGTTTTCAAAACATGAAATTTAACACAGAAACAACCCGCAGTGGGAACTTAGTAAATTCTTGACATAATTTCAGAAAAAGTATAACACAAAAATAATCCGCAGTGCGGGTTACCTAACCCGCAGTGCAGATCACTTAACCCGCAGTCGGGACTTAGAAAACTTCAATAGAAATTCAGGAAATATCCGAGTGTAGTGCGGATAAATCCTACCCACAGTGCGGGTTAACCAATCCGCACTCAATACTTAGCCAATTTTCAGAAAATTCAGTTCAACACATGATTTCATGAGTGCGGGTTAACCAATCCGCACTCAGCCTATAAAATCTCAAAATTCTCGAAATTTCAACGTGGTTTCAATTCATACTTAATTTACTTATTTAGAGGAACCTTAATTAAGGTTTAAACTTCTATTTTGTTAGCATGATTTATCGATTCTTGCCTTTAATTCATTAAGAATTAATTATAAAAATTTCGTAATGTAACAATAATAATTTGTGCAAATAAAAATGTGGGATGTACTTTATCTGATTGCAACAACAAATTATATATATATTGAGATTCTCCTTTTTAGCAAGAAAACAAAATTAACAAATCACATCAGTTGTATGAATTGAGAATGTAGTTTGTATGCAGAGAAAGTGTTATGTCAAAACAAATCTAGCTATATAATAACCACAATCTACAAACTAGAGCTTTCTATGCGTATAGATATATGTATATCAACATACTAATTTATTCAATTTTTAAAGTTCCTATGATTTTTAAAACATTACTTTACGACTCCTGAGTTAGCAACACACCGTAAAATATAAGAAAAAATCAATAAAAAATAATGTCTTTAGTAATTATTTGTTTAAATAAAAAATATTAACAAGTATATTTTTTTTCACATAATATGTATAAACCTGTAAGTGTTATCGACAAATTTTAAGTTTAAGAAATTGATTGTATAAAAGAAAATTTACACAATATACTATATATGATATTGACGGACTAAATTATTCCAATCATAAAATATTTTTTTTTTTTACTAAATTTCTTATTGAAGTGTTATCTCTCCAATAATAGATACTGAATTTATATGGTAATTCACAATATTTTTTAAGTTACAACATACTTAAATCTATTTTAAATTTAAACAACTGAACAATATGATCATGGTTTTAAATGAACTTATTATATTTTTTTTTAAATATTGATATTATATTGCAAGAGTATTATTAATGTATTTAGGTTCCTTCATTGAGACATAAATTTGACATTGTTGTACTATAGATATCATCGTTGGACATTCCTCTTATATACCGAAATAGAAAAGTAATCATACATTACCAAATTTAATTGAAAAAAAAGGGTAAAAATAAATTTTGATTTTTTTAATTTTTTTTTTCTAGATATGTATATTTTTAACATAATTTACGAAGCAATTCTTTTGATTTTCAGGTGATTTATACCAAGTATTTTATCAAAATTGAATTGATTTTGTATATTTGTTGGATTGTATATTGAATCAATTTCATGGTGTTTAAGTTAATATCTGCAATAATTGATTTAGATATTTAAGAACATTTATAGAGATAATAAATTTTAGAGATAAGATGTAAGTTATTATTTTTGTTATTTTTTTGTAATTCAATTGTAATAAATAAATAATAAATTTTTAAATTATTCGAACTATTATTTCTAGATCAAATATATTGATTGTTTATAAACTAAATTCTAAATAATTATTAACTCTGAAAATAGACTATACATGCGTATAACATTTCTAGCTATGAGCTCCTAATTCTAAACATAAAGAATCAAATAGAAAAAGTTTGATTGTTTTGTTCACACCGAAATTAATTATAGAATCTTCAAAATTGATTACTTTATTATACTATGTTAACATAGGCTATGTTGCATGGATACAGGTACGGGTTTTGTATCAGACACAGTGATAATGTAATTTTTAAAAATCTTAGATACGATACAACTATTATATATATTATAATTTATTATTTTAATTTCATTATTAATTCAACAATTGTATTGCGAAACAAAAAATAATTTAGTTGAACACTTACATTATTAATTTAAGTTAGTTTATTATTTAACTAAATGCGATACTGTGTATATAAGTTTTACAGATTAATTCGGTGACGACTCTATATATGGCACTTGTATTTAATTTATGTCATCCATTGTCACAGAAATTCAACACTTATATTCACTTCAGCGATCCATTGCACATTTGCACTTAAATTAAGTGCCACACAAAATCTTTCATCTAGTCCGGATATATAGTTTTTAGTGTTAGTCTCACAAGAATAAACTAAACTAAAAATGAGGGTATATAACTCTCGCGTCCGACATTTTTATTTTGGAAGCGTCTAATTGTCCACAGCCTTTTATCCACCATTTGTCTACAGCTTTGATTTGTCTGAATACTGTAAAATTACTTCTATATGCTATACAATTATACAACATATCACATAAAATATATCAGTTAATCATACAACATCCAGCAACTATTTGAAGTGGTCCCAAAATAGTTAAAAAAAAGATTGCAACTTGCACAATATGACAAAAAGGTTGTACTTTCAGACTATACTTTCAAAAAATACAGTTAGATGAAGTTATTTGTAGTTAGAGTTAGTTATTAGCGGTTATTAGCACTGAGTTGAATCTTGTATACTGTAAAATTGAATATTGTATACTGTAAAATTGAATCTTGTATACAGTAAAATTTTCAATTGAATCTTGTATACTGTAAAATTGAATCTTCTGCACAGTAAAATATACAATTGAATCTTGTATAATGTAAAATTGAATCAACAGAACTGTAAAATTGAATCTTGTATACAGTAGAATTTTCAATTGAATATTGTTCGGATGAGTAAGAAGCATTTCTATCATCTTTTTCTTCCAGATTTTCACAAGATGAATACTGTAAAATTACAATATGAATACTATAAAATTACAAGATAAATACTGTAAAATTAACAAATCAATACTCCATATCGCATTTCTATCATCTCTTTCCTCCATATTTTCACAAGATGGATACTATAAAATGACAAAATAAATACTGTAAAATTAACAGGGCAATACTATAAAATTAACATATCAATACTCCATATCGCCTCTCTATCATCTCTTTCTTCCAGATTTTTCACAAGATGAATATTGTAAAATGACAAGATGAATACTGTAAAATTAACAGATTAATACTCCATATCGCCTCTCTATTATCTATTTCCTCCAGATTTTCACAAGATGAATACTGTAAAATAACAAAATAAATACTGTAAAATTAACGGGTCAATACTGTAAAATTAACAGATCAATACTTCATATCGCATCTCTATCATCTCTTTCCTCCATATTTCATTTGAAATGCTAGATCTATTACTGCATACAACGAAAACAACAAATTCAATAGAAATAACTTACTAGATTTGAATTTTGCCGTGCTCTTCAACAAAAACAACTTCTATTTGATTGCGCTCCACGATCAATTGGTCCAATCCTTTTTCAGATATAACTTACTAACTTTCAGAAAGATTTAAAATATCGGAAGAATAAGAATAAGAGATTGGAGAAACAACTTCCGATATCATACTGACTTTCAGAAAGATTTTAGATATTGATCAATTTAAGATATTGGAAGAATAAGAATAAGAGATTTCATAAACAACTTCCGCTAGTTGAATTGCGATTTGTAGTATTGTGATCGCCTGATCTGAAAACTAATGAGAGAATAGAGAAATTGAAGGTTCCTCCTACAAGCCTGATCGAAATCATGTTTCTTCTTACAGGAACGGAGCTCGTCGTTCTCAACGAGCCTGTCCCGGACAAAATGCATGTTGGATGTGAAGCTTCCTCCTAAGAAGCCAAATTGATCGGAAGAGGGGGCACTTTGATGTGAAGTTTCCTTCAGCAAAACCAAACCTATATGGAGCGGAGGCAGTAGTTGGAGGAGCCTTGGGATTCATCAGAGGAACGTCAGAGGAGGTGGAGTACCTGAGAGTTCAGTGGGAGGAGAAACCGGCTGAGAATGAAAGGTGATGAGATTGCAAGAAGAGGAGGCATTGGAGGGGAGAGAGGAGAGAGGAGTGGTGGGAAGAGGAGCGAGACGAGGTTTGAGAATTTAACCGAGTTGGCTCTGAATCATCTGAGTACCGAGAGATCTGGAGAAGAGATGGTGGCGGAGAAAATATTTGGAAAAGAGATTTAACGGCTTGAGTTTTGAACAGTTAAAGTCAGTCGGAATTTGGATAAGAGTCTGTGGACAGACGGTGGACAAATGCCAGTGGACAAGAACCTTTTCTCTTTTATTTTTACTAATTTTCAAAAATATTTTAATAAAAATAACCAAGGTCGGATGAAAATTTTAAAAATACCCAAAACGGAAAAAAAATCCGCGTCACCGAATAATTTTTAATATTTTAATATTTTTAGTACTTGTTAATTAAAGAGAGGAGAGAGAAGCATCATTTGAAACTTGAATTTCAGTATAAAAATAATTTATAATATAATTTCATTCGCAACACTCCACGTGAAGGTCGAAATTTTTATTAATAAAAAATTAATTATAAATATCGATAATGAATAACGAATTTGAGTTTTTTCAAGATATAGCGGACGTTGTAGACTATTACGGTCAGAAATATCTGTAAATTAATTACTGCACTTATTAATTAATAAAAAATATTACTGGACGTCATTAACTTATTAATAAGAAATTAATTAAATAAATATCGATAATGAATAACGAATTTGAGTTTTTTCAAGATATAGCGGACGTTGTAGACTATTACAGTAAGAAATATCTGTAAACTAATTGCTGCACTTATTAATTAATAAAAAAATTACTGAACGTCATTGTTAATCACGTCCAACCAATACATAAAAATTCAAATGGAGTAATGCATTTGTCTGGTTATTAATTATTAATCCAGTATTATTTTTTTTGCTTTTTTAGTTAATTAGCGGAGAGTTACTGTTAATCTTGATTGTGATAGTCTATAACGTCCAGCAAACATGATAATCTATCATGTTTTTTCTATATCTCGAAAAAACTCAGATTTATTCTCTATTATTAATATTTATTTAATTAATTTTCTATTAATAAAAATTTCGGCACTTGGAGTTGGAGAGAGTTCCTTCGTAACCGGAAAACCAGAAATAAATCCGGTGTGATTCCAAATAATAACAGGACCCTGCAATTCCACATCCAACCCTTCAACTGTTTTGAGATCCTTGCAGAGAAAACAGTTATTGTTGAGATTCGTGTATTCTAAAATATTAAGGGTGGGATCTGAAATTGTAGGTAGCCTGCAATCCCTTTGGAATCGCAGCAGATTTATTTCCGAGCCCACGTGAAAGGATGGAGAGAGTTAGTGTTTGGCAAAAACCCGGATCGGGTATACCCGCCCGTACCCGTCTGTACCCGTCGCCCGGGGTATCCGTACCCGCGCTCGGGTATGGGTCGGGTACTTGGGTACGCGGGTACGGGCAAAAACCGGACCGGACCCGTTATTTTGGACTAATACCCTACCATACCCTATCCGAATTTACCCGTACCCGTATACCCGAGTTACTGTTCATCCATTTCAAAATTAAAAAATTCTGATTTTTTTCCCTCCCAAACCAGCAAAAAAAAAGAAAAAACAGCAAAAATAAAAAAATAAAAATACCCTACCCGCCCTACCCGTACCCGTACCCGCCTTACCCGTCTAGGGTACACGGGTAAGGGTATAACTCGGATAGGGTATGGATTTTGAAAATTATACTTGCCATACCCGTATCCGAATACCCTTGTACCCGAGTATACTCATACCCGAGATATACCCGTAATCGAGACGGGTATACCCGGGGTACCCGTACCTGACCGAGTATAAATACTCTAGAGAGAGTTGAGAATAGCATAGCCCCCACACCCACGTAAAGCCCTTTAAATGAGCCAATGAGGGAACGAATCCAGAGCAGAAAAATTGGAAAAAACAAGATTAACGTATCAGCTACCGTATTGTCCATTTAAACAGCGGTATTGTCACCGTTCAACACCGTATTAGAGATCATATCTAGTGGCAACTGATATCTCACTTAAGCTGATACGCCAGCTGGCGTAGCTGATATGGAGCTCCATATCAGAGTCGTATTGGACGCGTATTGGAGTCGTATCGGGCGTGTATCGGTATCCAATATAAATACGGAGCCCTATACAGAGTATCCGAGTAACATAGATTATAGGTAAAATTTACATTAAGAATCAATACTAGCTTGATATAAACCACCTCAAAATTGACTACTTTCTTATCACACTATAACTTGTAAAGCAAAAAACTAAACAAACAGAAGCTCAGCTTGCACATCTCTCCTTTGAACTTATTCATTATATCTTCAAGGGTCACTTCTAGGTGGTCTCCATTTATCATTCTTCCCTCCTCTCCATCTATTGTTCACAACTGCCATAGACAAACTATCAAGAGAAATCAAGACTATATATATAATTACAAAACTTTTCATAGGAGTTTGTATTTTAAAAACAACCGTACAAGTTTGTAGGCCACTTAATTAGAAATAATAATACACATATCAATAAAGTTTAATTACTGTTCTTTTTTTCCATTTCGGAAATTATAAAAGATGAATTTTTTTATCACGTCAGCAATATTAATATTTTTTTAGTAAATTTTCTATCATCTTTATTTATAAAATTACAAACATTATATCATCTTATTATTATATATAATTTCCGATATTTTTTGACATCACTGTATAAAATTGCCAATTTCAAGTTGACGTGACATTTATACATAGAATATTAATTTATCAAAGATTACCAAATTAATAATTGTTCCAAATTTTTACAATTTAAATTACAATTCTTGTGTTAGTATTTTACATTTACTTTGCAAATTGAGAGAAGATGCTTCTAATTATCATTTTCAGGACCTAAATAATAATTAGTTGTACACATTTGCACAATTTAGATTGAGCGTATTGCAGAACCAAGTAGCTCAACTTTTAATCTTATATTTTCAATTAAAGTGCTGATTTAGATTGTTTGATTTTAATTAGACAACTTCAATTTGAATAACAACAATCACCATCACAATTAAATGAAAGATATATGTTCTGAAAGCATCTATACAAACAAAGACCCTGAATAATAATTTGATTAACTCAAAAAACCTGTCATATTAGGTACAAAAATTAGCTCTACTTTTAAATTATTTATGCAAAGTGTACACTCTAATTGTAAAAAACATGTTATACATTAAGATTTCTTTTGTACCAAAAAATAATAATTATCTAATCACATTAGTTGTATGAATCGGAAATGTGAATTGCATGCAAGTAGTAGATGAAATAATAAACAAGTCCGCTCTGGCATTATAAACGTCACGAAAGATGAAAGAAAAAAAATAGCCACACTAGTGACACAAGTACACATCCATTTCGTTTTTCAACAAACTTGTAAGCAAGAATATGCATAGGTTATTTTATTAGAAGTTACAGTCATGGTTCTGAAACTCGGAATCGGAATCGGAATCGGATTTTTAACCGTGGAATTGGAATCGGATGAATCGGTCGGAATTGGAAGAATCGGATCAGTAACTCGGATTTTTTTGGCAGAAGCTTGTTTTGTAGCCAAAAAATAGAAAAAATTTGATAAAAATAACTTGCATGCTTTTTAATGCCGTGAAGAACAATGGCAACGGGTCAGAGCTATCAGATTCTCATTAAGATTCACACAAACTTGATATGCATGAATCTTGAAGCAATACGTACTAATGTAACCCAATTTTTTGGAATAATGATTGAAATATATCAAATTTCATTTTTTGTGAAACAAGAAATAATGAAGAAAGATTATAGACATCATTATCAAAAGGTTTAACCCACATTGAAATTTTTAACAACTACCACACAAATTACAAAAATTAGCACCGACCTCCACTCAGAAACGTTCAGGATTAATAAAATTTACAGGGACTAGGATGTAAAAGTGTAGACCAAAATTATATCGTTCTCAATCTGCTTCTATATGGTTTGTACTCAACGTAATATATCAACCGATTGATTTAGATCTAACGCTTGTAATTTTGTAGCATAGATCTTGTATACACCAAACATTTGGAGGCTATCAATTCTCTTCCACACGGAAATAGTAAAATTAGGAGGGGCGAATTGTAATTTCTCTTTTATTCCCCTTTCTCCTGCGCCTGCGATTGAGATTCCCAGCGATTAAAATTCTTCTCTTGCGATTTAGAATCGTGCGCCGATTAAAATCGAATGGGACTCCTCCAATTGAAATTCCCAGCGCCGATTGAGATTCCCAGTGCACAGCCACAACTCGACCTACGACAGCACAGCCGCCAGCTGAGACTCGTCCAAGTTAGTGTGATACGGTCATTTTTGCTTTGAATCGGCTTGACTCGGACAAAACTCGGTGTAACTCGGCTGACTCGGTCGGAAAATCGGAAAACTCAGCCGAGTCAAGCACTGTTTATCCGAATTTTGTCAAAAAAACTCGCACGGGCACGAGAATTGGATAAAACTTGGCCCGGACACCGCCGATTCCGAGTCAACTCGGCCGAGTCAACTCGGAATCGGCCGATTTTCAGAACCATGGTTACAGTGCTCATCGTTGTTTTGGTACAATTAAAGAGGCAGCACAGTTGTTTTATCAGAAATTTCAATCTCCAATCTTCAGATTTGCAGGAAAAATAAGCTGCAAATTAAAAAAATAAGTACTTCAATTAAATAAGCCAAATAACTTAAATAAAGCATCAATAAAAGATGCTGCTGGCTGCTAAGTGCTAACATGCATGACATAGATGGGTTTGATATTCTCAAAAAAAGAAGGAAAATAACACAATTTGAAATGAACATACTGATAACTACGAAAATATATAGTACCAGTACACCGATACATCTACATAAATATATTTCGCAAAACTCTGACAATGAAAGTACCATTAACTTTCTAGTTAAGTTGTTGAGTTTGTGATTATATCCAAGGTTCTAAATAGCGATTATAGCGGCATAGCGGAGAGATAAAAAAAAAAAAAAAACAATTGCGAATAGTATAGCTATAGCGGAAGCTATCATACAGAGATTTTCTCTTTTCAAACTTTATATTCTATATTTCTACTAATTATCAACATAATCAATATTAAAGAATTGATGTAGCAACTAAATGACAACTAATCTAAGTCTATACTTTTTATCAATTATGCAAATAAGAAGGTAAAAAATCTAAAAAGTAACATTATTTAATAGTTTATACTTCATGATATTACATATTATAATAGACAAAGAGCAATTAATTTTATAAGGTAAATGAAGTCAATATACATATTTAAATATTTTATAATTATAATAATAATCAAAATCAGCTTTCAATTAAAACGAACGATAATAATTTTATAAACTAATACTATAAAAAGAGTAATCAAAATGAAGAATTAGTATTTGAATATTTCTCGATATAGAATGATATAATAAATCACAAATAAAAATAGAAGCATATAGTTTGGTTTAGTATACTTATCGTAGAGAACATGTAGCATTAGAAATAAGAATAGAAGTACAGAAGTCCATATAAATTGCAAAAAAAAAAAACATGTAGTATAGCAGTAACTATAGCAAGTCTCATATAGCGATAATAGCGGTCAGCTATTATAACTATAGCGGTCGTAGTTGAGTTAGCACAATTTATCTCATAGCTTAGCGTTTATGATCTAAAAAAGCTAAAGTGTAGCTATAACTAGCTATTTAGAACTCTGATTATATCATAGTTAAGCTGAATTCAAACTAATACATTTTGTTTACAACCTCAAAAATGATAGAGTTGTAGAACTTAAAGTGGGTCAGTTTTGTAGTTCTCAAGCAAATCAAATAAACAATTATATGAAAAAATATTCAATTGAGGACAAATCTGTAATAGGAAAGGATTATAAAACAAAGCAAAATCCAATGAACCTTAAATGCCATCCATAACCTTAAACAAGTAAAACAAAGTACTAAAAGTCAAGCTGGTACACCGACATGTACCACTAGTGCAAAATCACCATATTATGTTTTTCAAGATTGCCACAAAGAAAAAATATGATTTCCTGATTATAAAAATTCTACAAACCTGATCAATAAAATAGCAATTTCCTGCAAATATCAGGTTCCAATTTTTGCCATAACATGGTACCTAAAATATTGGAATTTATTTCAAGCAATAGAGATGGACCAATCGGAGAGATAGGTACAAATAATTTATTTTTTTGAACCTGATGTGGCAAACAAAAAGACCACAATAAAAAATCAACTCAAATCATAAGACACAAATTAGATAATAAATCAAAATTTGAAAAAAATGAGAAGTGAAACAAACCATAGTAGTTATGGTCAGCAGAAACATGGTCTGCAGAGTTAGCTTGTAGTGTTTTGGTAGCCTTCTTTGAGACCTCGGAGCCCCGCTCTAGCTTTCCCTCTCTTAGATCTCCTCTCTACTGGATTGTAGTTCCTAGAAGAAATTAACAATATACTTTCTAAGATATTACTTCCAAAAAGTAATTATCACAAAGTAAAATGTAAACCTATCTGAAGCATTTGCTCAAGAAAAAACTCCTCTTAGGATGCATCTGTTGTCAGATTGTGAAGCATTTGCTAAACCTGTAATGATGAATTTAATCAACACCTGATATCAGATATTGATGCGACTTCATCCTAAGAGCATATATATAAATTATTACCAGCATAAGCAAAGAGGTACAACAACCCACTAATGGCTATCGGGTTTGGATCCAACTAAAGGAAAAGAGTGAAAAAAACGAAATACCCAAAAATCATCAATTTAAATTGCCAAGAAAGATCTTCCAACTGATATCATTGCAAAATAAGGATTGATTATTCATTTCCGTGAGTTATTAAACAAAACCTGAAAAGAAAATGAAGAGAAATAAACCTTACCAAGAATGGAGAGGAGCACAGAAAGGGTCGAGAAAAGGGTCGGCACGATGGAGGAGAGATGCACCAATGAGAGAGAGGGGCTAAGTGAGAAACAAAGAGAGCGCTAAGTGAGAGAGCGGGGCGAGTAACCTAGAGCAGGTGAGAGAGAGGAGCTAAGTGAGAAACGGAAGAGGCGTAACCTAGAGCCGCTCAAACGGGCTGCTTTTCGATATGTTCGATGGACATCTGAAGGGCATCAAACAAGATGTTCAATGGATTGTTCAGTACCTGTTCAGATCCGGTTCATATTTCAGAATTAATATGAACGTGAACAGAACCATGGTTCTGAAACTCAGAATCAAAATAGGAATCGGGATCTTGACTGTGAAATCAGAATCGGATAAATCGGCTAGAATCGGAAGAATCGGATCGGTAACTCGGATTTTTTTGGCTAAAACTTGTTTTGTAGCCAAAAAGTAGGAAAATTTTGATAAAAATAATTTGTAAAAAAAAAACTATATTAAGACAAAATATTGCACTCAAATAATCTACTAATTATATAATGTAATACAAACATTATAAATATAATACACTTTTTATTGCAGAAACTATACCGAGCTAGCTGAATCATCTTGTCCTTTGTATTAAAATACGAATGAGCATATTGTCGTACATAGTCAAAAAATAAAAATATTAATATAGTGTGGGAATATAAATATTTCAACTTTTTTTTTTAATTACTGTTAAGGTAGAGTCAAGCACTGTTCATCCGAGTTTAACTCGGTTTGACTCAGCTGGAAAATCGGTTAACTCAACTTGACTCGACTAGAAAATCGGATAACTCGGCGAAGTCAAGCACTGTTCATCCAAGTTTTGCCGAAAAACTCATATAGACATGAGACTCAGGTGAAACTCGGATCGGACACGGCCGATTCCGAGTTGACTCGGAATCGACCAATTTCCGAAACCGTGAACAGAACATCGGGCCTTGTTTGTATCATAGCCCGTTCAATATTAGTTTGCTAATTTTTCAGCCCATTTGTTCACGAACAATCCTGTTCAATTAGCACCCCTAACTGCTCACTATCAGTTCTTGCATCTCCTCTTCTCGTTTTTGTAATATGGCCTCTTTTTCACGTTTCTTTTGTGACTCTTCTTGTATATGAGTCGACTCTCGACTGAGATCACAAACTTTCCATCGCTCTATCCAACAAACCATATCTTAATCTCGAAATGGTGATCAGTCCCACACTAGACCTTGAAAAAAGGAAAACAACAAACTTCTAACTCGCAATTATTGTTCTAGTCAAACCCAAAATTAGATGAGAGCTCTGATACCAATTGTTATGAACTTAACAAAATAATTGAGAAACTGGAAATATAATTTGCTGGTTAAATTGAGAAAAATTGAAGTATCAGCAGAAATAGGGGAAGTTTTGGGTAAAATTGAACAATAAAAATAATAAAAGGTTTTGAGTTCTATTACAATCAGCGATACTCTAGTATGATGATTTACAAGATAAATATATGATCAGTTTAATTCATTTGCAAATAAAATAAAATAAAATGATAATTGATCTAAGCACTGCTGTACTGCGTAATGCTCTCTTCTAATGATTTCACCATCTCCGGTGTTAATTAATTTCCAGTTCTCTCGAATTATCCCTCTCTAGGATTCTTCTCCAATACACCCTAAATGTAGAGGAAACAGTAATAGTCCCCATCTGTGTAACCAAACCCTTGATTCTTTGGGCTGGCGCTGGCCCATTAGCCTCCATCATGTCACCTCCTATTTCCTGAGAACCTTCTCCTCTGTAGCTAATAACCTCATCATATCCCAATAATTATCAAAATTGATAATGATCGAAAACAAATTCTCTAAGTTCTGATTTGGATAGCCCAACAATGCCTAGCTAACCTTATAAAATGCTGTATATGCCACTGTGTGAATCCACCCCATAATATCCCAAAAATACTATATTGTTATTGTTATAGACCCAAATCCAATTCTCCTGTTTAAGTTCTAATTTGAGAACGCTGAATCTCTTCTCTTCTAAAACTCCATAAGTTGATGTAAATCTCTTCTGATTTGTTATAGACCCAATATTAGTTGACGTAAATTATATACGGAACAGTGTAAATTCCAGAAAATATTAATTTTAATTTACTTTCTATATAAGCGCTAAAAAGATCATTTGATTTTAATTAGACGGTTTCAATTTGAATAATAAGTAATGACAATCGCCATCACATTTAAATGAAAGATAAATGTTTCGAAATCATTTGTAAAAATGGAAGGAAGGGTGTTTCTTCTGGATGAAGTTCTGACCAATTTTCAATCGAAACCATTCGATTAACATCGAGATTCATACATACAATTAAAATTAGGGGTGGCAAAAAAGTTTGTAGCCCGTAGATCGCTCGTGACTTGCATTTAACTCATTCACTAACAACTTGTTAGTTAGTGAACCGAGTTGTTAACGAGTCAGTTTATCACTAATTCGATTCAAAATTAACAAATTTGAGCTGGGGCCTAGCTCGCTCTCAAGCTGGTGAGCCAGCTCAGTCCTAGTATGAATTTGTGTGAATTTAGTATGCATGAATTTATTTTATAAACTATGTTTGTATGAATTTGGAGATTTAATATTTTAGTTTGTATGAATTTAGTTACCGACTTAATTTATGATAATTGACTTTATAATATATTATCTAATACATTTAGACTTTTAGCCCACGAGCTTTTACGAGCTGGCTCGGCTTGCTCGTTGCTGAAACAAGTGAGCTACGAGTCACTTTTTCAGCTCGGATCCAAATGTTAGTTTGGTCATGACTCGCTTGTTGCTAAAACGAGTGAACCTTGAACTTGGTCTAGCTCGGACCAAGCTGGCTTGTTGCCAGCCCTAATTAAAATTATAATATGCTTAACTGAACGTATAAATCTCAACATAAATTATCGAACAATTTGAATTGGAAATCATATCAGATTTGATCCGATGCTCATTAAAAAAAGTCCCTAAATAATAAATAGATTAACTCAAAAGATATCTTGTCCTAATTATTGTACGGATGAAAATCTACCTTCTCAAAAGCCTTCCATAATATGTACAGGGGCTTCGCAAAAATTAGCTCTGCTTTTAAAAAGAAAATTAATTTGTGCAACTAAAAATGTAAAATGTACCCCTTTTGAATTGCAATAATATGTTATCAATTAGGATTCCCTTTCAAGCTAGAAAACAAAAATGACCTAATCACATCAATTGTATGTGTTGGAAATGTAATTTGTATGCTAGTAGTACAAATAAAGTTTTATGTGAGAAAAGTTCTTGAAATAAAATGAAGTGATCCAATATATTTTCTGGGAGTGAAAGAGTTTGTTTTTAGTTGTAATGCTTGTATTATATTATATTATATTAGTAAATTATTTGATTGTAATAATTTTTTTTAATTTTTTTTTATCATTTTTTTATAACTTTTTAGTATAAAACAAGCTTCTGACAAAAAAGTCTTATTTTCCGATCCGATTCGGCCAATTCCAACCGATTTTCTGATCCGGAGTCGGGATCGGATGGTGCCGATACCAATTCCGATTCTGATTTTTCCTTCTATGATTCTGATGTATATTTTCATTTCATAATTGTAATACATCCATTTGATATATTAAATTATCATCGTCAAAAATTGTCCAAAAAGAAAGGTGTTTTACGCGTGCTTGCAAGTTCTGATGTGTTTTATGTAGGCAATAAGAAAACTTCAACTGGTACAATTCTGGCAATCAATATACCGGTCCTTGCTTTTGTTGTAATCACTGATCTCTGTGTCTGCTTCTTCATGAGGAGAAAATCAGGGTTTACAAAACCATTGCCGAGTAAGAGAGGTCAAATTTTATTTTGATCAACTTTGTACTCCAGTAAACTCAACACATGTTGATTGATATTTGGTGTCAATGTACAGATGTGAGTAATCCCGAGGAGATCAAAAATGTCGAGTCGCTCCTTTTCAATCTCTCTGTATTAAGACTTGCGACAAATAATTTTGCAGAGGAAAACAAACTTGGTGAAGGTGGATTTGGAGCTGTATATAAGGTAGGAATATACTCAGATTATTATTATTTTTTTGAGTAAATATTGGAGATTAAACTATCCAACTATTTAATATCTACAAAAGATTATTCTTTCTAGCTTTCGAACCTACAACCTTCCACACAGATAGCATTGCCTTTGCCGATAGACCAAATGCTAGTTCTCACTCAGATTAATATCCTTACTAATTCTCTAGACAGTTATTGTATCTAAATACTTTTTTTATTCTTCCATTAGGGTATTCTGCTTGATGGCCGAGAAATAGCAGTAAAGAGGCTCTCACAAAGCTCCGGCCAGGGATTGGGCGAATTGAAAAATGAGCTACTTTTAGTAGCAAATCTTCAACACAAAAATCTTGCTAGACTTCTTGGTGTTTGCTTGGAGGACCAAGAGAAATTGCTTGTTTATGAATATGTACCTAACAAAAGCCTTGATCAGATCCTTTTTGGTACAGTTTTCTTGCACCATGAGAAACAATTATCTTTAAATTAACTTGTTGATTCCCAATTCTGGAGTAACAGCCATAATGTTAATTATCTCAAATATTGTTTGGTGAATTTTATTTTTGCTTAGGTTTGACCAGAATCAATGAGTATGGCATTAGCCATGACAAAAATAGTTAAACATTGGTAGCTAGTAGTAAGCTTTAAAAAAAAAAAAAAAAAAAAAAAAAAAAAAAAAAAAAAGTTAAACATAGTCTTTAGACGTCCCTTACCAACTCAGTAGATACTTGGAGTGGGATTAAAATATACCATTGGTTTTATGCCCCAATCATACCCCACATCTTTATTTTTGTTCTCAAAATTAAAACAATCCATTAAAACCGCTCAACATAATATATTTATATTAATATGTGTTTAGAGAACAAATTTATAAAAAAATTCAAAAAACAACAATTTTGTACCTATCTAAAAAATTTCCAAAAAATGTAAAAACAATTCTCTAAGCACATTTTAATATAGATATCATGTTGATCAATTCAAATTGACAGTTTGAACATTGAGAACGGAGACAAAGACGCGGTGTATGATTGGTGCACAAAACAAATGGTGCATTTTAACCCTACTCGTATACTTGATACGCTATAAATTGTATTTTTTTTCTTTTTTGAAATTGGTTGGTAGGGGCTTACTCTATAAATTGTAGATAGCCATGTATAGTAGTACAAATATTGGAAGAAGTACATTTCTAGTCCTAAATAAGGTCCTCATTATCTGCTTTTGTAGATACCGAGAAGAAGCACCTACTAGACTGGGTAAGAAGGTACAAGATCATTTCTGGAATTGCAAGAGGGCTATTATATCTACATGAGGATTCTCAGCTTAGAATTATTCACCGAGATCTGAAGGCAAGCAATGTCTTGCTCGATGCAGAGATGAACCCAAAGATATCGGACTTTGGAATGGCTAGACTCTTTGGTGGAGACCAAACTCAAGAGATGACAAATCGAGTTGTAGGAACATTGTAAGTACTAAGTACTCTAACTATATTACAAGTACTGTACACGTATATAGCAGTAATTGTTGAGTTTGACTAAATACTTTATTATGATCTCCCAAAATTACCAAAATATATAAACTGATGTTGATATCATGGTTCTGAAACTCGGAATCGGAATCGGAATCAGGTTTTTGACTGTGGAATCAGAATCGGATGAATCGGTCGGAATCGGAAGAATCGGATCGGTAACTCGGACTTTTTTGGCAGAAGCTTGTTTTGTCGCCCAAAGGAAGAAAAAAATTTGTAAAAAATATAAAATGTTAAGACAGAATATTACACTTAAAATAATTCATTAATACAATATTAATATAAGCAGAATATATTTTTAATGTCAAAAACTATGATGGCCTGGCTGGATAATTATTGTACTGAGTCAAATAATAAAGACATTCATGTCATAAGAATCAAGTTTGTATTGTAATTACTTAAAAAATATCTAGTTTTGAAATAAAATAGATAAAGTAATAAAAACATAACTAATATATATAAGAGAATAATAAAATTTTAATTTCTATTTTATATTTTAATAATAATGAAATTTATAACCTAGTAATTCCATACTTCAATCCTTTTATCAAATAATAAAAATAATAAAAATATAAGATTATTCTGCACCTTTTTTTTTAGCAAACCGGTGCAAATTGTTCATAAAAAAAAGAAACCAAGGTGCCCCCGGTCAAACCAAGGTCTAGCTAGTAAGATCCCAGAGAAAAGAAATGGGGTAAATATTTTAACAGAGCTGTTTTGGCTCCATACAGCGCATTAACTATATGCAGCGATGTTTTAAATCTATGTCCATGCGCTGTATGAAGATAATGCTAATCTGTTAAAATCATTACCCAAAGAAATGCGCTAGGCCCAGATAATTGGTCCATATTTCAAAACAGCTGATGATTATTTTTATAATCCGTCTCGACATGGTCTACAATAAACCATATTATATTTTCAAAACAAAACCATACACCATATGTACACCAAGACTATTCAAAATTTTATAATCATTCAATCTTCTTCTTCTTTGTGAAACGCAGCTGCCCCTTTCAAAACAGCAACTTCCCCAAATCCTTCCATTATCTTGCCAAAATTACAAAATTGGTCCGATTTGAGTTAAAAAAACAAAAAATTTTGCTCCAAAGACAAGAGAATGAGTGAAAATTGGGCCAATTATTTCGATTTAACCCTGATTTTATCAATTTTCTGCATTTAACTCGTCCAACCGAGATAACTCAGCTCAACTCGGTTTAACTCGGCTCAACTCGGCTCAACTTGGCCGAAAAATCGGCGGAATCGGCCGATTCATGCACTGTTCATCCGATTTTTGCTCAAAAACTCGCACGGGTGCGAGAATCGGGTAAACTCGGCCCGGACACCGCCGATTCCGAGTCGACTCGGCCGAGTCAACTCGGAATCGGCCGATTTTCGGAACCATGGTTGATATACATACTTTCTTGTAGTGGATATATGGCCCCAGAATATGCAACACGAGGCAACTTTTCGATCAAGTCAGACGTTTTCAGTTATGGTGTTTTAGTTTTGGAGATTATAACTGGAAGGAAGAATAGTGACACCTTTGAGAATGATGAGACCAAACGTCTCTTGAGCTTTGTAAGTAGCGGCACTGATCGATCCTCTGTATCTATTATTCTATAATCAGCAAAGAAACTGTATACTAACAAAACTGAAATTACCATAACATAGGTATGGCAGCACTGGACCAATGGCACCATTATTGAAGTAGCAGATCCGTCTTTAGGTCAGCGCTATCCGAGTAGTGAATTGTTGAGATGCACACAGATCGCATTGCTGTGTGTCCAGGACAACCCAGCCGACAGACCAACTATGTCAAATGTGGTCGTGATGCTTAGTAGCAAAACGATGTCTCTCGAGTCTCCGTCTTCCCCCTCATTTTATATTACAGAGAGCAGTATACATGCTGGTTCATTCTTAGGTGGGTTTAATAACATTGTAGGCAATACTGACAGGTCCTCAAGCAAGTCTGTCCCAATGTCACAAAATGAGGTTTCAATTACTGATATGGAACCCAGGTAGATTGGAAATTAAGGTGAGAAATGTTATTGTGGATTTAGGAACAGTAAAAGTCAACAAGGTCTACTCAATGAGGAGCAGAGATATATGATATTAATTATCACCATTGAGGTTTGTAAAAGAATTGTAATAAGTCGTCAGTAACAGAGCCACTACAATTAATTGTAAAAGAATTGTAAGAATTCGTCAGTAATATAGAGAGAGTTTTATGTGAAAGAAAATCTAGCTATATAATCACTATTTTATTTAAACTAGAGCTTCCTTTTTACATGTATATGTCAACGTATTGAACAAGATTCGATATAAATATTCATTCTAAGTAAAAAAATAGGCAATACAGAACTTCTACGTGCTCCTATTTCCAAAGAGAAAGAATTAAAAAAAACGATCTTTTCTTGTACCAAAATAAATAATATCAACTTTTTATGGACTAGTAATCTAGTGTACTATGTTAATTATACGCTTAAATATTTCCACTATCCAATACAAATTACTCTTCAAGTTGCCCTTATAGTACAATTTTTTCATACACGAAAGCTGTCAATTTTGGCTGAAATTCTGTGAAAATAACATTTTAAGAATGGTTATTAAATAGTTTAGGATCACATTATCATGAAATTTTAGTTGCAATTGAAACAATTTCATCTGCAAAATCCAGACCCGTTATGCATATTCGAGTAGAAACGAGTAATTTGTCAGCAACAATTGAATTCAGTGAAAAAGATAATGAAAAATAATTAGAGACGAGCATAGATGAGAAACCACAAAAAGTTGCATTCATTTAATCAACAAAAAAAAAAAAATGGATTTCCTCCGGAAGAGAAAACAAATAATAAAAAATTCACTCAAATTTGGGTAAAAAAGGAAATAAGAGTTGAAATGGCTAGATGGCTGTGATAATTTAGCACGAGCAATTGAATTTGAAACTCAATGTAAAAGCAGCCCATTATCCCATGGAATATGAGAGGTGAGATTCTCAATAAATACCAGATTCTTAAAGACCCAAAATAAATTCTTATAAATACCGTCTTTGCTCGGCCCAAAACGTTTGGGCTTATCAAATCCTAAATATGCCACATTGCCACTATCTATTTATTGCATTATATTAATAAATGTTAAGGTGCTTTATAAAAATCGGATTGAATATATATATAGAGAGTGATGGGCTATGGTGCATTGCAATGCATAGGTTATGATGTGCATTGGATCATAAATCACCGATTCAAAGTCTAAATGACCGATCCAAACCGTTCATCTTATTCTCCATATTAATATGTGCTTGGAGACCAAATTTTACATTTTTTGGAATTTTTTTACTATTTATTAAGCCACTTTGAAAATCGTTGATCCAACGGTGGCTTCTGATTTTACTGTTCCAAACAGTCACTGTTGGATCAGCAATTTTCAAAGTGCCTTAATAAATAGTAAAAAAATTCCAAAAAGTGTAAAATTTGGTCTCCAAGCACATATTAATATGGAAAACAAGATGAACGGTTTGGATCAGTCATTTGGACTTTGAATTGGTGATTTATGGTCCAATGCACACCATGACCTATACATTGCAATGCACCGTAGCCCATCTCTCTCTCTCTCTCTCTCTATATATATATATATATCCTAACAGTCAATCCGAACCGTTCATCTTGTTCTCCATATTAATATGTGTTTGGAGACCAAATTTTACATTTTTTGGAAATTTTTTACTAATTTTTTAGATTTATTGAATATCGCTGTTTTTTATGGTCCAGATTTGTCTGAAAAACAGCGATTTTCAATAAATCTAAAAAAATAGTAAAAAATTTCCAAAAAATGTAAAATTTGGTCTCCAAGCACATATTAATATGGAGAACAAGATGAACGGTTCGGATTGACCGTTTGAATTTTGAAAAATCGAATATTGAGCTGTAGCACGGAAGGCCTCTTAGCTACCCATAGCATCGTAGCCAAGTCCATATAGAGTTGAGCTACGGTGCTATGCATATATAGTGTCATCTTGTGCTATGTATTTTTTAACCGTATGATCAGTTTTAATATCCGTGCTGTGATGAATCGCTGAAGCGCTTAGACGGAACGCAAAATTTGAAAATTAATCTCTGTCTCCGTTAACTTTTAATCTCGTTCCTCTGTCTTCTCCAAATTCAAGTCTCTTCATCTGTTTACCAAATGCAACTAAAAGTGCCCCTAAATTTGACCAAAATGCACCACGTGTCATCTCTTCAAATAATTCCACAAAGAGAAAAAAAAAAAAGATCTAATAACTGGATGCATTTATGTACATGGCACATGCAACTATTAACAAAATAAAAATAATGCAAATGAATACAACTATTTACGATCAATTGAAGCTTGGGCTTAAAGGCTTAAACTGTTACTGTAGCAGTACAGTACGTTTTGATGTATACCAAAATCGTACGAAAGGCATCGTACATAGAAACACTAGAGATGGAGGAGGAGGGAGAGAGCCACCAATTGCAATAGGTTCATGCTCGATCCAAACAGCAGCAGCTGAAACAAGATCGTGAAGCTCCTTGAAGCACAAGAATAAGAGTGAGAGAGGGAGAAAAGACGATGGCAAGAGAGAGCGGCTTGGTGGGGTGGAGGGGTGGGGGGCGAGCCCAAGGGGAGGAGGGGCAAGAGACCTAGGCTGGGGGTTGAGCCGCGAGAGAGAGGGGCTAGCGGGGTGGAGCGAGATTCACGAAATTCATCTCAAGAGAGATTGGTTTAATCGATTTCCGTCATCTCTATTTCTAAAATAAATCACCGCACCATCACAGCACGGATATTAAAACCAATCATACGGTTAAAACATGCATAGCACAAGATGACTATATATGCATAGCATTGTAGCCCAACTCTATAGAGAGAGAGAGAGAGAGATGGGCTATGGTGCATTGCAATGTATGGAGGAGTTTGTGTACTGTACCATAAATCTAAAATTTAAATAGCCGATCCAAACTGTTCATCTTATTGTCCATGTTAATATGTGCTTGGAGACCAAATTTTATATTTTTTTGAATTGTTTTACTATTTATTAACATTTTACAAAATTGTTGATCTAACGGTGGCTGAACAAAACAGTAAAATTAGCAGCCACGTACCGTTGGATCAACAATTTTGTAAAATACTTAATAAATAGTAAAATAATTTAGAAAAATGTAAAATTTGGTTTCCAAGCACATATTAATATGGAGAACAAGATGAACGGTTTGGATTGGCCATTTAGATTTTGAATTTTAGATTTATAATCCAATGCACAAACTCCTTCATGCATTGCAATGCACCATAGCCCATCTCTCTCTCTCTCTCTATATATATATATAGATATATAAAGAGAGATGAGCTACGTTACTCCATGGAGTAAAACGCATTTGTACTTCACGCCATATTTTCATTTTGAAAGTTCAAATGACCGATCCGAACCGTTAGATGTGATATCCATATTGAAATGTGGTTGGAGACCAAATTTTACATTTTTATAATTTTTTTTTACTATTTATTAAGCAATTTTGAAAATTGCTGTTTTGCTGTGAACAGTAAAAAACAGTAAAAATTTATGGACCATCGGATCAGCGATTTTCAAAATTGATTAATAAATAGTAAAAAAATAAAAAAAATGTAAAATTTGGTCTCCAACCACATTTCAATATGGAGATAATGTTGAGCAGTTCGGATCAGTTGTTTGAATTTTCATAATAAAAATATAGTGCCATGGAGCACCAACGCGTTTTACTCCATAGAGTAGCGTAGCTCATATATATATATATAACGCATTTTACAAAATTCAATGGTCTGAATTTGACTAGTTTTTATACCCATCTTAATAAATAGTAAAAAAATTTCAAAAAATGTAAAATTTGGTCTCCAAGCATATTTTATTGTAGAGATCACATCTAACGGTTTGGATCGACGATTTGGACTTTGAAAATGTAGAAAATGGTTGTTGTAATTTGTTTTAACTCAAAAATTATTGTAACTTGATCCCTTCTATATATATAGGTTGACTAAGATCAAAGTGGTGGTTCCTGAGTTTTAGTGCTACCAATTCATTTTTCAATTTTTAAAGTTCAAAACGTCGATCCGAACCATTAAAGTTGATCTCCATATTAAAATGTGCTTGGAGACCAAATTTTACATTTTCTGATGTTTTTTACTATTTATTAAGCTACTTTAAAAATCACTGATCCAACGGTAACTTTTGATTTTACTGTTTTGTTTAGCCACTGTTGAATTAGCGATTTTCAAAGTGGCTTAATAGATAATAAAAAATTTGAAAAAAATGTAAAATTTATTATCCAAGCACATTTTAATATAGAGATTAACTTGAATGGTTTGGATTGACATTTTGAACTTTGAAAATTGAAAAACAAATTAGTAACACCAAAGCTCAAGAACTATTACTTTGATCTTAGCCAACCTCTCTATATATGTACTACACAATAACAAGTGTGCACACAACACAATAGAGGAAGACACAATTTGGAGGCCTAAGCCAATTTTCTGATTTCTTTCTTACTTCAGAAGTAAATTACACAGTTTATTTTTTGTACATAAATTACAATGAGGTCCGAACAAAAGACATATATTACAAAACCAACATCATTTGTGAATAAGCCCTTAAATGACATCGGGACACAACAAAAACAACCTCATAAAATTAAAATAAATAACAAACACAAATTACCTCTCATATGGACACACTATTTGGTATTCCCTTTGGAATTAACCCGGCGGTTTTACTCTCATCTGAAGTTTTCGGGTATAACAATGTATATGGAAAATTTACTGGTCCATTTCTATTCTTCAATGTTGGATCCTCATTTAAATCGATGATCTTCTTCTCTATGCCAATCAGTTTCTCACGAAACTGGTCAAAAACATCCAGTGCCTTCTTATGAGATGTCCATTCTGGTGTGTTGCGTTGCCCGAGGTAGACTTCATCTGATGAATGCCGAGACAAGATCTCAATCAATGAAATTCCTAATAGAGTTTGCAACTTGCTTGTTATTGTCTTTAGAAAGACCTTATCAGGGTTTTCCTTTAGCTCTTCATATGCCTCTGTTCCTGGTTCAGGCATTGGTTGACGACTAATAGTAGGGCGGTTCGGGAGGTATCCGGCATATGGATACTGACCGAAATTAACAGCTGCATGTAGAGCTGAGGCTACCCAAATTATGGTGGTGCAGGTCTTGGTTAATTCCTTAACTGTATGCATTTTGGGCCACCATTCCTCATCCTTTTTGTCACCATGCCCAACCTCCCGAATCTCCTTCCACCAATCTTGGAGCTCTGTGTCAGATTTCACAACTGAGTCGTTCGGGTAGTAGAGGGAGCAATACTCATTAACCCAAGATTCAATTGCCGACCATATGGCAAGACCGTCAACTGCGTATGGATAGTCCTTGATTAGTAAGCGAAGCTTGTCGGGGCTTGAAGGGTCTTCAACTGCAATTCCTCTACAAAATATATATATCAAGGTGATTTGTGTTATTATACAATCTTACAGAAGATTTAATTTGTATTATTGTCATTTAGGTTAATAAGGTTCACGTTCTTGTAATAGCCAACAGATATATTTCAGTCAATTAAGATGTTTAGAAATATTAAGTACGTATTTCTATTAAACATAATTGTTGCATTTCTTTGTAATGCTACAAGTGGTTTCATATGCCATACCTCTTTATGAGATCATCTGGTAGGCCTTGCTCGGTGAGTTTCCAACTCTTATATACATCAGACGACATTGTAAGGGCATATTTCTGAGGAAAGACAGTAGATTCGAATATGCCACCAGCATTGATAAGTGTCTGGCGTGCCAGGGCATTGATATTCATTGTGTCATGGTAATGGGGGCTCATGAGCTTGTGTATTGGGTGAGTGACACTCAACTGCCTGTGCGTGGCTATGATGAATGGTTCTATCACCGCATGGGTGTTGAGCCTGAAAAAGATGTTGAACGTGCTTATTTTAAGTGTTATCTAACTAATATTATAACTAATAGTTTAGTCCAAGTAAGAATTACAATAAAATTTTAATTGCAATTACTGAATTAACATTAAGTTAAAACACACCAATGGCTGATAAGTTGATGATATCCAGAGTCATTGACTGCTGCATAGGCCTTTGCCAACTGCCAAATAGATGCGTCCACGCCTTCTGATGCTGGTGTGTACACCTTGCTTACTGCACCCTTTTGCAACCCATCAGGGTGCGGTAGGCTCAGCTCAATAGTAAGCGGCTTGATCGTGCCATCATCTTTCAAGAGCAAGAGTGTTCTGGTGGCATAGATAAAGTTTCCTTTCAATGTATTTATTTTTGGTAGGTAAGGCATGAAAGTGTCATGATGGTCGAGTATGAATAACCTATTCTCCTTTAGTGCCTGTCAAAGAAGAACCACAAATAATAAGTTGCAAAGACCCAATTTTCTTTTTTTTACATGGATGACTAAAGCATCATATATGCCAAAAGTTAACATTCATAAAAGAAAAAATTATGTTCGGTTTTGAACTTATAATAATGGTACTATGTGCCTCTATTTAAATTACTTTTTGAACTGTGACTCCTTCAAGGTTCTTTAGAATGTCCTCCTCCTTAATTGTGCTCATCTGGTTTCCGTATATCATTGGATCAAGGTTGCTAGTTGGGGGAAATTCCTGCGTAGATAAAAAATTTGACTTATTTTCACAACAAAATATGAGCCATTATAGATTTATTTGGAGAAAAACTCCTACATATGGAAAAGAATGATGTACCTGGAGCTGCCTGATGACCACTGGGTTCACCCCAGCAAGCATTTCACGTCCAAATTCTTCGTCTGTTCTCCAAGCAAATTTATTATCTGTGCATTAACATGAGCAATAAATAACATTCATCAATTAAATTAGTATTCTTATTAACAGAGATTGAAGGTTAATCTTAAATTAAGAATCAATTAAAGGTTTATTCTCACCAAGGAGCACATTTGGAGTGGGAAACCGGAAGGTATGTTCCTTACTTGGAAACCATTCCTTGATGAATTCAAATGGAATTTTCTGGCGCAGGTTCTCTAGCATTTGCCAGTGAGGCAGGGGTATCCCCCCATCATAAAGTTTTAAGGTATCTTTAAACGAATCAAACTCATTTGGTGTCTGGTCAAAGATCGTTTTGAGTGCAGGGAAGAGAGCTTGGCCAATTGATTTTAAGGCAGATGCAAGGAAGTCGGACAATTTCAGGTGGCCAAAACGCTCGTCACGTGGCACATATATGTCTAGGCTATGCAGTAAGCCTTGCCTGCTCTCGGAGTTTGGATCTGCAAATAAATAGTAAGGATTTTTTAAATTCTTGCATGACAAGTTAATTTGTAATATAGAAATGAAATTGGTACATATGTAGCAATTTTAGTTCTCTTCTGTGTGTTTTGGGCAGCACATGGTACTGACATTCTTCGGTGATGAATAACTTAGTTTTTCATTGCTCCGATCTTAGTACCAGAATTGTACCAATACATATTTCAGAACCTTGGGTTCAGAAGGCATAAAATACTAGTAAATAAATCTTTGTTCTTGTGCAGTGGAACATTCACATGCAGTAAATAAACAAGATAAATAAATAAGTGGCATGTGATGAGCAAACATTTTTTTATTGGGTTGCGACTGGTACGGCCACGGCGAGGATAGGGATGCTCTGGCCCACCGAGAACATTGCGTACATAATCATCACCCTTTTCGGGGTCACCTAGGTCATTGTATACTGCATAGCCATAGATCCGATCACTCTCTTTTAGTGGGCCTGCCACATCATCACCTCTGAGATTGATGAGCTCTTGCTGTCTATATGGCAACAATGGCAGTGGCATTTTGCTCGGCAGGTATGGCTGTGAAAATTGATATATATTTGACAAATAGATTAATTTTGGTCTTTCCTTTTTAGTGGTTTTCCTACATATATGGTATGACCAGAGGCTGATTTAGGATTTCTATTAGGTAGGGCACTAGCTGGATTCAAATCTATTAACTTATCAGATACATAATTGCAACTCAGTTCCTATAACTATGTTTATTAAAATAATATGTTATAATCATAAAATCAATTGACAAAGTATTGAAAATATTTTTTATAAGCTAATAAAATTTGTTTGACATACTTCAAAGTGGAACTCTTCTTAGAAAATTTGCAAATTGATGTCAAAACTTTGAATACTAAAAAACCCAAGAAGTTCAGTCGGCCATTTCCTTAAAATTGCAATGATTTGTCTCACTATCAGACCTTTCTTGTTCTCTTCTACTTCTCATTCTATTTGTGAAATAGAGCATCTCAAATCCAATAAAAAAACACAATACGTAGAATTGACCAAAGCTCGGAAGGAATAAGTTCAAGAATCATACTAACTTAGCCTAGGGTAGGCACGATGAAAAATTAGTTCTTGGTCGAAAAAAAAATTCAAATCCAGGAGTATGCACTTGCCTACCCTAATTCCTTCATGGATCCGCCCATGAGTATGACTGGGCACCAACTTCGGAACAAATCATAATTATTAGTGCAATTACGAGTCCAATAACCAAAATTAGTGCAATTAATTTTTTTCTGAAGTTGATTGGAAGCAGAAATCTTAAATGTTTGGAACCAAGTTTCGAAAAGAAATACTAATTAAAATATGATAACAAAAAACATTTTTTGATCAAGCAATGATAAAATATATGGTTGACTCTAGCTAGGAATGAGAATGGGAATGGAAATGAATCTCATTTCTATTAATTCCTGGTAAAAAGCGCCACCCAATGCAAAGGTCCCTTAGGCATTCAAATTCACATTTTACAAACAAGCAAAGCAAATTAAAAACTACCTCATTTGTGAAGAAGACACGATCATATGTGTACTTGGGGTAGATCCAGGAGTTACAAACGAAGTGTACCTTTCCCTTACCTGGAACACCCTCAAGAGTAAGCGTCTTGAGGAGGAATTCAGAGTGGTGGTTATTTTTTACAATGACAGCGCCAGGAATTCCCTGGCTCTCATCCCATTCAAAATGTATCTTGAACTTTGACTCGCCTGCCGCCACTGTTTCCGCTGTCATCAACCACTCCTCCAAGTTGGCTGCATTTCCCACCTTGCCTTTCCCAGTAGCTATAAGAAATGGAGATTAGTACAGCAAAAGTGCAAGTAGCCATGCATAAAATAGAACTGAAAGTCTAGAGAAGTAAACATCAGGTATCTATGTTCAATGCGTTCATATCTGGACAAATTTATTTTATATAAAGTCAAGTCGAAAGTTGGTTTTCATTCGTCAAAAGCTCACCCATGTGGGAGTAATATTGAAACTATAGAATTGTTGAATTGTATACTTAATTATCTTTAATAAAGCTAGGTTTCAATAAAAGTACTCCTACAATTCTACAGTGGACATAATTTGAGCCAGATTAAAGAGGAATTCGGATGGGCAAACGTTGGTCAATATGGTTGTATAACCTATGAATTTAAAGGTCTCTAAGTCTAGTTCTACATGGTGAATTTTTTCAAGTCATTTGGAATTCCATATAGAATGTTATAGCGATTTTAATAAAGGTAAGTTAGAATTTACTGTGCTGTACGTTTAATTAGAATTCTATTTTTTTTGTTAATGTTGTACGAATATTTATAATTTTCTTCTGATGTTTAGGATTAAAAAAGTAGTATTATGTTGTTATATATAAAAGAATATTTAGAGTTGATAATAGAAAGAAGTTTGTTTGTTATTCTCTTCTCTTCACCTTAAGAAAGTGTTGTATCCACAACTTATTTTTAACAAAGTGGTATCAGAGCTATGGTGAGTTCTGCTGTGATATCATCTGGACAAGTTTCATTGTCACGCCTTGCTCGAAGTCCAAGACACGTGGGAAGTAGCTGAAACTAGCTATGAAGAGTCAGCTACAACGTCCAATCCGACATCGAATCAATTGAAGGCACTCAAAGAACCACACATGATTGATAAAACCACACTTTACCTTCTTTTTCAAACAATTGATGAATCTTGTTTTGAGAAGATGCTGATGCAACAAGATCAAAGGTGATAATTTTTTCTCGGCAAAAGGCTACTTGATAGTTTGAGGTATTTGACATGCAAAAGGCTGGATATTTTTTATGCAGTAGGGCTAGTAAGTCAGTCTATGGAGAAACCGAGATCAACACATTGAATATGATGGAAATGTCCTACATTATATCTGATTGGTGCTAGCAACTCCAAATTCTAGGAGTTTTAAACAAAGAAAGAGAGAAAAAAAGGGGATGTCCGCTAGGTGCTAGCACATCGACTCACAATTGCTCTTGATCCTATTTGTGTGGATACTGATAGTTGTGTGGTTTCTATTGTTGCGTACGTCCAACACGCAAGAAAAGAGAAGAAGGTTACGACTAGTGCTTGAAATCTGCGCTGGCCTTCTAGTGGTAAATTCTATCTTGTATTTAATTTTACAATTGGCTGATTCTAATAGAAACATGATTTAATTGTAAACTAATAATATAACCTGAATTCCTTACAGGAAAGCCATGAAATGGATTCTCTGTTTCATACGAGGTACTATATCTTTTGGTTTATTTTGTAATTCATCCACTAATATGAGTTTATGGTTATTCGAATAGTGATATAAATAGCACCTCGGGATTTTCCTTTTACATTGGAGCTTTGGCTTTTACATGGCTTTCGAAGAAGCTACCAATCATACATGTGAGTCAGAATATGTGGTGGCTGCAGCATTTGTGTGTCATCTGATTTGATTAAGGAGGTTACTCAAAGAGATTAATTTTGCTCAATATGTGGCTACACAAATTTATTTGAATAGCAAGTCAGCAATCGAGTTGGCGAAAAATCGAGTTTATCAAGAAAGGATCCAATATATGGATGTGATATTTTATTTCAATCTTGAGCATGTGTGAAGGATAAGAATATTGAATTGATACATGTGAATAGTAAATGTCAAGTTTCCGATACTTTTATGAAGCCATTGCCAATCAAGTTGTTTAAGAAATTGAGCTTAAGGGGGTGGTTGAATAAAAATTAAATTTTCTATAATAAAGTTTGGTTTGAATAAATCACCTAGAATTTTATAGCGGAAAAAAAATTGAGGCTGATTAAAAAGGGATTTTGTAAGGACAAACGTTGATCAATTTGGTTGTATGACCTATGGCTATAAAGGTTTTTAACTCGAGTTTTAAATGGTGAAGGTTTCAAGTCATTTGGAATTCCCTATAGAAAGATCTGACTATTTTAGTAAAGGAATGTATGAATACATTTTTTTTTTTAGTTTTTAGTTTTTGTTTTTAACGTTGTGCAAATAATATTAAGAGTAGATAATAGAAATAATTTTGTTTGTTATTCTTCTCTTCTCTCCACCTCAAGAAAATATTGTATCCCCCATTTATTTTTTTCAACAAAAACAGCTACATGTCCCAACTAGACATTAGAGTACTGGTGCTAGAGAGAGAGAGAGAGAGAGAGAGAGAGAGACTTTAGTTACCTTTATCAGTTTGGGTGGAGGAGATGAGCTGGAAGGAGACACCTTGACCAAGGAGCTCATGGACCCCATCGAGCAGAGATGCATTGTAATCGTTGAGATCTAACACATTCTTCTTCATCAATACTACTGAGCCAGCGATCTTCACATTCTTCCATGCCTCCTTGTTCTTCGAGCTCAATGCATGGATAAACATCTTGTGTACGATTTCTTTTCTTGGATATAAGGCATATGCCTTTCTTGGAAATAAGGCATATGCATTTTTATGAAATAAGGTATATGCCCTTATCATTTAATATGGAACCTGATTAAGTTAATTACAGGCTCAATTAGGTTAAACTTGTGTACTATTGATTTTCAAGGTAGAGTGAGAGAGATGATTAGAGGACTGGACCATATATATATTGTTGTTGTATGGATGTTCTTTATAAAGAGAAAGAAATGAGTTGGGAAGAAAAATAAACTCCTTCCATAACGAATAATTCAGCGAGGACAATAATAATAATGACAATAACAACACTAATAAATAAATAAAAATTGCGAGTGGAAGATGATTTGTCAAATGTTTTAAGTATTAGGGTTAGGGGCATAATACATAGATTTATATTTAAAAAAAAATGTCGAACACGTCATTAATTGACTAGTATACATTCCACATTAAGAAATTAATATATATTTAATTCATGTAATAAATAACTTAATTAGTTTAATTATGTTAAGTTGAATAGATTTTATTAAAAACCTTTGACATTTATTAACAAAAGTAATATTCATATTCGATATCCGCTTTGATATTTATTAAACAATAATTTGGATTATTTCAACTCAAAATAACGATTCTTAACAGGTAATAAAACCATAAATTACTAAATATTTAATTAGCATAGTGCTAGACTCATGCATATTCTTCCTAAAAAAGTGTTTAATTAGCATAGAATTTGTGTATATATTATAAAATTACAGCAAATTCTTATTAGTTTTGACTTTCAATTACTTAATTAATAATTGGTTTGAGAAATATTCCAAATTTCTTACCAAGTTGTTGGTAAAGAATTAACCCATTAAAACTGTGAAATAGCTTACTCTCAAAGGACCAATGTACTATTTCCGTATAACTAGGGGAGAAGTTTGCAAATGACACACCTGGCCTATGAGAATTTTGTTCTAAGTTAACACTGTAAAAATATCGTAAAAACACAAGACTCTCCAAATCTCCCTCCCTTTCTTTATTGATTATCTTAATTTTTCTGATACATTGTTCTCTTCAAGAACAGCCAGATAATACACGGGAATTATTTGTAAAAAACAGAAACAAAGCTAATTGAAATTATTTCCTAATTTGTCTCATCTACAAAATAGAAAGAAATAACAAAGAAATATAATAAAATAAAATCTTCAACAAAATAAAATATTTCCTAATCTTGTGATTCATGGCCAGCTATTGTTTCCCAATTCTGCACACGACAACACTCCCCCTCAAGCAGGCACGTATACATCTATCATGCCTAGCTTGTCAAGTGTGCTCCCAAAAAACTTGCTTGACACTCTTTTTGTAAGTATATCTGCTAGTTGACTTTCAGATTTAACAAACAACAGCTTCAGTATTTTTGAGTCGACTTTCTCCTTTATGAATTGTCGATCTACTTCCACATGCTTCGTTCTATCATGTTGAACCGGGTTATGAGACATATCCAGGGCTGCTTTGTTGTCTGAGTATAACTCCATCTCCTCTTGTGGTTCAAAACCAAGTTCACTCACCAATTTTCTTAACCACAATAATTCACATATTTTCTTCGCAATTCCCTGAAATTCAGCTTCTGCACTTGAAAGAGCTACTACATTATGTTTCTTGCTCCTCCATGTAACCAAGTTCCCTCCTATAAAGGTAAAGTACCCTGAGGTGGATCTACGGTCACTTATGCTACATGCCCAGTCAGCATCTGTATATCCTGCAATCTTTAGGTGTCCATTTTTCCCAAATTGTATTCTCTTTCCAGGTGTTCCTTTCAAATATCTAATTATAAGCATCACAGCCTCTAGATGCTCTTCCTTTGGAGAATGCATGAATTGATTCACAACACTCACAGCATATGCAATATCAGGTCTGGTGTGAGATAAGTAGATCAATTTCCCTACCAATCATTGGTACCTTTCTTTATTCGTGGGAACCCCATCGGGCAACTCCCCAAGTTTTTGGTTTTGACATACCGGTGTATCAACTGGTTTGCATTCTAACATTCCAATCTCAGATAACATATCAAGTACATATTTTCTCTGAGATAAAACTATACCTCGCTTGGATTGGACCACTTCAATTCCAAGAAAATATTTCAAGCCTCCTAGATTCTTCATCTCAAACTCTTTGAAGAGTTGATCTTCAAGCTTTTGTATTTCCTCTCGATCATCTCCTGTGATGATCATATCATCTACATAAATAATCAAGACAGTTAGTTTCCCTTGGTTCCATTTAAAAATAAAGTGTGATTTGAGTCACTCTGCCTAAAGCCGTATTTCATCATGACACTTCTAAATCTTCCAAACCAGGCTCTTGGAGATTGTTTCAATCCATAAAGTGCCTTCTTCAGTTTACACACTAATCCTTCGTTTCCCAAGCCTTCATATTTAGGAGGAAGATCCATCTAAATTTCTTCTTCGAGATCTCCATGTAGGAACGCATTTTTTACGTCAAATTGGTGAAGAGGCCAATCTAGGTTAGCTGCAAAAGATAGTAAAATTCAAATAGTATTTAGTTTTGCTATTGGAGAGAAGGTTTCTTGAAAATCTATGCCATATGTCTGAGTGTATCCTTTCGCAACTAGTCTCGCTTTATACCTCTCTACCTTACCATCAACACCATATTTCACCGATAATACCGACCTACATCCGACAGTTTTTTTTCCTTTTTCTAATTCAACCATTTCCCAAGTATTATTCCTTTTTAAGGCTTCCATTTCTAGTTCCATGGCTTTCACCCATCTTTGGTCTCTATGGGCCTCATTTACATTTGTTGGAATTTCAATGGATAACATTTCGTCTGTGAAATTCTTAATTTTTTCTGGTAACTGTTTGGTTGTCACATATTTGGCAATTGGGTATTGTACTTCTTTACTTGTTCCATCCTCAGGAATATACCGTTTTGGTGGCTTCCCACAGTTATTTCTTTGGGGCAAAATAAATCCAGAGTCTAGAGAACTTACCTCAGGATATTCCTCAGAAGTAATTGGATCTTGTGGTACATCTTCTGGCTGTATCACTCTGTCCCTGAGTTCTTCATTTAGATCTATCCATACCCTCAATTCGGGTTGAGATGAAGGTTCACAATTATTGACCCGGTTAGGGTCCTCACTTTCCCTGTCTTCCCACAGCCTGAACTGGACTAGATTCACTCCTATTTTCAGCCCGAACTGGGTTGTTTTCGCCCCTGTTTTTTACACTGTTTTCAGCCCGAACTGGGCTGTTTCCGCCCCTGTTTTCTGCCCTGTTTTCAGCCCGAAATGGGCTGCTTTTGCCCCTGTTTTCAGCCTGAACTGGGCTGTTTTGGCCCCTGTTTTCTGCCCTGTTTTCAGCAGCTTCGTTTTCTGTAATGTCAGGAGATTGTGCAACTTGTAACCATGACCATGGTTCCTTCTCTACCATATTCTCCCCCTGAGAAGGATACCGAGGTTCTTGAAAATATCTTTCAAATTCCACAAATGTTACATCCATGGTTACAAACATTCTTTTAGTTGTAGGATTGTAACATCTGTATCCTTTTTGATGCGTCCCATACCCTACAAAAACGCACCTCATGGCACACGGTTCAATTTTAGTTCGTTGGTTCTTTGGTATGTGAACATATGCAACATATCCAAAGATTTTTGGAGAAAGATTAAGGATTGAAGGGATAGTCATGAAGGTGGACAGCTTTTTAAGAGGGGTTTCAAAGTTTATTATCTTGGAGGACATTCTATTAATTAGGTAGATGGCAGTTGTTATAGCACAATCCCAATAAACTTTTGGCATATTAATTATACTCAAATAATAAGGATCTAGCAACCTCAAGTACATGTCTATTTTTTCTTTTTGCAACCCCGTTTTGTTGCGGAGTTCCCACACATGAAGTCTCATGAATAATCCCTTTACACATGAAGAAATCCTTTAAGTTGTTATTAATAAATTCTCCACCATTATCACTTCTTAAATACTTAATTCCCTTGCCAAATTGTTTTTCTACCATATTATAAAATCCCTTAAAGGTATTTGCCACCTCATCTTTCCCTTTCATCAAATAAATCCAAGTCATGCGAGTACAATCATCAATAAACAAAACAAACCATTTATAACCAAGGATCGCGTTTATCGGAGACGGCCCCCACACATCAGAATGAACTAAGTCAAATAAAAAATTATTCCGACTAGTACTAATAGGGTATGATACTCGATGACTTTTAGCCTTAATATATGTTCCACATTCAAACATAGATATATCTAAATCTGAAAAGAAATTTGGCATAAGTTTTCGCATACACCCAAATGATGGGTGTCCCAACCTTCTATGCCATCTCCAAATTTTTGCTTCACGGTTTGTAGATATGCTTTTTGTTAGATTCACACTCCCATCCTTCCAATCATCCAAGTAATACAGCCTTCCTCTTTTAGTACCACGCCCAATTATCTCCTTCGTTAGAATATCCTGAAAAATGCAAAAATGTGGATACATAAGTATTACACAATTTAGATCTTCTGCCAGTTGTCCCACGGAGATCAGTTTAGTAGACAGAGCGGGAACCACGAGAGTATTGGACAATGTTAGAGATGGAGAGACATTCACATCTCTTGCACCTGTAACAACACATTTACCTCCACTTGCATTAAAAATGGTATTCCTTCTAAGTTTTCCCTTTCCTACTACATCTTGGTCAGAAAATGCCATATGGTCTGTGGCCCCCGAATCTATTACCCAAGTACTAGGTTTATGCTTATGAAAATCATACGATAGAATTGCCATACCTGCTGGTTCAGTTTTCACGTTTGACTCACCCGATGGAAATACGCAGTAATTTTCAGAAACAGCCACAGCAGCCCTTGCTTTTCCTGATTCTTGCCTCTTCTTTTTTAGCTCTTTCCACCATTCTGGATAACCATGAAGCTTGAAGCAAGTGTCTTTTGTATGTTTGGGATTTCCACAATGAATACACCCAGTACCAATGGGAGGTTGAGTCTGGTTTCGGGTCCCATTTGAACTAACCTTAGTGCTGGAATTCAGATTGTAAATGCTGGAATTTTTTACGTCATGTGGTGCAGAAATTTTGGAGATCATTGCCATAGAATTTGGCACAATTTGACTCTTACCCAACATCACAGATTGCCTCATATCTTCTCGCCGTACTCGAGCATAGGCTTGCTCTACCGTTAGCAAGGGAGTCATTTGAAGCACATCCGCCCGCACCCCATCAAGTCTGTCATCAAGTCCATCGAGAAAGGTGTAGACACGATCCTCCTGCACCACCTGATAGTATTTCTCGATGTCCTCCTTGCACTTCATTGGATTTGGCCGTCGAAAATCTATCTCCCGCCATAGAGCTTGCAATGAATTGTAGTATTCTTCAACTTGCCCACCCGATTGTTTTAGCCGGGATACTCTTTTCTTCAAGTCATAAACTTGTGAAGCATCACTGTCATCAAAAAATGTGGTAGCAATGGCGTCCAACACTTCTTTTGCTGTTGGAAAACGAATATAATTTCCAATTAGATTTGTTGCTAGAGAATTGATAATCCAACCTTTCACAATTGAATCATCGATCTTCCACTTGTGGTGTGTTGGATTGCCTTCAGGTGGTTGTGATCGATCGCCATTCAAGTGCCCCAACTTGTCTTTGCTGAGTACAAACATCTCTACTACTTTTGACCACAACCCGAAATTAGTTCCATCGAGTTTGATCGCAATCGGTGCAGCATACCCTTCAAATTGTGGAGTTGGTACTACAGCCACTTGATTCTTGGCTGTGAGGAGTTGCGCCAGTTTCTCAAGAAGTGCATTGGTCCCACTTTGATCTCCTGATCCTGTCACGCTTTCATCAGCTTCAGACATGATAGTACTCTGTTTGATCTGTTGGTATAATCACTGCTCTGATACCATGTAAAAATATCGTAAAAACACAAGACTTCCCAAACCTCCCTCCCTTTCTTTATTGATTATCTTAATATTTCTGATACATTGTTCTCTTCAAGAACAGCCATATAATACACGGGAATTATTTGTAAAAAACAGAAACAAAGCTAATTGAAATTATTTCCTAATTTGTCTCATCTGCAAAATAGAAAAAAATAACAAAGAAATATAATAAAATAAAATCTTCAACAAAATAAAATATTTCCTAATCTTGTGATTCATGGCCAGCTATTGTTTCCCAATTCTGCACACGACAACAAGCACAATTTAACATTATGCTCTCCAAAGTAAAATTACATGTCTTCCTCATCGTCAGTAAAGAAACAAGGTGAAGTTGGCAATCAGTTTATCAGCTAATTGATCATAATTATAAGAAGATGAGCTTGTACTAACATATATATAACAACACATAACCAGCGCGTATTTTGTAACAATTTTAGACGTTTTTTTGTTGTTGTAAAAAACAGTTATAAAATACTTTATTTTAACTTGATAGATGACAAGAAGAATGTGCACTTAATTAAACATGTTTAAATTTCCTCATTTATTCATCACTGTTAGGAAATAATTTAAATATCCCTGTAGATAGCCAATTAGTAGGAATTGAATTTTAATATGATTGGAAATCTTGTTTCTTGTTTGAAAATTTTGCACTCTCTTCAACTGAACAGGATTTAATTAAATAAAGATGGACTTCTAATAATGTACTTTTAATTCACTCATACTACATATTTATCTGATTAGACTATGGTGGTTTACTTAATAAGGGGTATATTTTCTTTTTAAATTCAAATTTCCCTCTAATCTCTAAGTGGTTAGTTAGATAAAATATAATTTTAACAAAGGCACGGCAAGGAGATAATGTTTGTTCTTTATGTGGAGCTGAGGAATATGTTAATAGTTTATTTCTTACTTGTCCTTATACTAGTGAAATATAGAACCGGATTGCAAAGTTCAATGATTTTGCCTTTAATAGTAATACCATAGATGAATTGTGAAAGTTAGATGCATTTATACTTCTTAAAGATATAAGCCATTAGTAAAAATAAATAAAGGGGCCATAATGTGAGTTATATGGATTAGAAGAAATAGATGATGCTTCAATTACACAACAACTAAATCTATTTGTAGTATTCTTAGTATTTGATATGAACATGATATATTAAATTTAACTTGTATTATTAATATAGAACATGATATATTAAATAAAGGTGCCATAATAGTGGGAAAGAGAACACTCTACGGTAAAAATTTAACTTGTATTATTAATATTATCTTACTCTCTAACCCTTTTACAAATTACAAATGACAACATATCAAGTTATATGCTATATGGTGTCCTTTAGATACCATAGAAAATAAATATCATTAAACATGAGATAAATATCAATTAGATGAATTGCACAACCCAACATGACTCTAAAAAACCAAATCATTTAATCTATCTAAAAAAGTCAAATACATTCACTGTAACTATTTGACTAATTTACCAATTAATTAAGTTAATTATTTATAATAAGTATTGCAACAAAATCATATTATTACCTACTTTTTGGTGAAAGAGTAGAGGAGATAATTTATTTTTAAAACTCTTATTATTTCTTGTGATGTTATGGAGATGGTACCAGTGGAAAGATAGGGTCTAGACATGAAAGAGAGACATGGAAGAGAAGATAAAGCTTTAGAAGACTTGAGAAGTTTTGTCAAGATACAAGTTAATTTACTTCATATTTATGATTTAGCTTAAAACCTACTATCTTGTTCCCGTAATTTTTAATACAAGTCGATGAGGAATGACCTAACTTTTAATTAAAAAATAAAAATAAAAAATCCCGACTTGTTTTCTATTAGAAGTTCATATGCATTTTCATATTTCTGCAGAAGCTAGCAATACAAGTTCATTTTCACATTCTCGATCGTAATAGAGGCATTGCTAGCACATCCTCTTCTAGTAATTTACTTGGTGAGCGTAATGTTAAATTGTGCTGATTTTGAACAAAAATCTCAAAGGCGAGGTGTTAGGAATTTTGGGTTTGAGGCCCAAATGTTCAGCACAGAAACCAAAAAGCTTTGTATTTGCATCTAAAGCTTTAGGCCCTGTTCAGAGGAGATCAAATTCATGGTAATTAGTGAGATTTTAATCTCATTGGAAAAGTTTTTTACGAACCGTTCGGACGTTTCTTTAATTTTCTAACTTTTTTTTTTGGTTATCGATTGTTTTATTTTTCTCTTTAAGTTTTTCAAATAATTTGTTGAATGCATTAATCATCAACGTGGGATAAATTATATATACTTGTCTATGCTTATAATTACATCTGAATATCATAGAAATTACCATGATATTAAATTACTTAATTCAATATTTTTTAATTATAATAAGATTATCTTACTTATCGAAAATCATAATAATTTTTTGCCATTAATTCAATATCAATAGAATTATTTACACGGCTAACGTAGGAGTTAATTTTGATTTATTATATGCTAATTATTAGATTTTCAATTAATAGAGTTTATATAAACAATATTAATAACTGTTAATCCAAAAACTAGTATTCATAAAAAATACTACAAAGAAAAAACAACTCATTAATATTTTTCTCAAATTAGGTTTTTCTACAATGTAACTATTTTCACAATACAACGTCTAAACATACATCGGTAGTTGTTCATCATACACAATCATATAACAAAATCATGTACAATTGTTTGAGCATTCATATACACATGTATGAAAATACGCTACAACATTAACATACATGTTTATTTAATAAAAAAGATGTGTACAATTTAGTCCGATTATACATGGTTTCTGATTAAAGAATAGTGTATGAATATTGAAGCACATTTATATATGATTCTTTATTAAAAATCATGTATGAATATTAGAGTAAATTTTAACAATAGTGTTTTCTCGATTTGAATACAGATTTAATGAAAATTTTGAAAAAATATGTATAATATACAGTGTTTGGTTAATGTTTTTTTTTAGTAGTGTGAGCTTCCTAACACCCTAGTTCTACTCACACTATTAATATTTAACTATTAATAGTATAAAATTAAAAATGTCCAGGTTCGACGATAGATGGACACATGCTAGGAGGCCTCATATAACCTTTTTGGATTTTTGTGGGCAGTTTGCTAAACATTACTATACTTAGCTAAAACAAATGCGCCATTGTAAACTATTTTGATCTTCTGTATACAATTATATTTAAAGGTGACATGCCAAGAAATATTGGAACGTTAATATATATAGTTGGTATCACCAACAGTTGTATTTTTTGCAAACAAGTCCTTACACACTGAAAAATTCATATTATGCTAAGGGATTTGGCACTGTATTATCTGACTCTGCAGAAACAGTGGCATCATTATAAGGTGGGCTCCCTATTTTATATGATTGGAGGTTGTATGATGAGATCCGGAGAGCCTGGAGACTTCAAGCAGATGCTATATATCACTAGTCTAAAAACTATGCATTGTAGTAGAATTGAAGAGGGTTTGAAGATAGCACATACTTTAGCAAACTATGGTAAGATTTATTATTGGGATAAAACGGGTAATGCAAATCCTGTATTCAATGTTTGATGTAGTAGACTAGTAGGAATCTTATGTAATTGGCCTACGGGCTGTTTGAATACCCAAAAAAAAAAAAGATATCTAGCACATGCAAACTACTCAAAAACACTCATGTCCAGTCATGAATGAAGCTTACAATATAGTAAAATCATCATATCAAAACAAGTGTACCAATTCTATGCAGTACCAAAACAGTACTGCTACTAATTTGCTGTTATTAACTGAAATTGAATAATGGTAAATACAAACTAACCAGAGATGTCGAGCCGATAGTTGTGCCTTCTTTACCTGTATGCTCAATTGCTAATTATTTGTTTTACAATTGGATAGGAGGCCATGAGCCTGCTAACTATTTTGAATTATAATACAATAAGGGGAGCCACTTAAATACTCGTGCATGACAATTTAATATTCGTGCGGACAACACTCAAAACACAATAATGATACAATAGTTTGGGAGATACCTTTCACAGACAACACTCATAAGTCATAACCACAATAATTTAAAAAATAACAAGAGTCTCATTTGTTTTTCTTGGTTTCCCCCTTGCACTTCTTTAAATAACCATGAACCTTTTGATACTCGAGTACAGCGCAAACAAGGTGTCTTAGAGAGAACTCGGGCCAATACAGCTTTGGATTCTGCAAGTGGGTGAAATCTGATTGCCACAGAAGGAAGTTACTTAAACGGGTCTCACCCGAAGTCCGTATAATGATATCGGGTTCCACACAACCAGCCATGTACATGTTTCGGTCCAGATCACATACATCAATCGGAACATTCTCTCTCTTCTCTTTAACTGATGCCTTTATTGCATGTGTTATCTCATCAGTCGAAGTGTAGGCCACACAAACCGAGAGCACTGGCCCCTTGTTGTGCACTGTCATATCCATTGCCCTTTTTGCGGATAAACGTACCGGGTCAGTAAGAAGCTCCAAATTACCCTGAAAGTTGATCCTAGCATCAAATTTCTTCAACAAACTCTCTTCCGTCAACAGTTTGTCAATTTTATCTTTTATCAAATCCATTAATGCCTGAACCTCTTGCGGGTCCCGCCTGAAATTGTCTATGCTAAAAGCATAAACTGTTGCATGTTTCACGCCCATTTCGAAGCAGTATTGGACGGTTGATATGAGGGATTTATATCCGGCCTGGTGACCAGTACCTGAGTTGGTACTGTCTTGGCACACGGCATATCTCTTTGCATATCGGCGGTTACCGTCCATTATGAACGCAACATGGACTGGTATTGGGCCCATGGAGAGGATAAAAAAGAGGCATTTACGCATCACAAAAGAGACGAATAGAATGGCTATAGATATCATGCTTTTGCCATACATAGCCATCTGGAGAGAACTCAAGCAAGAAACCTACATTAGGCAAAAGAGACTTTTAATATATAAATATATGTGAAAATTTGAGTTATTTTGAAAACTCTGTATTTATTATAAAAGAACTTCAACATGGGCTGTCATTTTGTCTATTTCCATTAATTTATAAAGAAAACGCCATTAAGTGGAAAGCATAGTTGCAATTAGATAATTCAAGTTAATCTTGATTATTCATTATAAATTATACTGGGCTTTTTCTTGATTAAACCTCTTATACAGAGATCCTTCACCCTTCATCTAGTGGCAAAAAACAGCATACAACAATCACTGATTACTTGAAAGTGCAAGATAGTCTTCATTCTAGGGTTATGAAAAGCTGAAGGGCTCAATTCTTCATTCAAACCTTTGTTAAAAGGAGATGGTTCGTTTTCAAAAACACTACATCTCACAAGTACAAACCCACAGTACTACCACTGCAGAGCAACTCGGTGTCCAGACACACCACTTCCTATATGGGAGAAGTTTTCATTCATAGAAAATATTATAATAATTTAGAGAAAGAAAACAGTATATTTGTTTTTCTATGCATACAAAGATCAGTAGAATTTTTACCGATCCAAAGTATCCAAAGTTTATTTTAATAGAACTACCAGGAATATTCTGTGGCAACCAAAGCAAGGAATTGGAAGGCAATTGGATCCAAGGTAACCTAACAAAAAAAAACTTTAGATCGAAAAAAAAACAAGTCTTGCTTGCATCCACAGAGGATGCAAGGATACACCCTGGTTAATTAGGTTCAGATTAAAGTACATATTGAGAACACTATTCTTAGAGAGAAAGAGAGAGAGAGTACCTTGCCGTGATTTTTCTGTGAATATAGGAAACGCCTTAGACTAGTATTAATTTGAGGGAGGAGGTAAAGAGAGAGAAGGGAGATTCAATGTTATGTCTGATAAAAAAGATTTTACGTAGGAAGACAGGCTGCATGTGAAATTGAATTGAATTACAGTGTTTAGTGGGGGTCTCGTCCGAGAATTCAGACCAGCAACTGTAGACTACGTAGGAGGTGTACCCTTTCAGCTGTTTGTTCGGCCCCTACAATAAAGCAGGAATCAATAAGATTGAATTAGTACATCAAACATAGGTATATAGATAGGAATGTTTTTTTTTTTTTTTTCTTCTGTTAACCTACCTACTTTGTACCCGTTACAATATAGGATAATTAATAAATATAATATTATGAATTAAATTATTTATATTTATATATATAACTATATAATTTTATGGGATGGACTAAGGAGTTTTATAAAGCATAGGTAATTTGGTGTTTTACGTTCTTCTCCGGTAATTTCAAGATTTAAATAGTTAATTTGAACCATTCAATGTCATCTCTCAATTAAAATGTGTATGGAAACCAAATTTACATTTTTATATTTATTTTTTTACTATTCGTTAAGAATTTATGGAAATTGCTGTATTTTATGGTCTGGAATTTTCTATAAAACAATGATATTCAAATATTCTAAAACAAAAGTAAACAATTTTTAAAAAATATAAAATTTTGTCTCTAAGTACATTTTAATATGGATATTATGTTGAACAGTTTGAATCGAGTTTGAAGTTTAAAAAAAAATTAAAGGCAGAAAACACAAGGGAGTTGTGCTTTACAAAGAACTTTAGTCCATCTCTAATTTTATTATTAAAATTAGATTAATTTATATTACATTACATATGATTTTTTATTTATTTAGCAAGTATGAGAAAAATAATTTATCAACATTTTATGTAGGTTTTTAATTAGAAACTTACCAGAAAAAATATTTATGCAATAGTTTATCATTTTATTTAATTAATAATTTATATATCTGGAATCCAAAATTAGAAAAAAAATATTTTTTATATTTGTTTTATATTTGTGAAAAACATTGATTTTCAAAGGGAAAATTGGTTATTTGCCACTCCAAAATCTTCAAACTTGAAAAATGTCATTCCAAAATTTGAAATTGTAATAATGCCACTCTAAACTTCATTAATTTTTAATTTTGTCACTCCAAATAATTAATGACTCAAATTTCCCCACGAATACAACATAATATCCAATATCCTCATATAAATTCATTTTCTTTCTTTTACATCCATTCATTTATTTGGTCTTTATTTTATTATTTTAAAGAAAATATTGACCAATATACCCTCCTTCCATCCCCTTCTTTTTCACGGATCCAGGTGAGCAACGTTTAGAATAGTATGAAATCCTATTCCATGGAAAAATAGTACTTTTTAATGTAAGCTGGTAATATCACTAATCTCCTTCATTTTCTCTACGTTAAAGAATGCTATATCTTACTGTTGAAGATTCCAAAGAAACAAAATATGAATTAAGACATGCATATATATTTGAAATACTCTGTTCTTGCAATATGTTTTAGAGCTCTAGTACAACAGGAGAAAGAACATGCATGTACACTACACAGCTTGCAAGAATAAAAAGTGTTGCTATTTTGTTATTCACTTATTCCTTGTGTGGAGATAAAATTAAAGGGAGAAGAGTGTGAAGAAGAGCTCAAAATCCAATGGAAAAAAATGATAGATGTAGCATGTAGAGGGGAGAGCAGAATGTGTGACCAAGAACCTCAAATAAAAAGCACCTGTGTCCGTGAAAGAGAAGGGGAAGAGATGAGGAGAGGAGGGTATATTGGTCAATATTTTTTTTGAAATAATTAAATTAAAGATAAAATAAATAGATGGAGATAGAAGAAAGAAAATTAAATTTATATGGGAATATTGGATATTACGTTGTATTAATGGAAAAATTAGCTATTTTAAAAGTGTGAATGGATACATTGAAATTTTTTCCTGAAAATGTTAATTGTCCTGACAAACAAAACTATTCATCTTTATTAAATAGTACCATTGGTTCCTTTTTATTCTTTATATAATAATTAACAGTTCAACAGCAGGTTCAGTACAGTAGATGGAGCCCTTCCCACATCGATGGTGCTCATAAGTAGCGTCGAAATATAAAATGGTACAGTGGAATCGCTATCTCGTTATATGTCGTAATTAATTGTTGATAGAAAAGACTTTACATGGTACAAAACACAGTGCATTTGATTACGACATGTTTTTTCTAACATGCATGAATTCTTCATTTTAATATTTTAAAGAATCGTCTCATACTTTTTTGAAATTTTTTATGAATTATTAAATGAACAAATTTAAATTAAAAAAAAAGTCAAATGTGATAAACATGACTTGATCACGGTGTGACTAACGTGGCGTGATTAATTGTGTGTTATAACCATTTCTTGACATTTTCACCACGACACATAAAAATTTAACTTAATCACAACATGTATAGAATCAAAGTGATGATGCTTTAAGATAGAACACAGCACGAAATGACACAATTTTCCCATTCTTCAGGTAAGATGTATTTTAGTGATCCAAGCCCGCTTAATTATTTAGTGTCTAGGTAAATTTTAAAATTTTGTAAAAATAAATGTATAACTTGAATGAGTTTGAAGCTGATGATGTTATAGATAAAATTTGGAAGGTGTTGGAGAGTGAAGATTGGTAACTGAGCATAGTTGTAACTTGTAATGATCATCCTGACTGACCTGAATGAATAATATACAAGGAGGGGCCATTCTAAGGAATCGTAGGAAACTGCTTTTTCAAATCCAACCACACTCATTTATTTAGAGATTCGTGCATTCTAAAATATTGATGGTTAGATTTGAAAAATGAGGGTCCTACAATTCTTGTTAGAATCATAGCAGATTTATTTCCCTCGCTTGGCAGCTAAAGAGGTATTTGGATTTCTGTGGCACTGATTTATAAATTATTCTCTACATCCATTATTTTTGAGTTGCATGACTACCTAGGTATATGTAGGAATATAGCAATAGAATTATCATTACATCATTGTTGTAATTTTTAAACGTCTTTATCTTCTACTATTCTTATGACAAATTTTCTATCCGTTGAAAATATTAAGAAAGAGGAGAGAAAAAAGAAAAGAGTGTAGCTGTGTTTTCAAAAGATTCAAAGTTTGAATCGGTAGAAACTCCACCAATGCAAAACATTGCCGCAATTAATAGTTTGAATGCGAAGAATGATGATTTTTTTATGGTAGATATTATTATTAAATAATATTGAAAAAATAAATGAAATAATTTAGTATTTGAATGTACTGTGATATATAATTCAGATCTAAACTTTGGATCAGAATTAATGGCTCAAATTCAAATATTTGTTTTTTCGGAAACACACCAAGAAACGTACCAAGTAGCATTGTAGTAATATGATGAAAATATTGGCCACAAATAATCCGACATGTAAAGTGTTTGGAATTAAAACCATTGATCCCGATTTAAATATTGGATCCGGATTATTTTTCTTGATCCTTCTAGTATATCTAATTTCTAAAGTACTTTATCTATTTTTCTATATTATTTAATAATAATTTCTAAAAAATGAAACATCTCTTCATTCATTGTTCAAAGCAATGACTGTCGGGGAAGGAAGTGAAAAAATAAAAAAATGGATTGGTAAAAGTTTTACCATGTAAACTTTGAATCACCAACAATTATTTTTTCTATTAATACAAAACAAAGGTAATTTCAATATTTTTCTATCTTTTATTTATAATATTTCTATATATACAAAATATATCTCTTCTGAGTACCAAATTCAAATAATATTTTCTTTGTGAAAATATTCACCTAATAGTTACAAGCAAAATATATGTGGTATATTTGATATATTTCATGGCCATGTTTATCACTTTTTAGGATATTTTCAGCTTTAGACCATAGACGTGAAAATCTTTTATAATGAATGGGGATTAGTTTTGCTTAATGTTGTTTAGTCTTACAAATTATGTAGATTTGATAAAAAAAAATCTGTGTTTTTTGTTTCTAAAATATTGAATGAAATTGTACAAGGTATCAAGTTTCATAATGTGATGTTTTCATACTTTATTTGTGTTGTTTTTATAATGTTGAATTTAAATAACTAGCTACATTTGCCAACTGATTAGAAAAAAAAAAAATATATATATATATATATATATATTTTTAAATAATACAATCAGTTATGTTGTAAAAGCTTCCAGTGATTGTAATTTTTATCTGACAGTTCGTCAATTACGTACTGTGATTTTTAGTGTCGATTTTTAGTCCAAAACTGTCAAGAAAGTCACAATTCTTTTAATGCACTAGTTCAAAAAACATTACTAATTAAGCACGGTAAAAAAAAATTAACTTTTACATTATTTTTTATCCATGTCAATGGTAGTCGTGTAAAATAGGATCGCTAAATTGTGCATAGTTTTCCAATCGTATATAAAACACTAATCCTATATGGTTTTTTTGCCAAATACAGAGCATAATTCATTTCTTTTTTTGGTAATTTTTTTGCTAAAACACATCATACATGGTTTTAATAAACAAATGTGTATAATTCAATTTTTAGAAAAAAATCGCACAAAACCCTAAATGTGAATTCAAATCAAACTCTAGATTTGAATTCAAATTAAATGCTAGATCGAAATACCAAAAACATTAAACTAAATTTCAAAATACTACTAAATTAAACACAACACATATATTTACCTATATAAACAACAATTACAATAACATCACATATTATTAGTTATATGAATAACATTCTAACAAAAAACATTTAAAATATTCTCCAAAATCCTAGATCTGAGACTTCTTACATTTACATGAACAATGTCTAAGAACAAATATGATAAAGAACAAAAAAAATTAATCGAAAACTTCAACTCAAATTTTGAGGCTCTTCCCTTTTTTTTTTTTTGGGGGGGGGGGGGGGGGGGGGGGGGGCTCAAAAATATGTTTACACCTGTAGGACCTAATTGTCGTAAATCTCTTCACCAGCTTTCCAAAAAGTTATCATATACTGAAATTGGACACTCAAGCTCCCAGATACGCTTGTTGGATATTTTTTTTTTCTCGAAAATTGCCTTTTTGGTGAAGCTATGCCTCTCTTGCCTTATCTCTCACTCTAACATCACCTGCTTAGATTTACTTCTCTCAGAAAAATATATGTACATCCTACAAGGAAGAGATATATTAGAAATGACTTAGAAAAAATACATCGAGATGCACTATGACAAGAAGGCACACATCGACGATGCGGAAAAATTTGTATTTCTTTAATCAATCACACACGGATCATACAGTAAAAATGTGTAAAATTATTGGAGCATCTCATATACACCCATTCGGAAATGTGCTTCAGAACTTCTGAATTTACCAACAACATTCATACATGGTTTTTTATGTTGAAGCACATTTATTCACAGTTATAAACAGTAAAACCGTGTATAATGTGCATAAAATTTTCAGAGCAAATTTTCTGACAGATATTTGTTTGCTTTTTTAGACACGAATTTAATGAAAATTTTAAACAGATGCGTTGTAATGTCTCATGTATGCTTCGCGTTGTCATACTAGTGATGGTCCATATAATTAATCATTGATTGTGCCATTGACAGAACAGTACTCATGTATGCAAATTTGTTTTTCTTTTTTCTTCTCCAAAACGGCAGCCGAAATGTTTGACTAATTCCAGTTCACTAATTAAATGGTTCTGTCTGGATCTCCTGTAGCATATAAGTTGCAGCATTTTGTGGGGCAGTATGTCGATCACTTTTATATTCCAATCCATTGGTAAAGGGTAAGCTTATAATCATGTTTTATTTATCAACATATGCATAATATTGTTCTTGATTGATTAGAATCGAACCTTATTGCATATGGTTTCATCAAAAACAATTAAGCCACAGTTCCACAATACATAGTTAAAATTTACATATTAAATTTTAAAAAAAGAACATTACGATGTAATCTCATGGGCTATGACTAATTTAATAACCTCTAGGCTGTTTGAATTTAATCTCAATTAAATATCTTTGCATATATAGGATTAGAATATAACAGCTCACATGGTTTTCACTACATGAGAAAACCTTGAAGGGGTGGCCTCTATTAATAGTCCGCATTCTCTAGATGTGGCTCTCAAAAAAATGGCCGCATTTAGGGAATGCTCCCGTGTCAAAATTTGAATTTTTCAAAAAACATAGTTATTTGGTATTAAATTTCGGGAAAGATTTATTGGTTTCTGATACTCCTGCCTTTTCATTAAGCCCATATCTGTGTCACTACAAAAATGAGACACTTTTCGCAAGGATAAAAAAGTGACATTTTGCGACGGACTACTCTCATTGTTCAGTTTTTTCTTTTTGCGACGGACGACCGTCGTAAATGCGTTTTTTCTCTCACAAAAAATATCTACTTTGTTGTAGTGTGTGTTTGGCATATATGATTCCTAATAGTTCTGGTTTAAAGTCCGACAATAAATATTCAAAAGTTCAGTTCGTTTTAACAGTATTAATTTGTTGCACTTGAAATGTAACAATCACTAATTAGATATTACCATAGTAATTAATCTTTACCAATAGCTAGGTTTTGAGGTCCATTGAGACCATTCGTCAGATGCAAATAACGATTATGGAACAAAGTCTAACAATGACTTATGCAAATAAGTATTCACTAGGGTAAGTAAATTCGATAATTGTGAACTCAATTAGTTATTTAAAATGGGGAAACAAAGAAATTGGATATATTATACCAAAATAGTAGATCATCAGACTTACAATAATTTAGCTTAATTTCATTGTGTTTTGTACATATGATGCAATAATTCATATAATAAAAGCAAAAAATTGTTCAGAATATGTAAAACGAACAATGATTTAAAAGTGAAAATTCAAACGAATTCAATAACCCCGCATCTAATCTCGTAGAGCATGTAGTATATAAGTGATAAGTCATTGGAGCCATATATATGCCATAGGAATTAAGTTTCCAGTGATTTAGCTCAGCAGGATCTATGGGTTCATTTTACAATGTAATTGTTGAACTTTCCATTTAAATCTGTTATATTTCAAACTTGATAATTTTATATTTAACTTTATTTTTGGGTCTCATTCAAATTATTTATTAATCAAGTCAAATAATCAAAGTTCAAATCAGGTCCCTTATTCTTTACTTTTCTGAACAGGCTCCAAAAGAACCAGCCCAATTCCATTCTCCTTTTCCTAGCGTTTCTTGTAAACATTCAAAAGCCCAAAAGCCCAGCAACTATTAGATTGCACTTGAGACCCTCTGACAATTATTCATACATGTACCCAACAAGCTAAACAAAAAGGGGCCATTAACACCACTAGGAGGGGACATCTTTATCTATATGAAAATAAAGAATCAAGTTGCTGATGCATATAAAATTGCTTTGTTTTTGGGAGAGTGTTGTGCGCTGCTCAAAGTAGATGCTTTTTGCCACTAGAATTGAAAAGCAACAGTGCACCAGAGGAAATAGAATCACCTTAATTCTGATCAGTTTAGTTAAAGGTGCTTTTATCGATTATCAAGTACACCAGAGAAAATTATGTACTCTTTTGTAATACAAAAAAAAAAAAATCTAGTTTAATTCATGACATCCTGTATTATTAAACTATGACCTAAAATATGTTTGAAATATATAGCACACATACTATTCCTATTGGGATGTCTTTTTATGCCACAAAGGAAAAAAACTATACACCTAACAATCACCTATAAAATATAAAACCAAATGTTATTTTACAAAATCAGTCGAAATACGTCGAAATTCGGAAATAATGCAGGAATTCGCAAATGGAAAACATTTACAGGAATTCGCAAATAGAAAACATTTATAGGAATTCACAAATAACATTTGGTTTGCCATTTCAAATAACATTTGCTATTTCAAAAACTATACACCTATAATAATACTATCAAACATTTAAAAAAAAAACTGAAACTAATCTAATTTATTTCCGAATTTCTGGATGTTTTTCAATATTTTCTTGACATTTACACTTTTTTAAAGCACCGGTACAGCACGTCGAAATATGTCATACCAAACTATGCCATGCTGTTAAACATGTTATGTTTATCATCGACACTGTGTAGCACGGCACCACGGCACGGCCTTGTTCCAGACACACCTCAACACAGTACGCCGAAACACAGTACGATATGTACAGCCGCAATACACTAGCTCCAGAAGAGACTATAGAGGAGACGGCAAATAAGTACCAGGTACAACTTGAGAATACCTTTGAGCAACTTGAGGATACCTTTGAAGTTGTTCCAGGTACTTATCTGTGGTCTCCTTATAGTCTCTCATTTCTCTAGTGTAACAAAATCTCATATCTAATTCTACTGCAAGTTCCACCTAGTAACTGAAATGGTGCATATATAACTGAAATCTCACATTATGGAGTTGCTAAAATTTATCAAATACCACCAACTTGACTGTTGAAACTTGAAACCTTAGATATTGTCCCTGTCAACCGATCACGCACCTCCGTGGAAATCAGTGACAGGATGGGCAGGAAATTAGTGAGACATAAAAATGTGAAACTCAGAGAAAAGAGAGGGTAAGTGAGGGAAGGTGGAGGAATTAGGGTATGTCTAGACATAGGTACCTATGTCTAATTTTTCTATTTATTATATATGATTTCAAAATTTTGTTTCAATTTTTTCTATTACTTACAAATATTTTCCCAAACTGTATCAAAACACAAAAATACTATAAAATATTAAAAAAAAACTGAAACTAATCTAATTTATTTTCGAATTTCTGGATATTTTTCCATATTTTCTGGTCATTTACAATTTTTTAAAGAAACAAATTAGCAAATCTAACAAAAAAACTGAATTGGCATAGTATGTCTAAGTACCGGCAAAGCACGTCGAAATACGTCATACCAAACTATGCCATGTTGTTAAACATGTAATGTTCATCTTCAAAACTGTGCCGCACGGTATGACTTTGTTCCAGACACACTTAAACACGATACGCCAAAAGGCAACACAATCGATATGTACGGCTCCAATACACTAGCTCCAGAAGAGACTATAGAGGAGACTGCAAATAAGTACCTGGAGCAACTTGAGAATACCTTTAAACAAGTTGTTCCAGGTACCTATATGCAGTCTTCTTATAGTCTCTCTTTTCTCTAGTATAACAAAATCTCATATTCAATAGTACTGCAAGCTCCACCAACCAAATAACTGAAATGCAAAAGAAATATCTAAAAAAAATACTCTAAATGGTGCATAACTGAAATCTCACATTATGGAGTTGCTGAAATTTATCAAAATGCTACCAACTTGACTAAAAGACTGTTGAAACTTGGAACTCTAGAAGAAGAGAAAGGAAGGAGAGGGTAAGTGAGGGAAAGTGGTGGAATTAGGGATATATATAGACAGAGAGAGAGAGATCTGGGGGTTGCTAGAGATAATAGAGAGGAAGTGGTGGTGGTTGTGAGATTATAAATTTATAATCATGTGGTGGAGAAGGACCAGAGAGGTAGGTTTTAATTTATAATGAATTTAATGATACAGGTAGAAAATATTGTTTTTTCGAATAAATTGCAGTCCTCGTTCAGACCATTAATCCTGTCCTCTAGTTTGAATCCAAGCATCTTTTCTTAGTTTAAAAATAATTTGGGGGTTTGTTGACTAATTGTCTCAATTCCCAATTCCCAATTTAGTTACTAGAATGACGATAAGTGATTTTTAAATGAAATTGATTTTTATATACATAGGTTGTCATTACTAACAAAACAAATTATTTATCAATATGACTTACTTTATTCTTAACTTTTATTATTTATAATTTAATTTGTTGAATATTTGGCCTCCACAACTTGTAAAATAACAATGAAAATATAATCATGTACAGTATGAACTAATAATGTCAGCAAAGTGTTATCTAAATTTGCGTTATATATGTTATTTAAAGAGTAAATTTTGGATGCTATGGATAGCATAAGGCCATCTGTGCTATGGCCTAAAAAACTTATGATATAAACTTTCAATTTTGATTTAAGTAGCTCAGTAAATTAGTTATATGACGAACTTGTAGAATGCCAATTTGTACTATTTTTGGATTATTTTTTACTATTTTTTATGATTTATGATTGCAAATAATAGCCTAAAATATTAACAATTCTCTTTTCATTTTTGTTATTTTTTTTTTGCAATCTTTCATAAATCATAAAAAATAGTAAAAAAAATTCTAAAATAATAAAAAAATTAATATTCTACAAGTTCATTATATACCCAATTTACTAAGTTACTTAAATCAAGTTTGAAATTTACATGATATATTTTTGAAGCCGTAGCATGGATTACCTTATTCTATCCATAGCACCCAAGCCTTACTCTTATTTAAAACCTTGATATTTAAATAGATGAAAACGTACTGCTGAATTCGTTTTTATGGGAATAAATTGTGTCATTAAAGCAAAATAATATGAAATTTTAGTAATTTAATTAATCAATTTAAATATTGAAATTTACAATAATTGAAGGGACGCCTCTTTCTTTTTTTTTTTTTTTTGTTGATTAATATGCCTCTTCTGTTATGGGTAAAGGATCATGATGATGCGCAGAATGGGCTCCCTAATTAAATATGTGTTGGAATATTAAAGCTTCAACTAGAAGCACGAATTTAGAGAGAGGGGTGGAGGTCACTGTCAAGTTTAAAAACAAAAAAAGGAGAGAGAGGGGTGCATGATCACAAGGAAGAAAATTTGTGGCCATATTTTGTTTGATATATTCGGAAGATATGTTAGATTGTAAGATTCTCCGTTACTAATCTGCTACTATTCGATCTTTTGAAATAACAAAAACTTATTTTTCCTCGTCCAACCGACTTAATTTTTTCATACACGAATTTTGACGAAAATCAACGGTGTTAGAGAGAGAGAGATTTTAAGTACTATGGGGTAATGAAGGGCACATGATCCCCACGTTGTGTGCTCCCACTGATGAAGAATCTTTTGGAAAACTACAAAGTCTTCCTGCAGTTTTGTTATTCAACCCTTGGGTGTAAATTTCTATGCATTAATATATATTGAACATATTCAATAATTTAAGATTAAACCCCCAAAGTCCTAGAAATTATAGAAAGAAAAATCGAAATTAGAATCGGGATCAGTACTGGCCAATTGCAATCCGGAATCAGTGAATCATCTGAAATCGGCTGATTCTACTTGGAAAATCAGACTTTTTGTTAAAAATTTGTTTTATACTTAAAAAATTGGAAAAAAAATTAATAAAAATATAATTTATCAACAATTTATGTTTAAACAAATGATTACAATCAAATAATTCATTAAAAAATATAATACAAACATTTCAATACTTGTATTTAAACATTTTAATACTTGTATATATCATAGTAGGAAATATTGGCTGATACCAATACGGATCAGCCGATACATATCAGTATCGGTCGAGTCCAATCCGATACCGAGCCAATATTCACAGATTTTCTGTTTTTCGTCCAATTTATGCTATTTTGGTCGATACTGAGTCGATAGTTCTATTTAAAACTATGCTGCCAACTACCACGTAGCAATAAAAGGTTTATATATGCTGCCAACCATCCGTGATTAAATAGAACTCCAAAATTAAAGGTTTGAAAATGGAGAAGGGATGTGAAATTGAGTAATATGCCTCTACCACGTAGCAATGGATTGATTGTGCTTATATGCTGCCAACTAAATAGTAAATATAACATGCATGTTGCCAACTATGCTGCACGTAGTAATGGATTGATTGTATTTACAACTTTACATGCTGCCAACTAAATAGTAACTAGAACTTGTATGCTGCCAACTATGCTGCCCGTGATTAAATAGTAGATAGAACATGTGTTTACAATCCTTCATTTTGATCCACAATGTCTTTTTTTTTTGGTTTCGAACAACAATATCCCCATTTTTATCATAATACAGACGACGATGAAGTGATCTAGCCAGCACGGCATAGTTTTTGGAAGTGAAAGAGTGTGTTTATAGTTTTAATGCTTGTATTATATTGTATTAGTGGATTATTTGATCATAATCATTTATCTAAACATAAATTATTGACAAATTATTTTTTTATCAATTATTTCCTATTTTTTTAGTGTAAAACAAGTTTTTGGTCAAAAGGTATGATTTTTCGATCCAAAGTGGCCGATACTAGCCGATACGCCAATCTCGGATCGGTATCGGCCAGGACCGATCCCGATCCCAATCCCGATACCGATATTTCCAAATATGGTATATAGTACAAATTACAAGGCTTGTATATAAAGTACTGTGAATGGTGCATACCGATACCGATATCTCAGATTATGGAGTTGCTTAATTAAATTTATCAAAATACTACCAATTTTACTCAAAGACTGTTGAAACTTAAAAATCAAGAACTTGCCCAAACAACCGATCAAGCCCCGCCATGGAGGCCAAAATGGACGCTGATAACAATCCCCGCAACCTTCACCCCATTTATCTCTGCAGATATTGCCAAAAAAAATATGGGGGGACCGCTCAATCATTAATGAGCGTTTAAAAAATTGCGGATATTTAACTTGAAGCATCAAAGTATTTACCTTAAATTTGTCAGGTACTAAACTCTATGCAATGATCTCTATTTATGAAAGAATAAATCAATCCATTAATTGTCCCCGCACAAATTTTTTTTTTTTAATCGTCCTCGCACAACTGGGGACCATTAAGCATGGGGGGGCCGCTCAATCATTAATGAGCGTTTAAAAAACTACAGGTATTTAACTTGAAGCATCAAAGTATTTAACTTGAATTTGTCAAGTATTAAACCCTATGCAATGATCTCTATTTATGAAAAAATAAATCAATCCATTAATTGTCCCTGCACAAAATTTTTTTTTTTTTTAATCGTCTCCGCACAACTGGAGACCATTAAATAAACAATCCCCTCACCCAATGATAAATACTCTGAGACATAATGATAAATACTTTGTGTTAGATAGGTTAATACTTTACATTATATAGATAAATACTTTATGTTACATTAATAAAAATTTCTCAAACATACTTGCAACTTTCAGTAAAGCATCAATGGGAAATACTCTCAGACATAATGATAAATACTCTGTATTACAAGGGTAAATACTTCTCAGAAATAATGATAAATATTTTTTTGAACATCAATTAACAAATAAGCATTTATTAACGGGGATTGTTATTAAGATAACAGTATAATTAATGCAGAGATTGTTTTTAAAGAAATAATTAATGCGGGAATTGTTATTAGAGGAAGGCATAATTAATGTGGGAATTGGTATTAAATGACAGTCTAATTTAATGCGGGAATAAAAGGAAACTTTTAACGAAATTAGTAGGGGGATATAGAGCAGTTAAGGAAGAGAGAGAGTGTGGAAAAAATGAGAGGATGAGAGTGGGGGGTTTCATATAGTTATTCGGCCAGAATAGGATGGGCAGGAAATCAATGAGAGATATAGTGAGTGACTCAGAAGAAGAAGAAGAGAAAGGAAGGAGAGAGTGAGGGAAGGTGGTGCAATTAGAGATATATATACACAGATAGATAGAGAGAGAGAGAGAGAGAGAAGAGAGGAAGTGGGGGTGGTGGTGAGATTATAAATTTATAATCATGTGGCGAAGGACCAGAAAGGTAGGGTTTATTTTATAATTAATTTAAGGAAACAGCTATCAGTCTCTGACCCTCAGTCCCTCGAAAATCCCTGGACTTTTTACACTAATTCTATAAACAAGTTCATTAGATCCAATAATACTATGAAAAAAATCCTATAAACAAGTTCAATGGATGTTCTGCAGATAAAACCGCGTGGTCCCAGATGAAAACTCGTGAAAGTTGTTGAAAACGCGTCGTCAACGAACAAAGTACAATTGAAGTATAATCAGCAGTTAAACTAGGAACCACCTTCTGTGAACATACAAATATTATCCTGTGAACATACAAATATTATGTTGTGAACATACACATATTATCATGTGAACATACACATATTATCCTATTAACATACAAATATTATCCTATGAACATACACATATTATCCGGTGAACATATATACACATATTATCCGGTGAACATATATACACATATTATCCTGTGAACATACATATTATACTTGAAATTATGGCAGTTGAAAGCGTGTAGCCGAAAAAGTACTTCTTTTGTTACCGGCGATTGAAAGCGCGTCGGAACTAAGCTAAAAAGTGAAGGTTTTTATACGCAGGGATTTTCGGGGGACTGTAGCCTGGAGGACGTTACATTTTCTCTTAATTTAATAATAATTTTAAGAGCTGAGAAAATATTATTTTTTTCTAATAAAGTGCAGTCCTCATTTTAGGAGTGCAAACAAATAAGATATTATTCGACTGTATCCGGATTCGTATTCTAAAATTTGATACGAAAACTTGATATCTGAATATTCATGCAAATACGGATATCTGATTCAAATAATAAATATATATTATATAATTTAATATATATTATAAAAAAAATAATGTCATTGACTGTTATAAAAAAAGATGGATATATATCTCATTCGTATCTAATCCGTTTGCACCCCTACCACGTTTAGATCATTAATCCAGTCTTCTAGTTTGAAACCAAGCACCTTTTCTTTGTTCAAAAAAAAAGTTGGTGCTTTGTTGACTAATTGTCTCGATTCCCAATTTCGCATCATTTCTGATCATGATCTGTCATCACTTAATATTTAATTAATACCCAATAAGGGCTTAAATAATTTCTAGAGAGGACACTTCAAAGTTTAAATTTCAAATTACACTAAAAATGGACCTTCATTTTTTAGTTTCTAGAAATGATGATATTTGTCATATGGAGAGAGATGTGTCCAGATTTTCAGAGAATCTACAAAGACGTCAGAAGAACTATTAGATGAGGTCGCACAATTATTGCAAAGTTGCACATAATGAGCGGGAGAAGACTGACTATCAAATAAATTTTCATTTTGCTTTTAGTATAATATTATTGTTTTTATTTTATTTTTTCAGTGTTATTTTCTTTACATTTATTCTGTACATTTATGCTTTTTTACTTTTAGCTCAAGTAGTCTTGAGTGCCTTATGTTTATTTTCGACATGCACCCACTACACCAAAATAGGCTTTTTGCAATGTAACATCCCAAAAAAAATTATAAATTCTTATGAACTTATAATTTTTACTTATTTGCAATTATGAAAAATATGAGGGTTTGAAGTATAAAAATACCATCTTATTCTTAAAAATAAAAAATATAACTAACATGGCATTGTTTTCTCCACGCGGCTTGATGCATGAAATTGAAATGTTTTACCACCGTTAAAACCTTGTTATATGATTAAATCTATGGGTCATTCCTTGTTATCTGATTAGGATGTAAAATATAAGAAAAGAAAAAAAATACAGAGATCATGTAAGAAAGGAGAAAAAAAATGAGAAAGGAAAATATATGAAGTTAAAAGAAAGTTTTATAATCTTTTTGATTGAAGTTTCGATCCTACTTACGTTGCGAATAGTTTTGAACAATTATTGCAATTCGATTTCGATTCTGAATTGATCGCTATCAGGTAACCGAACTTCTCTATAATTTGTGTTTTTGTTTTGTTTGATTGAATTGAATTTTTGAATTGAGTATAGGATTATGATGCATATTTAACGGGATAGCGAGTCTGTGGTTCGAATTTGAGAAATGATATGATTGTGTGAAAGGAAATGATATGAATATTGACAACCCAGATCCAGGTGCTATATATCGCCGGTTAAATATATATTTATAATTTGATTTGAATTTGTATGGATTAATTCAGTTTGTTTGAATGATTGTTTAATTAATCCAGTTATAGAGAAGCACGTCATTAAATAACCGGTTACTGAGTTTTGTTGCTGACTCTATATTATTTATGTTTATTATTTTTGTTTGCGACGTAGATCGATGGGACAAAGGATGGATGCAAGGGTATCTCTCTTGTTATGACTCCTGGCCGGACGGCAATATCGTAACATGCAACAAATAATTGCAACCAAACAAAAATTAGATGCATGAGATTTATGATCTTGCTTTCAAATTAATTGGTTTTAATAAATATTATTTATTGTAACCCATTAATTCTTCTGCAATCAATTTGATTAGTTGTCCGAAAGAAATCTTTTTGCTACTAAATTAATTGTTATTGCAACCGTAAACTCTGTTGCTGAAAGTAAATTGTGCGTTGATATCTTAATAAATTATCATTCTGTTGTGTTCTACTCCAGCTTTTGTATAGCTAGTTTCACATAATAAAATTATCATTTTTGCACCATGTCCAAGTATTTCATCATGTACCGCACATTTTTTTTTAAGTGCACCGCTCAAGCTTTTAAGCATTATATTCGTATAACAAATTAAATTGCTTTTGTATCATGTTGCTATTTTTTTTTTCTTTTGGTACGTTCAAGATGCCCGTAGGTTAATTTTAACTTTTTTTTCACCAACGACGTAAATAAAATATAAATAGAAAAATAACATCTTCTCATTTTACAACATCACCAACGGTACAAATGTAAATAAATATTTGATAAGAAAAACAAAAACATATATATATCAAGGAAGAAATTCAAAATAAATAATAAATAAACATTTTGCATATTTCATTTTGTTTTCCCTATTTAGGAAAAAACCAAAATAACCTTGACTTTTAGATTGAAATAAAAGAGTTATACTACATCTAATAAACATTTCTTTGCCTTCATTAGAACAACACCATGTCAAATAATCGAAACGAGGCTTTCATAGGTTGCAGATGCTACTAGTCTGAAACGAGACTTTCAAAATAGTACCAAAAAGAATAACTTGTAAATTAAACAAGAAAAAATAAGTAAGAGGAAAAAGACCTAGTACTGAGTCATCATCAGAATAAATTAGGCCATCGCTATCAGTATCACTTTCATTGTCACTAGAGCTTTGATTGGCATCTTGAATGATACAACCTACAGCATCCTCATCCACACTTACTCCTGCAATATCATCTCTAGTCTAATTTTATTTGTTATAAAATTATTTTATTGTAACTAATTTTTTAGTTGCCCGACATAGAAAATTGTGTAGTGATCGACCTACAAAATTTTGTAACCGTGATTATCAATCAAATACGGATAAGATCCATATATATATATATTTAAATAAATGACGATCAGTGATTTTTATATGGAGGTCACTGTCAATTTAAAAAATAAAAATAAAAAGAGAGAGGGATGCATAAAGGGAGAGGGAAAGAATATTTTGTCTACCATTTATGATCCAGATTTGTCTGAAAACAGTGATTTTTAATAAATCTAAAAAAATAGTAAAAAATTTCCAAAAAATATAAAATTTGGTCTCCAAGCACATATTAATATGGAGAACAAGATGAACAGTTCGGATTGACTGTTAGAATTTTGAAAGTCCAAACGACTAATCCGAACCGTTAGATGTTTAATCCATATTGAAATATTCTTCGAGACCAAATTTTACATTTTTTTGAATTTGTTTAATATTTATTAAGCATTTTTAAACATTGCTGTTTTGCTGTGAACAGTAAAAAACAGTAAAATTTTCTGGACCATCAGATCAGCAACTTTCAAAATTGCTTAATAAATAGTAAAAAAATTTCAAAAAATATAAAATTTGGTATTCAAGTACATTTCAATATGGAGAATAAGATGAATGGTTTGGATCGATGTTTTAAACTTTAAAATCACAAAATATGAACGGGAAATAAAATAGTCACTTTACTTTGCAACTCACTATAGCCCATCTCTCTCTCTCTCTCTCTCTCTCTATATATATATATATTAATAATAAAATATATTTAGTTACAAAATTTTTAAATAATTACAAGGTCTCCCTCACAACCTATACAATGGAGTCCACATTTGTCATATTTACTCACCACTAACCGCTCTCGGTAAGGAGAAGCCCCCTCCATTGATTTAAATGTCTGCTCTCCAGTTTTCAATGTCAAGTGATGTGTCTCCCATGAGGCGATGCACCATCTTTTCTTTATTAGAAAACAATAATTTGTTCCTTTCACATCATAAGGCCCAAGCTCCTGCCGTTCAGACCACGTTCTATTGAGTCCTAATCAGTGACCCTAGATTATTATTTCTAGATCAATGGAAATTATTGATAGAAAACTAAATTCCATATAATTATTAACTCTTGAAAAAATAGACTATATACATGTGTATAGAAGTTTTATAGGCTTCTAGTTCTATACCTCTAAATTAATCATAGAAACCTCTAAATGAACTTGTTTCTCATACCATGTTAATTACATAGGTTTCAATATTTTCACTACCCAATACAAAATACTTTTCAAGTTTCCCCTATGGTGTCCTCTATATGGAAAACAGTTTTTCATATACAAAAGATGTCAGTTTTAACAGTGATTCTGTCAAGATAACAACCTAAGAGAATGCTTATAATTAGTTCAAGACAAATATTAATATTTTCATAAAAATTTAGTTGCAATTGAAACAATTTAATCCGAGAGGTAATGAGAAATAATTTAAGACGAGTAAAATTTGATGCTTTTTAGAGAACCAAAACTAACAAGCAATTCTCAAATTAGCAACATGATCAAACCAAAATAATTTAGTTGATTGTAGAACAAAACACATACTACTGAACAATTGAACTTTAAAATTATAAACCACAAAATGTTGCCTTCGTTAAATCATACCAAAACAATCTTGATATTTCCTGGAAGAGAGAAAAATAATAATAAAAGAAAAAACAAGAGCTGAAATGGCTAGATGGCTGTCACATTCTAGCAAGAGTGAGCATTGAGCAACCGCTTTTGCAACTTAAATGTAAAAGAAGCCCATTATACAATGAAAATATGAGCTAGAGAGGCGAGAATGCACCCCATCATATCCCAATAAGTACCAGATTCTTAAAGGCCCAAATCAAATTCTCTTCTTCAAGTTCTGATTTGGGAAGCCCAACAAAGACTGGGCTTTTATCTTGAACAAATCAGAACCTTTTGGGCCCAATAATAACCACAGTGTGTTTATTGTATTACAAGGATAAATGTTAAAGATTCTTTATGAAGATAGGATATAATATATATCTCAGTCCAAATATTTTATTTTTTTATGTGTGCAAAGGTGTTCATCCTAGGATCCGACTCCGCTGCTTTTCAAATAGGAGAGCAGGACTCTATTATTCAAAATCAGACTATTGAATTTTTTTATACACAGAACTCAATACAGATGAACAGTTTGATTTAAAATAATAGTCCTGCTCTCCTATTTGAAGAGCAGCCGGTTCTGTTCATCCTAAACCCTAAGCCGTACAAGTTGTTCGCTATGTGCAAATAATATATAATAGATATCAAGATTATTTGAAGCACCTAGGAAATAATTTCAAAATAAAAACTGTTTTTTTTAGGTATAAAGTATTGTCATTCCGAAAATTACAGATGATAGATATTTTGGTCACATCAGTAATTTGATCTTATTATTTTTAAAATTTCCAAAGTTTTTGACATCATTGTAATTGTCAATTTCAAATAGAAGTAAAAAATTTAGATATATTATTAATTTAGCAGAGAGTACTATATTAATAATTGATCTATACTTTTACAATCAAAATTACAATTGTTATATGTCAACATTTATTTACTTTACAAATTGACTTAAGATAATTCTTATAAAGATTTTAAGAACCAAAATTAGTTTTAACTTCATTAACTTCATATGAAAAGTTTAAACTAATTATAAAAATTTCAAAATAATTAATAAGATATCATATTAATTAAATACAATCTATTTTTTGAAGTTAGACATTTAAAAGCAGTGGCATATATATCTCCATAAAATGGCCACTGATAATTGAAGTTTTAGGTCAATTGTTATGATATATAAATTAAAAAAATATATATAAATTGCCCCATGGAAAACACCATTTTAATTGACAAATATATGTAGATAATAATTTTGTGCTTAAAAATTGCAGAATACACTTCAGATAGTTTCTCCTCTTCACAGAACTAATATGACTTATTCTTCTTTTTTAAAAACAGTTGTAATAAATGTACTTTGACAGATTTAATTTTATATTTCTTTCTCCTTAAATCCACCACCATGCATATGAGAACAAATTAATTTAAAAGTATTCGATTTAAAAATTTGAAAAAACCAAAACAAAAACAGATTTAATTGTAAGATAAATCTAATAATCATGACCTTACCATGTGTATACGAAACCATACTCCTGAATATATACACATAAAAAAAATTAGAAACACTAAAATAAAGACACAATAAATAAAAAATTCTTCATGTTATTTTGGTTTTTCCTGGTAACTTCCCACAGCTTTATTGAACTGCAATAATTGACAAATATGCACCGATACATGCATACTTCTTCATGAAATCAATTCATGCATCCATGGAAGGAAACATAGATGTAGTTCAAGAAAGCTGTGGAAGGCTACATGGAGCACCATGCTTTTTTTTTGTTTTTGCACCCCCAATTCATGTCTAGATTCTATATTTGAAGAGAGAAATAGAGATGTGTTGAGAGGTTGTGAGGTAAAGAATATTGGAATTGGAAGCTACATATAGAGGGCTAGGGATTTTTTTAGAGAGAGAGAGAGAGAGAGAGATTGTGGGGATTTATTAGATTGGTATAATTAAATGGATCCAACCTAAGAGAATATAAGTAATTAGTCTGCCAGGCTAGCACTAATTCCATGATCCCTCCATGCGTTCGGTTTTTAGTATTAATTGCTAAGGGTCACCAAATTATTGCCCCTTATTACTACTCTATCCTATAAGGTTTTATTTAGCAATCTCTATTGTAAAGTCTAGCTAGTTGCATCTCATTATTATTTTATGAGTAATACTGTGTTAACATATAAAATTATAAATTTTGTATTTAGTTAGATCATGAAGTCAAGCAGCAAAAATGTAAGATTTTTAAGTAAAAATAATGTATTTATTTTTTATCAACTTTTAACGCATAATTTTGAATTTATAGTTCAAAGCCTATTTAAAAACATTTAAAGACTATTCGATATTAGTGTAGATATCAATTAATAAAAGTAATTAAATCCAAATTTATCTAGCTTTTACATGAATTGAAATTAAATAACTTGATGACTAGACATCAAGTTGCTCTTATAATAAAACAAAAAACATGAACTTGTATTGGTAGATTTCTAGCATTCACCATAAATTTAGGTGCCTCCAAGCGCCCCTCACCCCCACACCCACCCACCCACACACACACACACACACAATTCAAAGATAGGAATGAATTAAACAGCTGGGGAGAGAAAACGTCAAGGGAATTAGGTGAGAAGGATGTAATTTATTTTGGATTTTATCAAAATGAATTTATTTTCTTTGGGGAACCATCAAATGTTTGCTTGGTAGATGTTAAACATGTTCAACCAATTCTTTGTTGCTTCTGGCGGTGGATTGGACAGCGCCAAAAAAATATTAATCAGACTAAGATTGTTCATTCACACGTAGAGAAATAAATAAATATTATTTGTAACTAACTCACATGGATATATACACAACTTGTGCATCATGTTGTATAACCTTGCTGGCCAGTCTCTATTGATATAATATAGTTTATAAGTAGAGTAGAGCTAGGGTGTGATATACTCACTAAAAGAGTTTGGTGAGCACAACTCCGAAAGTATATCATATCGACTTCAAATATCGAATTCAAACTATTGAAATCCATGTACTTCATGAGTGATGCATGTATATGCAAAATTTTGAAAGTTTCGAGTTTATTTGCTACAAGGTCAAGCAATCAAAGGAATGAACATTTTATAAGTTAATTTATAAGTTATTTTATATATTCAATTTTTATCATTTCTTTGATAACTTAACCTTGTAGTAATAAATTCGAAACTTTTAAAATTTTGGATATACATGCATTACTCATGAAGTACATGGATTTCAACGGTTTGAATTTGACATTTAAAGTTGATCCGATATATTTTTGAAGTTGTGCTCACCAAACTCTCTTGGTGAACACATCACACCCTAGCTTTTCTCATTATGATTATATCATTTCTATGATGTAAATATTTATATTAGTTTATATTTAGTTTTATCAATTTCTGCATTCTTAACTGTTAAAGTTAATATAAAATAGTATTGACTCATATAAAGAATAATTATTGAATAAATTATTAATTTACATATTATAGTATAAAGTATAACAAACAAAGGTTCTAAATAGTAATATAATTATCATGCCATCACGAAAATGCTACAAAAACAACTATAGCAAATTATTACGCAGCTACAACTACCTATTTAGAATCCTATTAAAAAAAAAACGGTTGATAGCAATATAGCTAGCTATTTTAGAACCCGGTAAAAAACACATAAATATTTTAAATTAGACACGTTATGTACATAATAACAAAAAAAAATATAAAAGAGTATAATTATTAGTACCAGTTATATTAAACTAATATAAACACCAATTAAATTAAATTATATAAAATATTGTATAAATCAATCTCAAGATAATAATAAATAATATATAATTAAATGTACGGATATAAATTATTATTTATATTTTGTATCTAATAATTATCTTATAAGCTAAAGGGTACCGCTTTGTTTTTATCAAAATCAAATTGTTACTTATGCTATGAAAATTAAGACACTACTAATCAAATCCAATAAATTCGATCTTAAATGAACATATTATATATCTTAACCATTGTGTTTTTTGGGAGGTACTTATAATCTATTTATTGATTGCAGATGTATCCTAAAAATAAACAAATAAATAGGTAAATGAAATAATTGAATAAGAATGTACAGATGTGCATGCATGCATGCTTCATGATTCATCATACCACCCCATTTACCGTACCCGCCACAGAGGATTAATCACATCTGAACCGTGACAAAAAGTTTGATCTGGCAGGGACCGACCACACAATCATTTTGCATCTCTTGTCTATGGAAGGACTATTTTGTGTTATTTTATGGGCAATTGCTAAGGCATGGACTCAGGTGTGAGATAATTAAATTAAAAAAAATTATGAAAACAGTTAAAAATAAATGATGAGAAAAATATACTTATAATGATTTAAGCAATAGGTAATTATAGTTGATATGGCATATATTTCAGTAAAACTCTTAAGATGTATTTACAATTTTATGATTGGGAAGTATAAAATCCTGAATAAACAATTAAACTAGCAAAAATAAAGAAGAAAATTAAGATAATCTTTGGCATATGAAAAAGCTTAATTTGTCAATAAAATTGTGCAACATTGTTAAATTATACAAAATTTATCACAACAACTTTTATTTATCATGTCTACTTGATTGTTTTAATTATTACTGTTGTTCTTGGTATTTACTATTTAGTGCTTCAAGTCCATGTATTTTTCATTTGCTTAAAGAAACAATAAAAGGTAATTAGTTTTTGCCTATTTACTTTTTTTGACCCCAATAATAATAACAATAATAACAACAAAATGTGGCAAAAAACACAGCGCATAATATTTCCTTAGTACCAGTTGAATGTACATGTTGTGCTGTGCACAGCTTTTCATTCATGCAAAAAAATACATCAGAAGGAAAAAAAGTCATAGATTGACAGAGGAGATCCATCTCATAATGCCCCAATATGCTCTCTCTTTAGAAGACACAAGGTTTGGTTTCGTTTGGTATGTTGGCAAAGGGATCTTTTACTTGATTTACCAAACTGAATATATATATATATATATATAGAGTGGGGTTAAAATGCACCCTCTTTTTTGTGCTCCAAACGTTTACCCTTCCCTCGTTTCTTCATTTTTAAAATTCAAATAGTTGATTTGAATCTACCAACGTGTTTTACATATTAAAATGTGCTTGGAGACCAAATTTTACATTTTTTGGAAATTTTTTACTATTTTTTTAGAATTTTTGAAAATCATCACTGTGCTGAATTTTTTTTATTATTATTTAGTTTAATAAAAAATTCTGAAAAAATAGTAAAAAACTTCCAAAAAATGTAAAATTTGGTCTCCAAGCACATTTTAATATGTAGAACACATTGGTATATTCAAATCAACTATTTGAATTTTAAAAATGAAGAAACGAGGAAAGAGTGCACGTTTGGAGCACAAAAAGGAGGGTGCATTTTAACCCCACTCATATATATATATATATATATATATATATATATATATAGGCTAATGTGCATTCGAATGTATATGGTCCGAAGTGCTTATGGTCTAATTTTGAAATTTCAAAATCCAAACGGTCGATCCGAACCGTTCATCTTGTTCTCCATATTAATATGTGCTTGGAGGCCAAATTTTATATTTTTCTGAATTTTTTTACTATTTATTAAGCCATTTTGAAAATCGCTGATCCAACGGTTTTACTGTTTTGTGCAGCCACCGTTGGATCAACGATTTTGTAAAATACTTAATAAATAGTAAAAAAATTCAGAAAAATGTAAACTTTGGTCTCCAAGCACATATTAATATGGAGAACAAGATGAATGGTTTGGATCGACCGTTTGGATTTTGAAATTTCAAATTTTGACCATAAGCACTTCGGACCATATACATTCGAATGCACATTAGCCTATCTCTCTCTCTCTCTCCCTCTATATATATATATATATATATATATATATATATATATATAGATAGATAGATAGATAGATAGATAGGAATGTGGTAGCATGCTATGCATAGCATAGAGGGCCTTCATGCAACGGCTCAATATTCGACTTTTCAAAATTCTAATGGTCGATCCAAACCGTTCATCTTATTCTCTATATTAATATGTGTTCGGAGACCAAATTTTACATTTTTTGGAATTTTTTTACTATTTTTTTAGATTTACTGAAAATTATTGTTTTCAGCAAATTTGGACCATAACAAAAACAACGATTTTCAATAAATCTAAAAAAATAGTAAAAAAATTCAAAAAATGTAAAATTTGGTCTCCAAACACATATTAATATAGAGAATAAGAAACGGTTCGGATCGACCGTTAGAATTTTGAAAAGTCGAATATTGAGCCGTTGCATGGAGGCCCTCTATGCTATGCATAGCATGCTAGCATATTCCTATATATATGTGTGTGTGTGTGTGTGTGTATGTGTATATATATGTATATATATATATATATATATATATAGAGATGGACTTGGGTGAGACGCGGAGTATACGCGTTTGGTGCTTCACGGTACGGTTTAGCCATTTTGAAAATTCAAACAACCGATCCGAACCGTTCATCTTGTTCTCCATATTGAAATGTGCTTGGAGACCAAATTTTACATTTTTTGGAATTTTTTTACTATTTATTAAGCAATTTTGAATGCCGCTGATCTGATGGTTCAGAAAATTTTACTGTTTTTTACTGTTCACAGCAAAACAGCAACTTTCAAAAATGCTTAATAAATAGTAAAAAAATTTCAAAAAATGTAAAAATTAGTCTCCAAGCACATTTCATTATGGATTAAATATCTAACGGTTCGGATCGGTCGTTTGGACTTTCAAAATGAAAATACGGCGTGAAGTACAAACGGCGTATACACCGCGTCTCACCCAAGTCCATCTCTATATATATATATATATATATATATGTATGTATGTATGTATGTATGTATATATATTAACCAAAATTTTTTATATATGATCTACCTATGGTGTTTATATACCATCTAATAATAAAGAGTTTGGCTAGTATTACAACAGCCATATTAGCCTATATAACACCAACTTCAAAACCTATCAAATCGACTTCAAATGATGAATCTAAACCGTTCAAACCGATCTACTTCAATAATTGTGCATTTATATGTAAAATTTATAATTTTTCATACCCCATAATACATCATATTTTATATCTTTGATTTTAAAGTCCAAACTGTCGATCCATACCGCTCAACACGATATATATACTAAAATATGCTTAGAAATAAAATTTTATAATTTTTGAAATCTTTTACTATTTTTTTTAAAATAGGTACAAAATCATATGTTTATGTACTATTGCAAAACAGTGAATTTTGACCTATCTAAAAAATAGTACAAAATTGTCAAAAATTATAAAAATTCATCATCAAGTATATTTTAGTATGGATATCATGTTGCACTGTTCGGATCAACAATTTAGACTTTAAAAATAAAGATATAAAATATGACATATGATAGGGTAAGAAAGACATGAGGCCAATATTGGAAACCTCCTCTTGGACATCAATGAGAGGTACCAAACAGTTTATTCAGTACTTTAAGATTTTCATAAAAAATAAAAAATAAACCAATCAAATTGGTTCCCTAAAATTTGGTTTTTTTAATTATGGTTTGTGAAAATCTATAATTTAGACCACCGATATCTCATATTTTACTACCTTTATTTATCTGGAGAAGGCTTGTTTTAACAAATTTCAGTTTTAGTGGATCAACATTGCTTGATATTAAGTTAAATTATTGTAACCTGAGTGTATTTATTTCTGTTGTCCTTGGGCTGAAATATAATAACTGTTGTATAATTTTGGGCTAATAACTTGACCCATTTTGTGCAAATCGGCCTCCACATTTTACCATTAAAATTTAGGCAAGCTTCATATCATTTTCACTGTCATTGACTTACAATAATTTCATATTATAATTACTGTTAAAAACTAACAAATAATAATCTTATTATCCTACTAGCAAGAGTTGATCCATTTTGTACTCTCCTCCGAGATGCGATACAACCGAAATACACATCTCAATGTTATACATTAAACGCAACAAAACCTATGGCAAGAATAAATCCTGCCATGACAAATGCTCGGGCACCGACTCTTTCTGGCATCCTGCCACTATCATTCCTCAGAAACAGTGCCTCATATACTGGCCAGCAATTCGCAATGCCAAATCCTGCTAGAAACATCTCCACTACCATGCGATTTCTGATCATTCCGACTGTGAATGCGCACAGATTGAGTATTGCTGCAGTGCCTAATATGACAAAGAAAGGCGAGTCTACACCAAAATCAAAGAATCCTTGGTCGTACCTATATTAAGGGCATAAAAATGGTATCATATATATATGTGTTCATTTCAAAACCTATTATGAGATTATTTGCCTTCTCTAATTTCCCTATGGGTGTGCTTGGATGAAGGCTGAGAATAGTGAGCTAACTCAAATTTGAGATAGAGGAAAATTCAACTTTTGATTGAATTAGTAGAATAGCATGCTACCTCATAAAATACAAACAATGATACTCCCTTTCTGCAAACCCAAACACATCCAAACATAGAATAGGATTTCGGAATAGTCACTAATCCAGTTAGCACTATTCTTGGCCTAATCCAAATGTACCCAATATGTCCAGCAATTATGTTATATTGTTCAAACATTTAATTTCTGTACAATATTATAAATGACATAGAAGTCCATAAATTACCTATTGCTCTGATCGCCATCCATGACTTTGCTCGTGACATTAAAACCTTGAGTAGTGATGTTGAATTGCTTGAACACAAATTCCATCATACTGAAGGGAAATGTGGTGAGGCCACGAATGAGCCACATTCGCTGGTCACTCCACCAGCACATGAAAGTTCCGTTGTAGGAGACAAAGTCGGCCATGTCTTGAATGTACGCTGCCAAGAAGAGGTATACATACAGGTAGAACCATGGATTTGAGGGCTGCGATTAGGTAAAGTCAATAGTACAGTAAGGAAATTATCCTCGTAAACTGGTACATTGCTCTTTAAGATGTACATTTAGGTCAGCTGTATTGAATTTCACATATGCTTCCTGTTAGCTAATGTTTATTAAAAATAAATCAGTCTTGGAGATATTCAAATAAGACCATAATTTATTTGAAACATCAGCAAACATACAGAATACACTGTAAATACACTATAGAAAAATTACAGGACTAATTTCGGCTGTATCTCTTTAATTTTTTAACAGATAAAATTTATCAGCACGCTACCAGAGGAAATATATTGGAGATCATTATTCTTCTAAAAAAAAAATAAAAACAAGATTTAGATAATATAAGGATAGACATCACACCTCTGGAAATAATGACCTATTGTTGATTAGTGCCAGTTGAGGCACAACAGCATAAGTGGCAATAGGGATGCACAAAATGCCCCAAAATGCGTAGTGCGAGTAAGCTAGCCCTGCTCCAAGTGAGACCTTTTTCACACCAAAGGTTAAGGGGCAATACCTGGAAAAACTCACCTGCAATTCATCCAATTTAGCCCCATTTTATATACTTATATAAGCAATGGTACCAGTACAGGGATGTTATATCCACAAGCACAGAAACTTTATAAGAAAATAGAAAGGAAATATAAATAAGCATAAACAAAATCAAACTATAAAATCAGAAAAAGGAATTAGAGTAGGGGATATGTTAAAACTTAAAACAACATTTGACATATATGCATATATAAGATTGAAATATGGTAAAAGCCTCAAAATATTACCTCAAAGAGCCCAACAATCCACCTCTTATGTTGGTTAAGCACATCATTGAGCCTCTTTGGTGCATCCCCAAGAAATGCTGGCTCAAGCGGGTTGCAAAATACCGATTTCCATCCTTCGCAATGCAACTGATAGCCTGTATAGTAGTCCTCAACCAACGAACCATAGCAAAAACCAATCTAGAATTTTAAGAACCATAATAAATATGATATGGGATCATTTTTTTCTTATATATTCAAGTCTTGTTCTGTTTGTCTATCTTTCACTATTTGCATTTTGTTTAGCACGCTACATCTCAGTTGGCATTTATAATTTAATGAGCAGTTTCTATTCAAACTAAACTTTGATTCAAGAGCACATCAGCACAATATTTGTTTCGTTCATGTAGTAAATCCTGTCTTCAGTCCAAAGTTGTAATAAGTGGTCTTCATATTGAAATTAATTAAGAATTACAAAGAAAGAAACATCATGTTGCTAGTTTGTTCAGGCTATTTTTTTTACACTAGATGTAATTTCATGAACTTTAGCTTATGAGATGAACATCAAAAAATAAATTATTTCACAACAACAAGAGAAACAATCTTAGACACAATTTGCACTAGATGTAATTTCATGAACTTTACCATGTCTCCCCATTTCGTCCCGACCTCATAGTCACAACCTACTGCCTCCATCACCTTTTCTGAAACAATCTTAGACCCAATTTGCTCCTCATCCTTTCCACCCTTCAACGATGAACAAAACAAGGCACACCTTGCATGAAATGTGTTGGTCCCAACATAATTTGGCCCGCATAATCCATCGAGGCCAATAGAATTTACTGTGAAGATGCGCTTGATTGCACCTCCGTATATGTCGTTTGTTGAAAGAAGCAAGTGCACACAGAAAATCTAGCAAGCTGGAGGCGCACAATCACAGCCCTATTTGTTTCCATGTTTGTGTTATCTAAATATAGAAAGGAAGATATGTAATGCTAGGATTGAGAATGCTAGATTATTTGTTTCTGTAATTTATCTCTTTCCTTTTTTTCTTTTTTCTTCTTTCCTATTTCTCCAATTCTCATCTCCCTATTTGAAGAAGCTGTGATTCCTTGAATTGTAATACACAGAATTTATATCAATAAAACAAGGGTGAGAAGGGAGTTTCATGGGAGTATTGTGTTCCTTTAATTTCATTAATTTCATCATGGTATCAGAGCCAGGTTGCCTGGTGGTATAGCTAGAGAAATTGTTGCCCTTCTTGTCTTTAACTTCAATTTCTTGTGCTATATCGCTCTAAGGAGCTATCCATCCTCAATTCGACAATAATGAGCACATCTCCTGAGAAACCTCAAACTAATGGAGCTGTAGATATGGCAGCAGTGTTAGAACAACTCACCAAATTGGTGACTCTCCAACAAACACAGATGGCGGCAATACAAAGCACAGCCACCACAAATCCTCAACCAGCACGAAACACAATTCAGCCTACTGTCATGACTGAAGGAGTCCTTCATCCAAACCCAATTGACGTGAAAATGGATGGCACTAATTATACTTATTGGTGTCAAGCCGTGGAGATGCATGTCAAAGGGCGAGAAAGGATGGGACATCTAACTGGCGATCCTGCACCGCCTCTTGCAACGAGTCCTAAGTTCCATAGGTGGGAGGTGAATGATGTAATTATCAAAGGATGGCTTATCAACTCCCTAGAACCACGGCTACGCAGCAAGTATATCCGCCATCCCACAGCTAGAGATGTTTGGAAGGCGTTAGCAACAACCTACTATGATGGTAGCGACGAAACTCAGATTTTTGCACTCAACCGAAAAGTTACAAAGCTGAAGCAAGAAGAGAAAACAGTAGAAGAATTTTATGATGAGCTCCAAGCTTTGTGGCAAGAAATAGATTATAGATGTCCAAATCCTATGGATACTCCAGGTGATATTGACAAATTTAATCTTTTTATTCAGAAAAACCGAGTATATACCTTTCTTGATGGCCTCGAGGATCGATTTGACACAATTCGGGCCCAAGTTCTCCAAATTAAACCTTTCCCATCAATAGAACAAGCTTATGGCTATGTGAGGCACGAAGCTAGTCGTCAAGGTGTGATGATTAAAGGTGGAGCAAGTGTGATGCAAGATTCGCTGGCCATGGTGTCTAGGAGTTACAAACCAAATGAAGGAGGGCTGATTCGGATGGGAAATCATCAAGAGAAAACAAGGAAAGAAGGGTGCCTTTACTGCCCGGGTGCAAAACACTCCAAAGAAGGCTGCTATCGGGTAATAGGGTATCCTCATTGGTGGAAGGGTCCAAGGAAACCCATTGATGGAAAACTGACGGTTGCAGGCAACAAATCACAGGGAGTTAGTGCGTTGGTAATAGGGAAAAATTTGCAGCAGCAGGGACTAACATTAGCAGGTGTATTTCAGCCCAACCTCGTGCAGCAACAGCAACAAACTCTCATGCAACAACAGGACACAACAGAAGCCTCATCTTGTCATACCCTTGCAGCTTCAACTTGCGACTCTAATGGTAAAAATCTAAGTAAAGGTAAAGGGATAGATGAAGGTATGATTTCTGTTTATTCTAAAAATTTTGATTGGATTATAGACTCAGGAGCTACCGATCATATGACCTTTTCTCAGGAAGATTTGGTAAATCATATGAAACCGAGAAAAAATAGAATTCTGAATGCCAATGGTGATAAGTATCCAGTAACTTGCACAGGGGATGTGAAAATTTCTAAGGAATTAATCTTGAAAAATACTTTGTTGGTACCTTCTCTGTCTACAAGACTTATTTCTATCAGCCAACTTACCAAAGATCTTAACTGTGTTATACTCATGTTTCCTGATTTTTGCGTATTTCAAGATATTCTCACGAAAAAGATCATTGGCCGTGGTATTAGGCGGGAAGGATTGTATCATTTAGAAGAACTAGAAATTGGAAATGCATCTTTGGCAAAGGGCATATCTACAAAATCAGAGGAAATGGTTTGGTTGTGGCATAAACGCTTGGGACACCCGTCATTTGGGTATATGAAACTAGTATCTCCTTCCTTATTTTTGGGGTTAGAAAATAAACGGTTGAATGTGAGACTTGTGTTAGGGCCAAAAGTCATCGTGTATCTTATCCTATAAGTTTGACTAAAAATTTGGTTCCTTTTAATCTGGTTCACACCGATGTTTGGGGTCCATCTCCAATTAGCTCTAAATCTGGTAGTAAATGGTTCATTTTATTCATTGATGATTGTACTCGAATGACATGGCTATACTTATTGAAAACTAAAGATGAGGTTCCTCAAGTTATTAAAGAATTTCATAAAATGATTGGTACCCAATTTGAGAAAGAGATAAAAGTGATTAGAAGTGACAATGGAACAGAATTCGTAAACAAAAAACTACAAGATTTTTTTAAAGAGAAGGGAATTTTGCATGAAACCTCATGTGTTGGAACCCCCCAACAGAATGGTGTAGCAGAAAGAAAAAACCGACATGTATTGGAAATTGCTAGGTCTCTCCTATTAGAAAATAATGTACCACAAATATTCTGGGACAATGCTGTATCAATGGCAGTGTACTTGATCAACCGAATTCCATCAAAAGCAAACAACTTCAAAACTCCCTTACAAGCCCTATTTACATACACTACCATCCCATCAATCCTCAACCTTCCTCCAAAAATTTTCGGTTGTGTGGCATTTGTCCATATACAAAAACACCTAAGATCTAAGGTTGAGGCTCGTGCTGAAAAGTGTGTTTTCTTAGGGTTTGGGGCCCAGAAAAAGGGGTACAAGTGTTATAATCCAGCTACACGAAAATTCTTTGTAACAATGGATGTAACATTTTTTGAAAATGAACCATTTTTTTGTAAGTCTAGCACTTCGATTCAGGGGGAGACAATTATAGAAGAATCGTCGTTACCTGATCTACCACGTGACAATTTGACTAAAGAAGGGGAGATACTATATCAGGATGAGTCCTCGTTAGAAGAGCATGGATCTGGTCCGAACAAATTGCACCAAGATCTGGTCCGAACTCTAGTAGAAGACCAAAATCTGGACCAAGCTGCTGAGAGGGAGATAATCAGTGAACCAGAAAGTCCGAAAACCCTAGTGTATGTCCGAAGAAAGAAGTCGAACGAACAGAATCTCACAACTGAGTTGAATCCTACTCGGTTAGATGATAGTGATACTGAGAAATCGTTGGGGTCTCAGCTTTGGATCCAAATCAATCCCGAAGAGATGATACAATCCAACCCGATACCACAAGGCCTAACATCTCGTGAGAATACTCCTCAGGTAAGTCCTCCTAATCTTGATTTTATTTCCCAAACTAGATTACCCCCAAGAGCTAATCGGGGTAAACCACCAAAAAGGTATGGATTTGAACCAATAGGTGAAACTAGTAGGGAAAGTGAATATCCAATTGCTAAGTATACCTCAACAAAGAACTTACCAGACCCTTTAAAGGAATTTGCAAATGAAATTACTTCCAGTATAATACCCGAGAGAGTTGAGGATGCTATGCGAGATCCTAAATGGGTAGAGGCAATGGAAATTGAAATGAAAGCTCTTGAGGAAAATTGCACTTGGAAACTTGTTGATCTACCCAAAGGTAAGAAACCAGTTGGGTGTAAATGGATATTTACTATAAAATATAATGCTGAAGGAAAGATTGAACGATATAAGGCCCGATTAGTTGCAAAAGGATATACCCAGACATATGGGATTGATTACCAAGAAACTTTTTCACCTGTTGCAAAACTAAATACGATTCGAGTACTCTTATCCCTTGCAGCAAACTTAGATTGGCCTTTACACCAATTTGACGTAAAAAATGCATTCCTTCATGGAGATCTAGAGGAAGAAATTTACATGGAACTTCCACCTGGATATGGACACACGAGTTCAACTACTAAAGTGTGTAAGCTTGAGAGATCTTTGTATGGCCTGAAACAATCACCAAGAGCTTGGTTTGGAAGATTCTGCAGTGCAATGAGGAGTTACGACTATACTCAAAGTGACTCAGATCACACGATGTTTATTAAGAAAAGGCAAGGTAAGATCACTGTGCTAATCATTTATGTAGATGATATGATTATTACATGAGACGACAAGGAAGAAATTGAGTCACTGGAGAAGAAGTTGTGTAAGGAGTTTGAAATGAAAAATTTAGGAGGCTTGAAATATTTTCTCGGTATTGAAGTAGCAAGAGGAGAAAGGGGAATTTTTTTATCTCAACGAAAATACGTGTTGGATCTTCTTGCAGAAGTTGGAATGCTAGAATGCAAACCAGTAGAGACTCCGGTAATCCAAAATCAGAAACTGGGACTGGATCCGAATCAATCTCCAACAAATAAAGAGAGATATCAAAGGTTAGTTGGTAAATTGATTTATCTATCTCATACTAGACCTGACATTGCTTATGCAGTTAGTATGGTAAGTCAGTTCATGCACGCTCCTACTGAAGAACACATGGAGGCCGTGATGCGTATTATCCGATATTTGAAGGGTGTACCTGGCAGAGGAATAAAATTTCAAAAGAATGGACACATTAAAATTGAAGGCTATACTGATGCCGACTGGGCCGGGAGTGCAATCGACCGTAAGTCAACAGCAGGATACTTTACATTTGTAGGAGGAAATCTTGTCACATGGAGGAGCAAGAAGCAAAATGTGGTGGCTCTTTCAAGTGCAGAAGCAGAATTTCGAGGAATGACAAAAGGGATATGCGAATTGTTGTGGCTGAGAAAACTGTTATTAGAACTCGGGTTTGAACAAGAGGGGGAGATGAATCTTTTTTGTGACAATAAAGCAGCAATTGATATCTCACATAATCCGGTGCAACACGACAGAACGAAACACATAGAAGTTGACAGACATTTCATCAAGGAGAAGCTAGATTCGAAGGTCATCAAACTTCCGTTTGTGAGATCTGAAGAACAACTTGCAGACATGTTAACCAAGGCTGTATCGAGTAAGGTCTTCAATGAATCCTTACTTAAGTTGGGTATGGAAGACATCTATGTGCCCACTTGAGGGGGAGTGTTGAAAGAAGCAAGTGCACACAGAAAATCCAGCAAGCTGGAGGCGCACAATCACAGCCCTATTTGTTTCCATGTTTGTGTTATCTAAATATAGAAAGGAAGATATGTAATGCTAGGATTGAGAATGCTAGATTATTTGTTTCTGTAATTTATCTCTTTCCTTTTTTTCTTTTTTCTTCTTTCCTATTTCTCCAATTCTCATCTCCCTATTTGAAGAAGCTGTGATTCCTTGAATTGTAATACACATAATTTATATCAATAAAACAAGGGTGGGAAGGGAGTTTCATGGGAGTATTGTGTTCCTTTAATTTCATTAATTTCATCATCGTTCTTGTTGAGTCCTTGAAAATGATGAGGGAATTGCACAAAAGCAAGCTTAGCTGAGGTGACGGGGTCTAGGAAATAGTAAAGTGCCCGGTGTGGTGAAGTCGGGTCAGTCGAGCACATATCACAGTTGATTGTTAGGATTATTGGAGCATTTGTAAGAATGCTCGAAACACGTACCTAACAAAAAGAAACACAGTTTCAATTAACATTTTATGTTCTACGTGATACTTGCTTAGGATGTCATAAAATACAAATGAAACTATAAATGTCAAGTTCTACTGTTAATAGTTGGTCTTACAAGAGCATTAAGTGCTCCAGCCTTGAAGTTGGGAGGAGATTTCGGACTCTTCTCTCTAGAAACATAAATTAGGTTTGGAATGACATGACCGGAAATATCAGTATCTATGCTGCTTTGAAGTAGAACCTGAAATGTATGCATGGGAACATATTATCGATCACATAAATAAATGCTCCGGCGATATGTAAACCGCATGTCGGCATTGATTATAACAAGAATATATTGAACCTTGACGACCGCGGGATGGTTATTGCGGGAATATTGCTTCCACTTTTGAAAAATGTGTTGATCTTCTTCTGATGAAACTAACTCGGCACTAACACTGCCTTTATCCAGTGCACTCTCCACCCTCTCTTTCATAGTTCCATACATCATCTACAACCAAAAATTTCAAAAATTCAATTTTCAATCAGAAATTATGATGAAGTAAAATGGTGGATATATAATTACCAACCTGCCGCACCATGAGTACTTGTAAAAGAAATTCAAAATCAATTAGCTTGATACTACGTTGGAAATTAAAATGCTCCACTCTAACATACATGCTTGAGACATGTGACTTTGTATAGGCATTTCATCAAAAAGATGGTGTGCAAGGCAACGGAGCCTAGCTATATTTGCCCACATTGAATTGAAAAAGAAATGCTTTTATTGATTGATTATAAGGATGTATATAGACAACATAGCCTGTTAGAATTTTTTTTTTTCATTTCATTGATTGTGAGGGAAACAGAGCCATAAGTCTTATTTTATTTTATTTTTGAAAGCTTGGCAGTGGCTACCAAGATTACAGAAATTAGATATGTTTAGTACAACAATTCCTAATACAAATAATACAACTTATTAAACTACTAATTCACTTGAAAATTGAAATTCACTCTTCCAGCATCATGTCGAGGCCGCTCTTTATTGTGCCCACTATCACAAAGCAACCAGAGCTGCACTTCATTTTTAATTCGGCCAACCAAAACTGCCGGTGGCAACCGCTTATCTCATAAGTTTTATTTTATTGATCGATTGATTTTTCATTACATTACTCTACTAGTCGTTGGACTTTCCTATTATGCGAAATATAATCCAGCACATTGATTCTAATTAATTTATATTAATGTGATTAATACCATAATCTTGAAAATTAAGATTTATAAAATTGCATATAATATATGCTGCTAATTAGTGTCTTTGATGTAGTATTGTACCTTCAATACTCCTCATTCAGTCCTCCATTTCTTGGAGATTACTCAATCTTAAAAATCTCGTTATAAAAAATATGCCGACATTCTAATTTATCAATCAATTTATCTTGATTAATCGTTAAACTATTGAATTACCATTCAATATTAACTACTACGTACGTACTAAACGATTTTTTAGAGAATAACCTCATCTTGTAAGAATTCTACGTTGTAATGTTGAAGTTTTTTTCAAATGGAATGAACAGTAAGCGTGTGGATTTTCTGTGGCTATTCATAGCAAATCAAAACAGAACAATTAAGCAGAAATTAATACAGAAATTGATTCAATCAGTAGTACAGAAAATGCGACCATACACGACATATCATATACAGATGTAATTTTTTTCACATTGACAATGTATAATGGGAGGAGGTACTCGTGCGAATAAAATCTCTAACACACATACACAGTCTGAAAGTTTTGAACCTTGTCCAAAAGTCATGTTTATTTATGCACGGTTTAATAACATTAAACCGTGTACGATTGTACTACTTCATACACAGTCGTTTCTTAAAAAACCGTATTTGATTTTGCTCAATTTCCAACAAGACGTGTATGATTCATTTGCGTGTTTCAACCAAAACCATGTTAGTAATTAACATTCTGTCTCAACCACCCTCTTCACACACTTACACCATTTAAGTCCAGTCTCCTCCCCTAATTGGTCTCTTCATTGTGCTTTTCTTTTCTTTGATTGGTGTTGACCTTGTCTTTGTCCCATATCTTCATTTCGCCTCGTGTGCAATCTTGATTTTATGTCAAGGTTTAACACGATGATACTTGGAGGAACTATGATGAGCTATAAGACTAGACAACCCCAATGAGATGGAGAAGAGGGAAATAAATAGTCAATAACTATCAATTGTGTTTTAAATCATCAGAATATATGAAGGTTTTAGTCACACAACTTTTCTTACCAACAAAACCTCTCCTTCATGGATGCAAGACAAACTTATAAGTAGAAAGGTTCTTTGGTTAAGAAAAGTTGTGAATAATCTCTAGGAAGTTCATGTTATGATTCTTTACTGGCTAACAAACATAAATATAAAAAAAAAATTACAAAAATAATAATTACCTTACAATGTTCATAGAAATAACCGTGTATAAACCTCTGTGAATTAGTATTTTTTTTTTTTGCGTCTATTTTTGTAAAATATACATGGTATTAGTAGGAACCATATTTGATTAATTTCACTATACACAGTTTTTGTTTTTGAACCATGTATGATCAATAGTTAGGGTTTTTATTTTCTTGGAGCCTCTTCGAATTTTGTGATGTTTTTAATTCTCAACACCTCCACGTTTAATCAAATAACTCAAACTCATCTATCTCTTCGCCCTCATTACGTCTCTCTCTTAGGGTTTTGTAACAGCCTAATTTTCGAAAATTCATAAATTTTATTTGACATAAAGCAATACATGTAATTGAAAAAAATATATATATGAAAATTTCATTTTACTAGAAATAAAGTGTGCTAAAAAGTGTGTGTATATATAGCAATATAGATTTTGAAGTATAATTATAAAAATTGTTATTTCCATAATTTTAAATAAATACACTAGGAGTATATTTGAAAATTTTAATTAGAAAACAGATAATTTTAAAGTCCTTAACAAACTTTTACTTCTGTTATAATCATAAATACTAAACTATCATAAGATATTAAGATTTACAATAAGATAAGGTAAATGAATTATAGATGTTAATTAATTTCACTGTACTCGTAGAATATTTAGTCTAACATGGGTTATTTTAAAATTTGATAATATCATGTGGATTGAAAACATAGTATTTAAAGGCCAAGTTATTTCTAATAATATAAGGGGTTTAGTGCAAAATAATTAATTATTAGAATAAGGAGAAAATAAGTGAATTTCTTTTAATATGACAATTTGCATGAATGTACATGTGGAGTGACATGAGCATTTAGTTTAACGCCACCTAACTCCCCACAAATTATCCTTGCCGATTAACTATTTTCTCTAGTTTTTTTTTTATTATCATGGTGGAGATGAGAGAGAGAATTGAGAACCAATGTCGGAAATAACAAAGAAACAGAAAGAGGGAGAAATTAGAATGAAATAGGAAAAGAGAAATTAAAAGAGAAATGAAAAGATAAAAGAGGACAGTGAGGGGAGAAAAAGAGAAGTAGGGTCGGTAGCTCGACGTGGCCGGGAAATGAGAAAGTCGGAGAAGACGACAACGTGTTGGGACGCTTAGTTGATTGCCTGTGGTCATGTGGTTGCTATCGAACGACTCGATCGATACGATTCTGAATAGCGAACTGACTTCGAGTCTTGTCATTCCCGACATTACTAAGGTGCGGGTTTCGAGTTATTCTCACATTCCTCTAACTTATTTTATTGTTGTTGTTTGCTTGTTATTGTTGCTTGCTTGTTTGTTTAGTTGTTAATTGGTGGCATTATGGATGCTTGCATGGTTGCTTGCTTTATTGCTTGATTGGTAATTAATTATAATTAAACTCTTGAATGTTCTTTTGAATTGCATAGCATGAATGCATGAGTTGTCATAATGAGCATGAACATATATTTACAATTGAATTGTGACAAACTTGGAGAGGATAGTGGCAAAATAAGGCTATAGCATATGCTAGTGTTATATTTTTTAGACTAAAGTATCAAGATGCATTATCATATATTTTTATAGCAAAAATCTGAAATTAAAGTTTTGAGGTTTATTTTAGAATTAATTATGAAACATTACATATAGTTGATTATGGGTTATATTCCTTAAATAGCTTAAATCAAAAAGGGTACATGATCAATATTTAAATTGTTTAGTGATAAAATGAGATTACATATAGCTGTTGTGGCTAGCTTATTTGTTTAGTAGCTAATTAGTTTTTAATTAAACTCTTGAATATAATTTTGAATGGCATATGCATATATGACATAAGACATGAGTTGAACCATAAATTTTGCATGATATATTTGATGCATGATAATAGCATGATATGAACTATTTACTTGTTATAAATGAAATGTGTTAAAGAACCAGATGTCTGAAACCTGACGATCATGTATGCGCCCTATTCGGAGTAAGCATGTAATTTTTGTTATGTAGGCGCTGTACCTGTAGCGCATAACATAAATTGCATAGGTGCCATATTCGTGGTAGCGCATGACTCGGTTATGTAGGCGCTATACCTGTAGCACATAACTTTAGTTATGTAGGCGCCTTATTCGGGGTAAGCGCATAATTTCAGGTTATGGCCATAACAGAAATTGTGTATGCGCCATATTTGTGGTAGTGCATGATCGGAGTTCTGTATGAGTCTTGATGATCATGTAGGCGCTGAACTTGTAGCGCATGACCGGGGTCATGTAGGCGCTGTACTTGTAGCGCATGACCTAGTATTGTTAATACCAAAATGATTACCTAATAAAATGTTGTTTTATTCTATCATGGATAGTCTTGAACAAAGGATGATTATATGATATGGTTACACAATTAAATTGGATTGAAATTTTAATGCTATTATACATGAGCATTGCATAATATAATGTTTATCTTGCTTGATTGATATTGCTATAAATTGTTTCTCTAGCTTGCTGATTTTCTTACACGGTACTTGAGAAATTTCTTAAAGTGAGTTTATATCTTTGTTTCTTGATTGATGATAATTGGTAGCTAAGATTCTTTGAATTCTTATACTATTATTGTAGTCTATATTTTTGGTACTCGGTGCTGTTTTGGTTTCAGTTGGTCGGATCTGAGGATAACTCGACTGGAACTGAATACCGCACTGAGAGATTTTTCATCTCTCACATTTCCATTTCGGTGGGTTCCAGGGACAAAGCGCGAGACACAAAAGTGAGATGCCAAACTAGAGGATTGCGTGATATGCCACAAAGATGAGTATTTGGTTCACTTTAAATAAATCTGTTATGGTACTTCAATTGAATTTTATTGTACCGTAAGAGGTTTATTTTCAAATTGTTTGTTACATGTCAATTTCGAAATTTAGAAGAAAAGTTTATTCATATATTGTGGCTCATGTATTGTCATTGGTAATTTATATATATACTTGATTGTGTATGATAATTGAATCGCCTTGCACTGATAAGCGCGGCGGGTTGTCAGTCCTGTTGTTGGGGTGTGACAGGTTTCATAGCCGTTGCCTTACCGCCCTCCTGGGTATAATGAATTATAAAAACACTCATTTCTCTTTAGGTTTTTGGCTGGGTGAACACCACTAATTTTCCAACTTCGTTCCATTTTTCTTGAGTAAGAAGGATTTGAAATAGGAGGCCAAGACTAATCGTGGAAGACACAAATTAAACACATGATGTGAGGTAAGCGGCTGGAAATTCTCAGTCTAGTCTCACCACCTCAATTTATAAGAGGGTAATATTTTGATTTGTGTGTGATTTGAAAAAAAAAAATCTATGTTAGACTGGATAAAAAGTTCCGATTTATCTTGCATGATATATATATATATATATGTATGTATTAATATAAAGTTGTTGAAGGTTGATATGTAAAGTTGAAGGACTTATAACACTAGTGGAGAACGTATAATTAGTGTCGCCTTAAAAAGCCGACACTAATACTTTAGTATCGGTTATTTACAAAAAGCTGACACTAATATTATTAGTATCGGCTGTTTTCTAATAGCCGACACTAATAACTAACAATTAGTGTCGGTTCATTATAAGGAGCCGACACTAATACTTAGTATCGTATTTTTATAACGAGCCGACACTAATAATTTATAATGAACCCGCAAAAATTTCAGTCTCACGCCTCTCTAGGATTTTTCAGTCCGGCTTTTTTTCTCTCGCGCACCATTTTCGCTCATACTCCCGTGTCTCTCTAGGGTTTTTCAAAACGCCCATTTCCAAATTCTAATTCGGTGCAAACAAGGATAAGTAACAGAAAGAGAGAAAGAGAGATAAAGCGATAAGGGAGAAGAAGCTAGGCGATGCAAAGAGGCAAATCGCACGGCATCACTCCCGTCGCTCATCCCTCTCGCCACTCAGCGGAAAAATCCTCCCGGAGCTCATCCCTCCCTTCGCTCAGCCGCTCAGCCCTCCCGTCGCTCATATCGCCCGCCGCTCAGCCCTCCTCCATGTATCAAAACCTTCGGTCTCTGCTACAAGAATGTTGAATGGCGTGAGAACCTAAAGGCGATTATCACGCGGATCGAGCAGAAATCTCGCAAGATCGAGAGCCTCCTCAAACAGTACGCACCACCCTTTTTTTCTTTTTGCCTTTCTCTTATTCATCCTTTAGTTTGGGTGTTTTGTTGCATGGTCGACTGTAACTTGAGGGTTGAAATTGGAGGGATTGCTACTTATTTTCAGAATTGTGCATTAATCAAGCCTTAGTTTCGGATAATTAATGGCTAAATTGAACCATTTTCTGGTTCTAGTGAAATACTGTACTTTTTCTGAAGAAGTCAGGTCTGGTAAAATAGGGTTAATTAAAAAGTAGCTTCTTCCAAGCAATTTGATGATATCAGTCCAATAATTTAGTCTAAATCTTTTTTGCAGGAAGGTGTCAAGGTGTCGGGATTAAATATGATAAGTTTGTTTTTGTCAGTTGTAGATTATGGTACTGTTTTGACTAATGGTCAATTTTGAATTGCTTCCTGCCTTGGGTCAGGAACTATATTTGTGCTCAATTGCACAATTGAAAAGTCAATTTTGTAGGTGGAATTTTCAATTTCTGAAATTGATATTAAATTTTCAGATTGCACCTAAGTGTGATTTTACATGTTGCAACCTACTGATAAGCAAGTACTAAGTTGGGTTGTATACCTGAAATCAAACTCAGAAATTTTCTGAATCAGTATTATTTGATCTAAGTTCAGTTAAGATTCATACTTGAAACCGAACAGTTTGATTGCATGTCCCCTCTTGAATTTTATTGGTCTGAGAAGGGTTATGGTCTTGTAGAACACCTCCAATGATTGATTCAGGACAAAGGCTTTGCTATGATTTGCATTGCTGAAGGTGCTGGACAGGTATGTAATTTTGAAAATTAACTGTGCAAATGTGCTAATTACATGTTAATCCACAAAACTTTGTTGGTGTTTTTTCTCCTTCTTTTCAGGACTAGTTGCAAAAGTCAAATGCAACTGATGCTTTAGGAAATCCCGTGCTTAGTGATATTGGTGTCCATATTCAACAAAAGGTTAGTTTTCTAATTATTTTTTCATTTTGCTACCAGTAATATGATCATTAATTCTCCTTAAAATTATACTTTTTCTCATTACCTAATTTTACTACATTGTTCTTGCTGAATCTCTATTTTTCCATGACAGGTTCCATCTGATCCAATTTCGTTGATCAAGAGCTCCATCCAATAAGCTTACGATAAGCTAAAAGCTGCAAGGTACATAAATTGAATTACTAGGTCCCTATTAAGGTAAAGCAGCTCTATTTTTGTGATTCAAAATAAAGTTGCTAAAGCAACTCTGTTTTTGCATTTCTGAGGACTAAACTGTAATTAATTCAAATTTGTTCATGGAAAAGAGATGACGTGAATAATTCGTATCTTTCGACTTCATATATGTTTGTATCTTTCGACATTTTGGATAGTGTTCTAATTTGAATTTTTTTTAATGCAGTGCCCACAAAAGTTGGAGGTTGGGAATGTGGATATTATGTCATGCTATTCGTGTATGACATAATAACTCGATTTCTTGATATTTTTCCGAACCTCACGGTATGTGCATAGTTTTTTTTTTTTTTGCAAAGTATGCATAATTAATTTATCTTGCTCCAAAAATATGAAATTTTGATCTTTTATCATTTCAAAAATGCAGCACTTCTCCAAAGAGTACACCAGAACAAACATCGAATACATGCGAACATTGTGGGGTAAATTTTTTTTGAAGGAAGTATTAGGTGTTCAAAGTAAATCAATTTAGGAAGTGTTATTTTGTACTATTTGGTGAACTTTGTAATTTAAACATACTTAATTTTAGGATGTGTTATTTGGGATGTTTAATTTAGGATCTGCTATTTCATATCTTTATATAGGCCAGCAAAAACGAATGGTAGCTGGCCAAATCATAAAATTTATTTTATTTAAAAAAAAATAGTGTCGGATATTAATTTATAGTCCGACACTAATAAAAAATTGCTATCGCTTCTGTTCAAGCTTCGGCCGACACTAATACTTGTAACAAGCAAGCGATATAATGATTTAGTATCGGCTCATTATTATAAACCGCCACTAATTAGTATTAGTGTCGGACTATTAATAAATGTTCGACACTAATATTAATTAGTGTCGGTGTTTTGTTTGTAGTCCGACACTAATACTAATTAGTGTCGGTTTATTAAAAATGAGCCGACACTAATAGATAACAATTAGTGTCGGTCGTTAAAAAGTATTAGTATCAGTCCGATTAGTGTCACCTGTAATCCGACACTAATACTCAAAAAACAGCTGACACTAATTCCATGTTCTCCACTAGTGTAAAAACATGTTTGTGTGAAGTTCTTAATGACCAAAGGCTAGTTCTTTTTTTAATTTTGGTTTTATTTTCTTCTTAACTCGAAAACTTTGGGTTGTGGTACTTTTTTTTTCTAATCAGTTGTTCTCAGAGGTTCTCTTGATATATATATATATGTATGTTGAAGGTTGAATATTATTTGATGTGCGTTGCAATGTCGGAAAAATTAATATTGATTTTTGTATGCTGTGAAGGTAAAATATTTATCGAATTATAAATGTACAATATTGATCAATGTTTAATGGATAGCAAATATGGATGTGTAATATTGAATGTTTAATGGCTAGTAAATATGGATGTGTAATATTGTATGTATATTGGCTAGTAAATATGGATGTGAAATTTTGTGTGTTTAGTGGCAAGCAAATATGAATGCTACCAAGTATAAATCAAATTAAAAAAAAAATTATACACAGCTCTGAATAACGTGTATATAGTTTCCAAAAAACATGAATTCCTTGTTGAAACTGTGTATATAGCACTTGTCATTCTACAAAGTTACTTTGACTGTGTAGAAATCACCATTTTCAATGTCCTTTTTTGGAGATCTGAAACGGTTCAATTCTACCAACCGTGTATGTTAGTGCTATATTGTCATGGTTTGGAAAACGTATACAATGCACCCTCCTATTCATATACAACGTTCACGCGCATGGTTCTAAAACCATGTGTCATTAACTTGTATAGTTGTGTTTGCATACTAGTGGATATAAGAAATGCTACAGGGGTTTGCCACACATAAAATCTCCAATTTGCTAAATAATAGTGATGTGGACAATTAAGAAGTTAGAATGGAGTGGATATGTACCGGACAGTAGTAGAATCATATTTATATTTTTCTTTATTTTTCAGATACATGTTTATTAAAATATATAAAAGATATTATTGAAAAATACTAAATTTATAATATTATTCATCTAATTATAATAATGAAGGACATACTTTTTTCATAATAAGCATTAAAATGTATAATATATATCTATTATTCAAATATAAATAATTAAAATATGAAATCATATATATACCCTTGTCTACACCAATATTCAATAGCAAATATCTATATTTAATTTTTGAATACACATCAAATAGTTTTCACTCCTAGGACCATGTGGTACTACAAGTGCTTTCTTTTTGAGATCTACGTCAGGTATTTATATATTCATGTGAAATTAATTAACTTATCAGCATACAAACTAATTTTGTCACAATCCGCAGCATTATTGGATAGTTCCTTTGTCTCTTTTCCGTATACCAGATTGGATCATCCTAGTGCCACTTGACTTGCTAACGTGTCTTATAATATACAGTCATAGGGAAAAAACAACAAGTCGGTTTATTGTATAGGAGATTTTTTATTTTTTTATATAGTGAGCTTTTCTGATTTTAAATACATTTCAAAATTATTTTTTTCATCTTAGACAAATAGCTAGATAAAAATAAAATCTCAGTTTTTTATATAACTTAATTAATATATTTTTTTTCTTTATTTTTATATTTTGTTGGTTGCAAGTGTTGATGCCTATAGTAATAAAACAGGAAAAGGTATGAGAGGATTAACAGAGGATATATATATATAGAGAGAGAGAGAGTAAAGCTAATATACACTTAAGTGTACCAATGAACCCATACACTTAACTCTAGGATCGTACGATTAGCTTTGAGATTCGTATATCACGACTTTTAAAGAAGCTACACGACTTTTAAAGAATCTACACGAATCTCAAAGCTAATCGTACGGTCCTAGGGTTAAGTGTATGGGTTCATTGGTACACTTAAGTGTATATTAGCTTTACTCATATATATATATATATATATATATATATATATATATTAGATGCTATAAAATTATAAATTAATCCTGAAATATTGTCGGAGGGTATATGCATCCAACAAATGAATAAAAGTATGATATTGGTTCTTCCCCTTTATTTTTGGAAAAAATTAACGTAGCTAAGCAAACTAAATGAACAAAATATTAAAAAAGATGCTTGTAATAAACAGTTTAGCAGGTATAATCAATTATCAAGAAGTTAAAAATATGTACAAGTATATATGAGATTAATTACCTTGAGCTTGTCCTCATCACTGCCGCCGCAACGACGTCCTGAAGCAAATAACGCCTCGGGTGATCTATCCTTTATTCCATTCTCCCTACAAAATGGCAACCAATGACGCGCAAATTTTGCACCCTCCATGAACGCAAAGAGCGTCACGTCGGCACCACCATCATCAGAGATATACACCGACAACTTATCAGGAGGATAGTCGAAAGCCAAAAGCGAGAGTGCCGCGTTAACAACACCCATCGGTGGCTCCTTGTGCGGATCAGCGGTACACACAAACACATCTAGTGCCGGCCAAGATGCTCTATCTGGCAACCTAGCTGGGAACTCTTGTCGGTGCACCGGCCGCCACTTGAAGGCTTGCGAACAGGCCCAGATGAATGCTAGGATTAAATCCGATACTAGGATCAACCATAATAAGCCGGCTTCAACAAGGGTAGAGGAGGCGAAAATAGATGTTATTTGATGATAAATTACGGCGATGATAGCTAGAGTGTATACAAGCATATGTACACGGTATATTGGTATTCTATGGTCGAGACGGATCGTATTGAGCTTGGAAGGGATGGACTTGGTGCCTTCCATCTTTGGTTAAAATTTGAGGTGGAAGTCACCAGTCAGTGAGCGAGTGTGGTTTTGTTTGCTTAAATAGGCATATATAGTAGCAAAGAGTGAGAGATAAGTACGGATCATCTTCAGTTCTGTTTTGAAATGGAGATGACTATTATTCCCATGATTATGGCGCTTTTATAATATAATTAAGATCTGAACCATCTGGTAGAAATTGTAGAAATTGTAGAGAGCAGCTTGGTAGCTCCAAGTGAGAATACCCCAAAGGAGAGGCACTGGCTCTCCATCTTGGACCTGTATCAAGACAGCTCTGTCAAAGGCATTGGTGCTCTTTTAGTCTTTTACCCATTAGCCGGCCGGTTGGTACAGATAAAGATGGCTGGTTAGATATTGATTGCAACGGCGAGGGTGCTTTTTTCGTGGTAGCTCGGTCGAAGCTTACTCTCGATAACTTGAAAGGATACAAATTTTTCGTGAAAGCAACAAAGAAGCAAGAAGAGGGGCTCGAACATAAGACCTTTTGGTTAACTGCCACAGCCCACAAACAATATCAATCTGAGATATTCCATTTTCATGAAAAATTTCAATTTTTATAAATTAACATTGCTTGGAACCTGAGTGTTTTTTATTTCTCTTGTCTATGGACCAAGATATAATATATTTTCTTTTATTTTGGGCTAATAATATAGACCCAATTAGTGGAAATTGGCCTTAGTTTTTGTACCATTCAGTTTTAGACAAGTAACATTTCATTTGCACTGCCGAACTGATGTTATTAATTAATGGGGCCCACGACCACAATAATTTCAAATATAATTACTGTTCAAAATTTCAAATAATGATCATATATTTTGTGGATCAACATTGCTTGAAAGTTAATTTTTGAAACCTGAGTGTTTCTATTTCTCTTGTTTATGGACCAAGATATAATAACTATTCTTTTTGGGCCAATAAATTGACCCATTTAGTGAAAATTGTCCACAATATTTTACCATACAAATTTTAGCAAGCTTCATATTATTTTCACTATCATACTGATGTTATTACTTAATTGTACCAATGACTACAATAATTTCATATTATAGTGACTGTTCAAAATTAGCAAATATTATCTTATTATCCTACTAGCTAGAGTAGATCCATTTTGTTTTGCAGGTTGAGTTGAGTTGATCCATCTTGTACTCTCCTCTGAGACGTGATACCACCGAAATACACGTCACAATGTTACACATTAAATGCAACAAAACCTATGGCAAGAATAACTCCTGTCATGATAAATGCTCGAGCGCCGACTCTTTCGGGCATCCTCCCATTATCACTCCTCAAAAACAGTGCCCCATATACCGGCCAACAATTCACAACGCCAAATCCTGCTAGAAACATCTCCAAAACCATGCCATTTCTGATCATTCCGACCGTGAATGCGCACAAACTGAGTATTGCAGCAGTACCTAATATGACAAAGAAAGGCGAGTCTACACCAAAATCGAACAAGCCTTCGTCATACCTACATTAAGTGTAGAAACCTTGTATTATTATACATGAGTGTTGATTTGAAAACTTATTTTGAGAAATTTAGCAGTACACTAATTTCCCTATATGTCCACCAATTCTGATATATTGTTCCAGTATTCAAGTTGTAATAAGAATGATATGAAATTAGAGTTGCTGTGTTCAAATCTAAGGGGGATTTCACGTATACCCACAAAAACCCCGAAATTACGTACTTTCCCTTCTAAAATTCAAAATATCATATTTACCCTTTCAAATTTCAAAAACTAAAAAATTTACCGAATTGATCGCCTTTTCTATTAAAACTCATTTTATATTTATAAAGTACCTATTTTACCATTTATTAAGAGAAATGTTCAATCTTATTCGGTTGTGAGGTGAAATGATTTATTTCTTACTTGTGATGTGCATACAAGCGTATGCCTAAATGCCATAGAGTATGCGACAATTGTATAAGGACATCCTACACTAGCATTGCGATGTTGAATTGTTTGAACAGAAATTACCTCTTGGTCTGATCATCATCCATGACTTTACTCGTGACATTAAAGCCTTGAGTAGTGATGTTGAATTGCTTGAACACAAATTCCATCATACCAAAGGGGAATGCAGTGAGGCCACGAATGAGCCAAATTCGCTGGTCACTCCACCAGCACATGAAAGTGCCATTGTAGGAGACAAAGTCGTTCATGTCTTGGATGTACGCTGCCAAGAAGAGATATGCATATAGATAGAACCATGGATTCGATGGCTGCGATTAGGTAAAATCAATAGCACACAGGAAGTTACCATGGTAAACTGGTACATTGCTCTTTAAGCTATATATTTAGGTCTGTTATATTGAATTTGACATATGCTTTCTGTTAGGCAAAATTTAATAAAAATAAATCAGTCTTGCAGATATTCAAGACTGTAAACATACATGAGCAAAGCTAGGGGGTGATGTGTTCACCAAAAAAGTATGGTGAGCACAACTTCAAAAGTATATCAGATAAGTTTTAAATGAATAATCCAAATTGTTGGAATTTATGTATTTCATGAGCGATATATGTAAATGCAAAATTTTGAGAGTTTTGAATTCATTTGCTATAAGGTCAAGCAGTCAAAGAAATAATGAAAAATAAATACAAACAATATTATAGTAGGAAATATCGGTATCGGTATCGGGATCGGTCACGGCCGATACCGATATGTATCGGATCAGTATCGGACTAGTATCGGCCAATACGGGTCAGGCTCTTTAACGCACTATCACTAGTATCAGACCAGTATTGGATCGGCCGATATTTCCTACTATGAACAATATATTGGAGATCATTATTCTTCTAAAAAAAAGAAATACAAACAATATTTGGATAATATATGGATAGACAGAGTAATACACCTCTGGAAATAATGGCCTATTGTTGATTAGTGCTAGTTGAGGCACAAAAGCATAAGTGGCAATAGGGATGCACCAAATGCCCCAAAATGCGTAGTGTGAGTAAGCTAGCCCCCCTCCAAGTGAGACCTTTTTCAGACCAAAGGTTAAGGGGCAATACCTGGAAATAATCACCTGCAAATCATCCAATTCAGCCCCATTTTATATACTTATATAAGCAATGTTACCAGTACAGGGATATTATATCCGCAAGCACAGCAACTTTATAAGAAAATACAAAGGAAACACAAATAAGAATAAACAAAATCAAAATATAAAATCATAAAAACGAATTAAAGTAGGGGATATGTTAAAAGAACATTTGACTGGTATGTATTGAGATATATGCATATATAAGATTGAAAAATTGAAATATGGTAAAAGCCTCAAAATACTACCTCATAGAGCCCAACAATCCACCTCTTACACTGGTTAAGCACATCATTCAGGCTCTTTGGTGCATACCCAATAAATGCTGGCTCAGGTGGGTTGCAAAATACCGATTTCCATCCTTCACAATGCAACCGATAGCCTGTATAGTAGTCCTCAACCAACGAACCATAGCGAAAACCAATCTAGAATTTTAAGAACCATAATAAATATGATATGAGATAACTTTCTTATATTCTAGTCTTGCTTTGTTTGTCTATCTTTCAATATTTGCATTTTGTTTAGCACTATACATAACAATTGGCATCTTCTAATTATGAGCTTTGATTCAAGAGCACATCAGCACACAATTTCTTTTGTTTCATTTAGTAGTACATCCTCTCTTCAGTCCAAAGGTGTGATAATTAATATTAATATTTAAATTAATTAAAATTACCCAGAAATAAAAAAATAAAAAAAGAACCTCATGTTGCTTATTTTGTTAAGGCTACTTTTTATACTAAATAATGGAGAGGGAGAAAATAATTTTAGCTTCTGATCACAAATTCAATTGAGAAAAGTAGAACTTACCGTGTCTCCCCATTTCGTCCCTATCTCATAGTCACAACCTGCAGCCTCAATCGCCTTTTCCATAACCATCTTAGACCCAATTTGCTCCTCACCATTTCCACCCATCAATGATGAACCAAACAAGGCGTGCCTTGCAAGAAACGTGTTGGTCCCAAAATAATCTGGGCCACATAAGCCATCCAGGCCACTAGAATTTATTGTGAAGAGGCGCTTCATTTCACCACCGTATATGTCGTTCTTGTTGAGTCCCTGAAAATGCTGAGGGAATTGCACAAAAGCAAGCTTAGCTGAGGTGGTGGGGTCTAGGAAATAGCAAAGTGCCCGGTGCGGTGAAGTCGGGTCGGTTGAGCACATGTCACAGTCGATTGTTAGGATTATTGGTGCATTTGTAATAATGCTCGAAACACGTACCTAACAAAAAGAATCACAGTTTCAATTAACATTTTATGTCCTACATGATACTTGCTTAGGATGTCATAAAAATACAAATGAAACTATATATGTCAAGTTCTATTGTTAATATAGTTGGTCTTACAAGAGCATTAAGTGCACCGGCCTTGAAGTTGTGAGGAGATTTCTGACTCTTCTCTCTAGAAACATAAATTAGGTTTGGAATGACATGACCGGCGAAATCAATATCGATGCTGCTTTGAAGTAGAACCTGAAATACACTCATGAGAAAGACATATTATTGATGAGTTAAATAAAAATCTGGTGATATGTAAACCGGATGCCGGCATTGATAATAACAAGAATATATTGAACCTGGACGACTGCGGGATGGTTATTGCAGGAATATTCCTTCCACTTTATAAAAATGTGCTGATCTTCTTCTGATGAAGCTAACTCAGCACTAACACTGCCTTTTTCCAGTGCACTCCCCACCCTCTCTTTCATAGTTTCATACATCATCTACAACCAAAAATTGCAAAAATACTATTTTCAAACAGAAATTATGATGAAGTAAAATGGTGGATATATAATTACCTACCTGTGGCACCATGAATACTTGTAATATAAATTCAAAATGAAATAACATGATACTACGTAGGAAATTAAAATGCTCCGCTGTAACAAACATGCTTGAGACATGTGACCTCATATAGGCATTTCATCAAACGAATTGTGTGCAAGGCAACGGAGATTATATTTGCCCACATTTAATTGAAAAATAAATTATTTTATTGATTGATTGTAAGGATTTATATAGGCGACTTAGCCATTAGAATTTTTTTTTCTTGCCATTTCATTTGTTTTATTTTATTGATTGATTCATTTTTCATTACATCACTCTACTAGTCGTTAGACTTTGTTATTATGCGAGTTCTAATCCAGCACATTGATTCTAATTTATTGAACATTAATGTGATTAATACATAATCTTGAAAGTTAATATTTACAAAATTGCATATAATATATGCTGCTAAGCTATGTTGCATGGATACAGGTACGGATACGGATATTGTATCAGATATGGTGATATGATACTTTGAAAAAATCCTTGATACCATACGCCTCTTAAATATATTATTTTTTATAATTTTAATTATATTATTAATTCAACACTTATTAACTATAAAATATGATTTAGTGCAGTGGTAATGAGGCATGCCGTTGCACCAAGGGGGGAGGGGGCATTTGATCCCTACAGTTCCGCTAGAAAAATGATTTTTAGCACTTGGTCCATGCGTGGTGCACCAATTTGGGATCATGCGCAGTGCGCAACTCTATATGTGTGTATTGATAGGAGTTAATTATATAGTGTTTTTTTCTATCACTTGATGTAAAATATTATCATTTATCAAGTTACAAATGCTCATTTTTTTAGTTACATATTACTTTTGCTATTTTACTTCATTTGTAAATTTACAGATTTTCAATGTTATTAGAGCTAAAAGAGGCAAAAAGCGAAGCATTTTGGACACTAAGTCTCAAGTATGCTATTGCCATCATCCGCATGCAAGTGGAGGCAACCAACTGCACAAAAGTGCATTGCCACAGAGAGAATTATGCAGCGCACGAATGCCGTGCGGATGATTTATTCAACTGCATGCGACCTAAGCAACCGCACAAAATAACTAGCAGATCAGTAGTTACAGCTCTAAACTTGGAAACCAAGCTCCACTGAGCCTACTAACACATGATGGAATGAAAACTCATCTCCTCATCTGGACAGACTAAAGAATCTAGTAGAGTATAAATAGGATAGATCTAGGGTTTTCTAGAAGAGCTTATGTAATTAGAAAAATTAGGACAGACAAGTAGAAATTAGGCATAGACTTCACTAGAACAAGGAGAAGGTGCATGAGACTTATCATTGATTGTTGGATTTATTAAATGGTACGCCCGTTATGGGAAACTCAAATCTAAAATCCGACCCGTTATGAATAGATGCCAAGTCTTTATGAAGAGGTGCATTAGTTTTGTATAAATCATCCATATATATCTCTCTCAATTAATCAGTACAAAAAACGTATGAATAGTGACTACCAAAAATAGAGAGAAAAGATAGAGAGCACCAAGAAGCGCTCTGTTAAGACTTGAAGGTTTTAGGTCGTGGAAAACGCAGGACTTTCAACTCCGGTTTGTGATTTCTTGTAGAACCAGTGATATTGCTACGCTCGCAAGATCTGCTTCCGCACGAATATTAACAGAGTAATTTGTAAGTTCTATCCGTTAATTAACATTGGTATCATAGCTTTTATAACATGTATTCTGGTTTTAATACATACGTAAAATATGTTATAATTAATTTTTTTTGTGAAAATTTTCTGATTTTATTTTGTTTAAATAATTCAGTGTTCTGAAAATTTTCTGAAAATTAATTGTAAAAGAAATTTTCAGATTTTTTGGAGAATTTCCGAAAATTAATTTTAAAATTTGATTAACAATTTTTTTTAAAATATGTTTTATAAGATTATTTTTCAGATATAAATATGTTTTATATTTGTATTAATTGTTTTGGAGATTTTTTAGATATATCTTGATGCAATATGGTCCTGCGCATGCTTCACGAAAAGGAGTGTAACTTTTGATCCGTCTGTTGGATCGGGCTGAAATTTTGACAGGAACTCTAGAGCTCAAAACTGGATTTGAAACCAATTTTCCGGGCCCAGATTTGACAGGAACTCCAGAACTCCAGAGATTTGTTTCACCCATTTTGCGGGCTCAGATTCGCGATCCGAGTCTTCCTTTATGGACTTTTGGACCTTTCTTTATAATTTTAGAGTTTTTAGGGTCTTTTATGTATCTTTTATATATTTTCTATTTTTAGGGTTTGTATTTAAATAGACGTCATGTCTTTTGGTAGAAGTAATTTTTATGTGTATCAGTTTTATCAAATAATTGAAAATCTATGTGATCTCAGAACCAAATCTATCTTTTCATTACTTTTTCCAATTTCTTGATCGTTCATGCATCATATCTTTTGGAGATGCATTGCAAAACAATAATCTTGTATAGTAGAAATGGGAGATGCAAGCAAAACCATGCATTTTTAGTTGTTTATGGATTTTATACAACTAGGTTGAACAATTTTTTGGTCCAAATGAATCACAACCATCCAAAGAACCATTTTTTTTAAGAATTGATGGTTGATATTTGGTATTTACCATTTTTATACTTCTAGTTTGTAAAGAATCCATTTCTAGTTCAAACAACGACAATGGACAGGTCCATTATTGTTGAAAATGGAGAGGTTATATACATCGATTCAAACTAAATAGACTTGGTCAATACGTTACTCATGAACAGCGAAAATAAAATTATTTTGTTGCCGCTGGGCTTGAACCCATGGCCTATACCATGAAAGACTAAAGCCTTACCAATATACTACAATATATTTCATATCATTATGTTGATTCTATATCCTATATATACATACCACAAAACAGTGGCTTTTCAATCTAAATTTTTTAATAGTTTTTTTGGAATTTAATAGTGATATATTTTTTTAAAATTAATAAAATAATTTTTTTTTGGTTCGATTTAGATAACTGGCGCCACTGAATTTTTTTTGTATGGATCTTTTTTGGAAAATCTGTTTTACAATTCATTTTTGTTAAAATTATATATTAAATGTATAATTTTAGTGGGAGTTTTGCATAGTGAAATAATTAATGGTAATCAAATTTATAGAATTAAAATATGATTGTGAAACTTAGTGATCTTTCGATTTTAATCTATAAGAATTATTATTATTAAATTATTTCACAGTTGTTGTGATTTTAGCATAACACATGAGATATAAAATAAAATATATGTCAGACAGTGGATTGGTCTTCTCACACAGGCAATCGCTTCTATGTCTTGGTAGGACATAGAAATGAGATTGATTTTAAGCTAAACTTGATACAAAATGTGAGAGCAAGTGCTTAAAATATATATCACCTTGATAGATAATCAAGATAAAATCATATGAATATACTATTATGACCGAAGGTGAAATACCCACTATTCACTTTAACTGTCTTATGCCAAGTGAGTCATGTTATTAAATTTATATGATAAGTAGAGTTGTGAACTCAAGTTAGATATTATGTATATCTTAATTATCACTTGTACGGTATTGGATTTTAAATTAGACATACGCTCTATAAGAAATGGAGAATAATACCGTAACATATGTTTCATACCATATGTGCAATTGACCAACAGGGTAACAAAAGATATGATCTCTTCTTCTTTGTTGTGTGAGACCCGCGAGATCAAAAAGATCTTAGAGTACTCTTTGATTTTTTACTAAATACTTGAAGTTTCTTTTCAATTAGTTATTTTGACCAATGATCATATATGATGCGATCTAATATAACATATCTGAATAGCAATTGATTTGGAATGAAGAGATTCTAGATAAAAGAAAAAGATCATTTGAGTGTTACATTAGGTTATATTTACTGGTGCACCAATTATGTTTATGTAACATAATTGTAAATTATAAATATGGTTGTATCAATAATTAAAAGAAATCTTGTAATACTTAAAAATGTAACTTGATGATCTGGGGTACTACATATTTACTCTACTTAGATATTGTTATACATACCTAACAATTAGATAACAACATATGCTCTCAAATTAAGATATGCCGGTCACGACCCATTTCCTTGTATAAATTTTAACAGAAATAAGAGATTATGTTCTCTTAGTTTATAGTGGGCATCCCACTTTATGTGAGTGGGAGATGTTGGATTTATTAAATGGTGCGCCTGTTATGGGAAATCCAAATCTAAAATTCGACCCGTTATAAATAGATCCCAACCCTTTATGAAGAGGTGCATTGGTTTTATATAAACCATCTATATATATCTCTCTCAATTAATCAGCACAAAAAATGTATGAATAGTGATTACCAAAAATAGAGAGAAAAGATAAAGAGTACCAATAAGCACTCTGTTAAGACTTGAAGGTTTTAGGTCGTGGAAACGCAGGGCTTCAGGCTTCGGCTTGTGATTCCTTGTAGAACCAGTGATACTGCTACGCTCGCAAGATCCGCTTTTGCACGAATATTAACAAAGTAATTTGTAAGTTCTATCTATTAATTAACATTGATGGTGGGATAATCTCGATTATTTCAACTGAAAGGCGTAATTATTTCAACTTAGATATTTAATACGAATTTGATATTATCATACCGTCTTCGCTCCTAGTGCTTTCTTTTTGAGATCTACGTCGGGTATTTATATATTCAAGTTAAATTAATGAACTTATCAGCATAGAAACTAATTTTGTCACCATCCGCAGAATTATTTGATTGTAGCTTTGTTTCTTCTCCGTATAAAATTCAAACTCCACCAAACCAAAGAAAAGTCGCGCATGTTTAAATTTCTAGGAAACTCGAAAAAAAATTAGACCGTACACACCCCATACCAGATTGGACCATCCTAGTGCGCCACTTGACTATAGTGTGCCACATGCATAGGATATGTTTTTTTTATATTGAGGCTTCTCTTATTTTAAATATATTTCAAAATTATTTTTTCATCCTAGACAACCATATATAGCTAGCTAAATTTGGACCGTAGGATCTCAAAAAAAAAAAAAAAAAAAAAAGGTCTCAGTTTTTTACATAACTTATTTATTTATTTTTACTTTGTTGGTTGCATGTGTAAATGACTATATAGTAATAAAACAGGAAAATAACTAGTCCAATAACAAAGATATCTTTAACAAAGGTCATGAGAGGATTAATAGAGGATATATATTAGATGATATACCATTATAATTAATCCTGAAATATTGTTAGAGAGTATATGCATCCAAAAAAATGAATAAAAGTTTCATGTTGGTTCTTCCCCTTTATTCTTGGAAAAAAAATGAAGGTTGCTATGCAAACTAATTAAACAAAATATTAAACAAGATGCTTGTAATAAACAGTTTAGCAGGTATAATCAATTATCAAGAAGTTAAAAATATGTACAAGTGTATATGAGATTAATTACCTTGAGCTTATCCTCATCACTGCCGCCACAAGGACGTCCCGAAGCAAAAAATGCCTCAGGCGATCTATCCTTGATTCGATTTTCCCTACAAAACGGCAACCAATGACGTGCAAATTTCGCACCCTCCATGAATGCAAAGAGCGTTACGTCGGCACCACCATCATCAGAAATATACACCGACAACTTCTCAGGAGGATAGTCGAAGGCCAAAAGCGAGAGCGCCGCATTAACAACACCCATCGGTGGCTCCTTGTGCAGATCAGCGGTACACACAAACACATCTAGTGCTGGCCAATATGCTCGATCTGGCAACCTAGCCGGGAATTCTTGTCGGTGCACCGGCCGCCACCTGAAGGCCTGCGAACAGGCCCACATGAACGCTAGAATTAAATCCGATACTAGGATCAACCATAATAAGCCGGCTTCAACAAGGGTAGAGGAGGCGAAAATAGATGTTATTCGATGATAAATTACAGTGATGATAGCTAGAGTGTATACAAGCATATGTACACGGTATATCGGTATTCTATGGTCGAGACAGATCATGTTGAGCTTGGAAGGGATGGACGACTTGGTGCCCTCCATCTTTGGTTAAATTTTGAGGTGGAAGTCACCAGTCAGTGAGCAATTGTGGTTTTGTTTGCTTAAATAAGCATATATAGTAGCAAACAGTGAGAGATAAGTACGGATGATCTCCAGTTCTGTTTTGAAATGGAGATGACTATTATTCTCATGATTATGGCGCTTATATAATATAATTAAGATCTGGACCATCAGGTAGAAATTGTAGAAATTGTAGAGAGCAGCTTGGTAAAGGCATTGGTGCCATTGGCCGGCCGATTGGTAGCAGATAAAGATGGCCGGTTAGAGATTGATTGCAACGGTGAGGGTGCTTTTTTCATGTTAGTTCGGTCGTCAAAGCTTACGATAACTTAAAAGGATACGAATTATCGGCTGAGAATAGAAAATTGTTTGTGCCGGTTGTGAACTCAGATACACCTCCTTATTATTCCTTCAGGTTTGTACCTACTAACACTTCTTTTTGTAATTGTGTGTGTGTGTTGAACGGATAATTAATTGAAGAAATAAGCACTATGATCTATCAATTGATTAAATGCCACATATGCAAATAACATTTCTCGAATCCAGTGATGTGGTCCTTGGTGCTGCGTTCAACCCATAGAAGAAAAAATTAGAATTGAAATCGGAATCAGTCTTTTGACTATGGAATTGGAATATGATGAATCAATCGGAATCGACCGAATTGGATCAGAAACTCAGATTTTTTTGCTAGAAACTTATTTTATACTAAAAAATAGGAAAAAATGATAAAAAAATAATTTGTCAACATTTTTCGTTTAAACAAATTATTACAATCAAATAGTCCAATAATTCAATATAATACAAGCATTTCAACATTTACATTTACATGTAGTTATGTATTTTAGCAACAAAAAATAGCATAGTGTGGTTGTAGTTGGATTGATAACCAAGAGGCCCTTAGATTGAGTCACGCTATAGGTAAATTTTTTTTGGAGATTGCTATTTGTGCGTTTCAGCCGATGGTATAACTGGAATCAAATCGCTTCGGCTAAAATTTGATTTGTAAAGGACTATTTTGTCTGAAATTTGACTGTAATCGGACAGTTTTAGTCTAAATTGGACGAAAAATTCACATACCATGTAACTTGTCATACCATGTAATCTTAATTTCTTAAAGAGATGCTGGCTCAGTTTGTGTAACTGTTCGAATTTTTTTTTTAAAAAAAAAAAAAGACAATCAAGGTTTCGATTTTTTTTGTTTAAAAATAAAATATTTGAGGATAGTGGAAGAATTGAAGATCAGAGCTGGTGGTTAACAGCCACATGCTATAACCAACTGAGCTATTTCCAGCTTCATGAAAAATTTCAATTATAATGAATTAACATTGCTTGTAACCTGAGTGTTTTTATTGCTCTCGTCTATGGGCCAGGATATAATAAATTTTCTTTTATTTTGGGCTAATAGTATTGACCCAATTAGTGAAAAGTGGCCTCAGTTTTCTACAATTCAGTTTCAGGCAAGTAACATTTCATTTTCAATGCCAAACTGATATTATTAATTAATGGGGTCAACTATCACAATATATTCATATATATTACTGTTCAAGTTCAAAATTACAAATAGTGATCATATATTTTGTGGATCAACATTGCTTGAAAGTTAATTTTTGTAACCCGAGTGTTTCTATTTCTCTTGTTTATGGGCCAAGATATAATAAGTATTCTTTCATTTTGGGCCAATAAATTGACCCATTTAGTGAAAATTGACCACAACATTTTACAATCCAAATGTCATAGTCATGTTATTAATTAATTGTACCAATGACTCCAATAATTTCATATATAATTACTGTTTAAAATGATCAAATAATGATCTTATTATCCTACTAGCTAGAGTTGATCCATTTTATACTCTCCTCTGAGACGTGATACCACCCAAATACACATCACATGTTACACATTAAATGCAACAAAACCTATGGCAAGAATAATTCCTGCCATGATAAATGCTCGAGCGCCGACTCTTTCGGTCATCCTCCCACTATCACTCCTCAAAAATAGTGCCTCATATACTGGCCAACAATTCACAACGCCAAATCCAGCTAGAAACATCTCCAAAACCATTCCATTTCTGATCATTCCGACCGTGAATGCGCACAAACTGAGTATTGCAGCAGTACCTAATATGGCAAAGAAAGGCGAGTCTACACCAAAATCGAACAAGCCTTGGTCATACCTACATTAAGGGTAGAAACCTTGTATTATATATGAGTGTTGATTTCAAAATTTATTTTGAGAAATTTTGCCTACAATAATTTCCCTATATGTCCACCAATTCTGATATATTGTTCCCACATTCAAGCTGTAATAAGAATGATATTAGAGTTGCTGAATTCAAATCTAAGGAGCATTTCACGTATACCCCACAAAAATCTCAAAATTACGTACTTTCCCTTCTAAAATTCAAAATATCATATTACAAATATCTAAAACTAAAATTTTTACTAAATTTATCGCCTTTTCTATTAAAACTCATTTTATATTTATAAAGTAACTATTTTACCATTTATTAAGAGAAATGTTCAATACTGTCCGGTTGTGAGGGCAAATAATTCATTTTTTTGTGATGTGCACACAAGTGTATGGCTAAATGTCACTAAGTATGCGACAATTGTACAAGGACATCCTACACTAGCATTGTGATGTTGAGTTGTTTGAACACAAATTACCTCTTGCTCTGATCATCATCCATGACTTTGCTCGTGAGATTAAAGCCTTGAGTAGTGATGTTGAATTGCTTGAACACAAATTCCATCATACCGAAGGGGAATGAGGTGAGGCCGCGAATGAGCCACATTCTCTGGTCACTCCACCAGCGCATGAAAGTGCCATTGTAGGAGACAAAGTCTGTCATGTCTTGGATGTACGCTGCCAAGAAGAGGTAGGCATATAGATAGAACCACGGATTTGACAGCTGAGAGTAGGTAAAATCAATAGAACACAGTTAGGACTTAGGAAGTTACCATGGTGAACTGGTACATCACTCTTTTAGCTATATATGTCCCGTATTGATTTTCATTTGATCTGTTTTCTTTCATTTTCTTTGATGTATTTAGTTTTAACATATCACATATGCTTCCTATAGCTATAAGCCAGTGTTTAGTAAAATAAGACTATAATTTAATAAAAACATCAGAACCTAAATGCTGTATATGCACTTTAGAAGAATTATAAGTCTAATTGCGGTTGTTTCTCTTCACTTTTGAACAAATAAATTTATCAGCACGCAGAGGAAATATATTGCAGATCATTATTTTTCTAAAGAAAATCCATCCAAGATACAATAAAAGTAGAGTAATACACCTCAGGAAATAATGGCCTATTGTTGATTAAAGCAAGTTGAGGTAGAACAGCATAAGTGGCAATAGGGATGGAACAAATGCCCCAAAATGCGAGGTGCGAGTAAGCTAGCCCTCCTCCAAGTGAAATCTTTTTGACACCAAAGGTTAAAGGGCAATGACTGGAAATACTCACCTGTAATTTAAGATCCAATTCAGCTTCATTTTACATAAGCACAACAACTTACTTAAAGGATCTTAATTTTCTTTTCTGGCCTTTTTTTGTTGTAAATTAGATAATTGTTTTTTTGAAGGACAGTGTCCCAAGGCACTGGCAATTCATTGATATAAAAAAAGTTATTTACAGAGATTATATCTAATTTTATTTATTTACACACTAAATTAGATAATTGTTAGAATGCACTAATTAATTTGTCAATAATAAAAATAAGCATATAATTAAACAAAATGAAAATATATAATCAAAAAAATATTTAGAGTGGGGGATAGAGCTAGGCTATGGTACTATTCATGTTGCACATTGGTCTGTATTATGGATTAATATTTTTAGTTTCAATTTCTAAATAATTGATCTAAAACGTTCAACATTATTTTCATATGTAAAAGTTCTTGTAAACTAAATTTTATATTTTTAGACTTTTTTTACTATTTGTTTTTGAATGGTCTAGAATTTTAAGATCTAGTGGTTTTCTATCTATATAAAAAAAATTGTAAAAATATTGTAAAAAATGTAAAATCTGATTTATAAGTACATTTTCATATGAAGATCATGTTGAATAGTTCAGTTCGAATGTGTGGACATTAAAAATAAAACTAAAACTATCAATCCATAGTATGGGCTAATATGCGCTATGGATAGTATCGTAGTCTCATTTGTTGGAGATATGTTTGAAAAGAACATTTGACTGGTAGGCATTACAATGCATGGATATGTAAGATTAATGCCTCAAATTTAAGGAATTATATTACCTCAAAGAGCCCAATAGTCCACCTCTTACACTGGTTAAGCACATCATTCAGGCTCTTTGGTGCATCTCCAAGAAATGCTGGCTCAGGCGGGTTGCAAAGCACCGATTTCCATCCTTCGCAATGCAAACGATAACCTGTATAGTAGTCCTCGACCAACGAACCATAGCGAAAACCAATCTAGAATTTTAAAAAATCCATAATAAATATGATGTGGTATAACTCAATTTCTTATATTTAACTCATGCTCTGTTTGTCTATCTTTCAGAAGATTTCTCCAAATTAATACTTTGATTCAAGTGCGCACTCTTCAGTCCAAAGGTGTTATAAGTGGTCTTAATATTGAAATTACTTTCAAATACCCAGAAAAAAAACCCATCATGTTGCTCATTATGTTAAGGCTACTTTTACACTAAATAAATGAAGTGGGAGGCAATAATTTCATAAAGTTTAGCTTATGAGATAATAATCACAAAATCAATTGCGAAAAGTACTTACTGTGTCTCCCCATTTCGTCCCGACTTCGTAGTCACAACCTGCCGCCTGAATCGCCTTTTCCAAAACTATCTTAGATCCAATTTGCCCCTGATCATTTACACCTTCCAATGATGAACCAAACAAGGCGTGCCTTGCATGAAACGTGTTGGTCCCGACATAATTCGGCCCGCAAAATCCATCCATTCCAATAGAATTTGTCGTGAACAGACGCTTGATTTCACCTCCATATATGTCGTTCTTGTTGAGTCCCTGAAAATGCTGTGGGAATTGCACAAAAGCAAGCTTAGCTGAGGTGGTGGGGTCTAGGAAATAGCAAAGTGCCCTGTGTGGTGAAGTCGGGTCGGTCGAGCACATGTCACAATCAATTGTTAGGATTATTGGTGCATTTGTCAGAATGCTCGAGACACGTACCTAACAAAAAGAATCACAGTTTCAATTAAAATTTAATGTTCTACATGATACTTGCTTAAGATGTCATAAAAATACAAATGAAACTATATATGTCAAGTTCTACTGTTAATAGTTGGTCTTACGAGAGCATTAAGTGCACCGGCCTTAAAGTGGTGAGGAGATTTCGGACTCTTCTCTCTTGAAACATAAATCAGGTTCGGCATTACATGACCAGCAATATCTGTATCTATGCTGCTCTGAAGTAGCACCTACATATATGCACAAGAAAAATGACACACATTAGCGATCACAACTTTTGCCGGTAACTTGTGCATCGAATGTTGGCATTTATCGGAAACAAGAAGCGAACCTGGACGACTGCAGGATGGTTGTTGCGGGAAAATTGCTTCCATTTTTGAAAAATTTGTTGATCTTCCTCTGAGGAAACTAAGTCAGCACTGACACTGCCTTTATCTAGTGCACTCTCTACCCTTTCTGTCATAGCTTCATACATCATCTACAACCAAAAATTGCAAAAATACCACATCCAATCAGAAATTATTGAAACAAAATGGTCCATAATTACCTACCAGCGACACCATGAATACTTCTAATGAAATTTCAAAATGAATTCTGATGAATGCATTTCATTGAACAGATGGTGTGCAAGGGCAACATCTCTCCATTTCTCTCAATTTTCATGCCACCAGATTAACTAGAAAATGAATTAATTATTTTTTAAAAATAAAAGTCCAAAGACAACATATATGGTCAGGTTTATATTGCACAGAATCTGAATTCGGGGCTTGTGCATGTTGATATAAATATTTTGTGTCAGTTTAAAAATAATCAATTGTGTACTTAATTATTTAGATTGTTAATAATTTATTTTAAAGTTTGTGTCAGTTTAAAAATAGACGATTCAGATCTCATTTGGTCGGGGATTGCACAGAATCTGAATTCGGTGCATGTGGTGATATGCTTTCTTTTTGAGATCTGCATGGATTATTTGTTTATTCGTGATAATAATTAATCTACACCGTTCAATATTACTATCATATGAAAATATACATGGTGATCAAATTTTATATATTCATGATTTTTTTTTCCTATTTTTTATGTAGGTTGAAAATCACTACTTCAGTGAATTTTTAGTTGTCTAAAAAATAGTAAAAAAATTTTAAAAAACATAAAATTTGAAGTACAAATATATTTTCATATAATAATAATAATAATAATAATAATAATAATATTGAACAGCTCAAATTGATTATTTGAACTTCAAAAAACAAAATTCTATATAAATTCAATGTACAAAATATATAGATATGCACATTGCAATGTATAGTCTCACTCAACCAATTTTGTCACCATTCGCATCATTATTTGATTGTACCTTTGTCTCTACTCCGTATACAATTCAAACTTCTCTAAAGTCTAAACCAGATTTTTAGACACTTCTAAAATATTTGAAGGGTTTTCCAACCACACAAAAGAAAAAAAAAATCAGACTTGATGATATGAGGAATGTTAATTTATTTAAGCCCAATAGAAACAAAAACCCAATAATTTTGGGACCATACATGTATATCATCCTGCCCCCACTTGGCTTGACTATAGTGAGACTTTATAATGCAATCATAAAATTAAAAATAAATAAATAAATAAAAAATAAACAAATTGGGTTTTCTTGTACAGGAGATTTTTTATGTGAGCTTGTATGGTTTCAAATATATTTCAATTTATTTTTTTCATCTAAGACAACCGTACGACCACTATAAAATAAAATATCTCAGCTTTTTTTGTTTAACTTAATTTGTAATGCTTCTTCTCTTTTTTTGTTTCCTTCTTTGTTGCATGTGTTGATGCAAATAGTAAAACAACAGGAAAATAAAATCTAATAAAAGCTAGACATGCGGTTCTAACAGAACAATTCCAATAAGGCAATAACACGTGTCTTTAACAAAGGTCAGAGGATTAACATAGGCTATATATATATATATTTGATATAAAATTATATATTAAACCGAAAAGTATTATTGATGATTATATGCATCCACAAAATGAATAAAAGTATGGTATGGATTCTTCTGATTATTTTTTGAAAAAAAAAAATTGAAGGTTGCGACTTATCATGATTATTAGTACAAATAAATGAAGGATGCTTTTTAATAAATACTTAGAACTTATTAATTGTGAAGAAGTTAAAAATATATACATGTATCAGATTAATTACCTTAAGCTTGTCCTCGTCACTGCCACCGCAACAACGTCCCGAAGCAAAGAAAGCCTCCGGCGATCTATCCTTGATTCCATTCTCCCTACAAAACGGCAACCAATGACGTGCAAATTTTGTGCCCTCCATGAAAGCAAAGAGCGTCACGTCGGCGCCACCATCATCCGAAATATACACTGATAGCTTCTCAGCAGGATAATCAAAGGCCAAAAGCGAGAGCGCCGTGTTCACAACACCCATTGGTGGTTCCTTGTGCGGATCAGCGGTGCACACAAACACATCTAGAGCTGGCCAAGTTGCTCGATCCGGTAACCTAGCTGGGAACTCTTGCCGGTGCACCGGCCGCCACCTGAAGGACTGCGTTTGTACCCACGCGAATGCTAAGATGAGATCGGATACTAGGATCGACCATAATAAGCCAGCTTTGACGAGGGTAGTGGCGGCAAAAATAGATGTTATTTGATGATAAATTACGGCGATGATAGCTAGAGTGTATACGAACATATGTATTCGGTAAATCGGTATTCTACGGTCGAGACGGAAGGTGTTGAGTGGTGGATTGAGCTTGGCAGGGATGGATGACTTGGTATCCTCCATCTTTGGTTAAAATTTAATTTGGAGAGGGTAACCAGTCAGCGAGCAATTGAGTGTGGTTTTTGTTTGGTTAAATAAGCATAGTAGCATAGAGGGAAAGATAAGTACGGATCACCTCCAGTTTTGTTTAAAATGGAGGTGATTATTATTATTGGAGAACTGACTTTCTATTATTTAAACTGATCCAGATCTCCAAAAATCATGGCGCTTATTATTATATGTTTATAACACACACGGAGCACTTTTATTTTGTCTCAATCTGAGTTGTGTGCTTTCTTCATGTTTAATTGTTTATCAATATCTAATTAATTTTCAACAAGGCAACAGTGCGAATCAACAGTATAACTAGGGGTGCGTAGCTGCCACCCATAATTTTTAAAATTCAATTGAACTTTTGTTTAGCATGTATTAATTTTCTATTTCATTTTTCATATGTACTAGCTAGCATCTTTTTTGTTGTTGATTTAATTTTTTTATTATTTTTGTGCTACAGTAAAATATTTTTTATATATTAAAATGTTTATATTGAATTTAATATCAAGTTTTTATTTTTAAAATAATATATTAAATTTTCATAATAATTAAATATAGGAAATATTAGCTGGATTTCTAATATATATACTGAGGTAGTGTTTTCATTGTCCGCATTATAATTTTTAAAAAAAAATAATGCAACCAAACTCATTTATTTTCTTTTTAAAATTAAAATATCGCTTCATTAAAAAATAGAGCAACTTTTGAAATAAATAATAACTAAAAGGAATTTATGTTGCGTATGAAAAAGTCAGCTTGATTGCCTAGTGTCACAAATTACAAATCTCCAAATTAGATGACATCAAAAATCAATCAAATCAAGGCATGCAAAAAGGCTAATAATACTTAACACGAAAACAAATCACATTTGGTGTAAGTGTGCTTGTCCGCTTGACACTTTTGACCAAAACATGGCAGTTGATATCACAAGAAAACTTTGCTCTTGATTAGGGTTTTATCATTAGATGCAAACATTCGGCGAAATAAAAAATTGAGATTAGATAAATAAATTATTATTGTATAATTTTATGTTATGAAAATAATTAAAATGTTTTAAAATTATAAAAATTATAAAAATTAGAAAAATATAAAATAAAAATTGCTCTATTTTAATTATTTTGATGATTGATAAAAATTTATTAAATAACTACACCATGAACTATAAATATTTGAAAGAAGTAGCAAACAATGAAATTATATGAAAAAAAAAATAGCGCTAGAAGGAGGGCTTTATCATTAGATGCGCATACATGCGGCGAAATTGAAAAAAAAAAAAAAAAAAAAAAAAAAAAAAGAGATTAGGGAGACTCAATAAATTGTTAAAAACCGGATCAACCTAGACTAGTAACAATAGTTAAAAACTCAATATACAATAACTATCTTTGTAGATTGATGCCCCAATCGGTACTTCATTCAGTTTTCTGTAGTGTAATATGAACTGAAAATAGAAAAGAATTATCTCTGCACATCGATACCCCAAATAATACTTTATTCATTTTTTTGTAGTGTAATATGAACTGAAAATAAGAAAGAATTATTTATGAGATTAAACTAACATTATTTACTATTTATACATGCATGTTTTGCAGTCTATTTAGTTGGGTGAGTCAACTTCTCCATGAGTGTTTTTTTTTATTTTCACTTACTACGTACTGTACATTTTATAACATGTTTTATGGCATACAAAAGGCAATATACATTCAACATAAACAACATATATAACACATGATTCAACATACATGTACATCCATACACATTCAAATAATGAAAAGACATAAGACGGTATATATTCAACATGCACATCAACAACATTCAACACATATTCACCATAACAACATTTAACAAATATTCAATGTAAACAACATTTAACAAATATTCAACATATATAAACAACATTGAACAAATATTCAACATAAACCACATTTAACAAATATTCAACATAAACAATATGCATATCCATTGTTCAATATTCATCAACATACATATATATAAACACACACAAGAGATTAATATCAAGATTTTGACAATGTATGAATGGTCATGTGATAGTGCATGCACAAATAAACATGTGATGACAAAAGACTGGCACTTTTTGCAACGGAATACCATTATAAACGTGTTTTTTCTATTCGTGACAATACTTTTTGCGAGACAATACCATCATAAATTTGTTTTTTTTTTCTCACGAAAAGTGCCTACTTTGTTAGTAAATATATGTGTCCTCAATAACTAACTGTTGAGTATGACACATCTTTCATATCGGGCTTACACTGTTGTATAAACAAAAATGTAAACAAAAAAAATCATTCAATTTATTGTTGGGAGGTGATAACAATACCAGCACTAAAATATCTCCAAAAGAGGAGGAATCAAGTTACAACAATTTTTTATTTATAACAAGTATTTTCTACATTTTCAAAGTCCAAATTGTTGATCCAAATTGTAAGATGTGATCTCTACAATAAAATGTGCTTGGAGATCAAATTTTACATTTTTTGGAATTTGTTTACTATATATTAAGATGGGTACAAAAACTAGTCAAATTCAGACCATTGAATTTTGTACCCATCTTAATAAATAGTAAAAAATTCCAAAAAATGTAAAATTGGGTCTCCAAGCACATTTTATTATAGATATCACATCTAATGGTTTAAATCAACGATTTGGACTTTGAAAATATAGAAAATGCTTTTTGTAACTCAAAAATTGTTGTAACTTGATCTCTCCTCTCTCCAAAATCCCCGCATCATGATTATTTGGAAAAACACTAAACTCCAACACTAAATTTTTTTTCTACAAATATTAAAATTGTCATTTTCAACTATTGAACTCTATGCATGAAAATATTTGTACCTATGAAGTAATTAACAATTTTTTACGTAAATAATTGTCCTCCTAAGCAAATTTCTCAAATGACCTTGAACTAAGGGAGGACCGTACATGTTTATAAAAAATATCAATATTGTCATAACTATCTTGAGGACCACAAAACTTGATTTTTTGCTACATATGGTGCTGGAAAGTATTAATATCAGGTATTGCAAATATTTATACATATGCACTGAAATATTTATATGTATATATATTATACAAATTTAAATCTTCAAGTATTTGATCATGTCAAGTTACACTTCAAAGTATTAATATCTTATTTTTTTCAGTATTAATATTTTATTTTGTAAGTATTTATGACTATGCAGTGAAATATTTATTTCTATGAGGTGAATTATTTTTGTTAGAAAAATGTTAATATGAGAACGATTGGAGAAGGTTGATGTGGCAATACAAGGTTTCCAATACTTCATTAGAGGAAGGTTGACATGCGGACCATTTGGGGACTAGAAAATGGGGATGATTATATCAAATTATGCATGCAAGTATATTGGTTCCTTCCCATTTTATTTTCGAAATTAAATACATGATGCTTTAAATAAACTGTTAAGCATGTTTTAATTCTCAAGAAGTTAAAAACATATACAAAAAAAATTAAATTAATTATCTTCAGCTTGTCCTCATCACTGCCACCGCAACAACACCCCGAAGCAAAGAAAGCCTCGGGGGAACTATCCTTGGTTTCATTCACCCTACAAAATGGCAACCAATGACGTGCAAATTTTGCACACTCCATGAAGGCAAAGAGCATCATGTCGGCGCCACCATCATCAGAAACATACACTGATAGCTTCTCAGCAGGATAATCAAAGGCCAAAAGCGAGAGCGCTGTGTTCACAACACCCATTGGTGGTTCCTTGTGCGGATCAGCGGTGCACACAAACACATCTAGTGCAGGCCAAGTTGCTCGATCTGGTAACCTAGCCGGGAACTCTTGTCGATGCACTGGTCGCCACCTGAAGGCCTGAACTTGTGCCCATGTGAACGCTAATATGAGATCCGATATTAGGATCGACCATAATAAGCAAAGCTTCGACAAGGGTATAGGAGGAGAAAATAGATGTTATTCAATGATATATTAAGGTGATGATAGCAAGAGTGTATACGAACATATGTACGCGGTATGTCGGTATTCTATGGTCGAGACGGAAAGTGTTGAGTGGTGGATTGAACTTGGCAGGGATGGAGGACTTGGTACCCTCCATCTTTGGTTATAATTTGAGGAGGAAGTGGCCATTCAGTGAGCAAGTGAGTGTGGTTTCTGTTTGGTTAAATAGGCGTAGTAGCATAGAGCAAGATATGATACCGATCACCTCCAGTTCAGTTTGAAATGGAGCTGATTATTATTGGAGAACTGAGTTTGTATTATTTAATCTGACCCGGATCTATGTAGCCGCCACCAATAATTTGTAGGAAAATTTTCCAATGTAACTATCAAAACTTTTTAAATAGTCATTTTCCCTCTGAAAACACTATAATATAATGAATACCTCTATTTTAATGGAAAGATATATCTGTCAATTTAATTTATGAAATAACTAAAAAAACATATATAGCAGCAAAGAAAGTTAAGTTTTCATTGAGATATTGGATATTATGATGTTTTTACAGGAGAAATCGCTATTTAAAATTTTGATGGGTACAATGAAATTTTTCTCTAATTTCTAAAATTTTACTCATTTATATTAAAATTTAATTGATCTTTTTGAGCCCTCCTCATTTATTATATTAAAATTTAATTAAAATGTATAAATATTATAAACGAAAGAATTACTAATGGTTTATTTTGATGATTAATCGAAATTAAATTTTTCAAAATAACAATAAATTGTCGTCAAAATCTTTGAAAGTAGCAAAGAAAGAAAATAAATGGAAAGAGAACGCTAGAAGGAGGGCTTGAACCTCCGACCTTGTGGTTAACAGCCACACGCTCTAACCAACTGAGCTATTCCAGCTTTGTGTACGACATTTGTTTTTATAATATTAGTAAATAGTAATAGAGCTAATTTCATTCCAAGCTGAACAAATTTAATTAATATCGAGAATTTGAAATTAAAATTGAGAATATCAAGTACTGCTACTAGGAGTGTTTTTAGTTTAATTATTACGTATAAAAATTGAGTAAAATTAATTAATTAATTAATTAATTAGTGTAGGACTATGGTGAGTTTTGACTTTTGATCAATAGTAAGTTTGTAATTATGAACTCTTGAATTTATCAAAACAATTTAAAAAATAAAAATAAAAATTATGGCGACGCTTTATTCTTGAGGAAACTACCATTCTGAAGATTATATATAAAAAAAAAATAAAAGATTTGATTTCGATGTATCTTCACATGCTTTAAATTAAAAAAATGTTCCTTCTTTAGGCCACATAAGGATGGCAACAGCAAATCCGCAAAGAAAGTGTCAGAGGTTAACAGTAGGTGATCTCCACAGTGTATCAACCCCAGTCCCTAAAGAGTTCAGATCTAGTTAAGTAACCCAATCTTTGGGTTTTAGATCGGGACCATCCGATTTAAATTCATGATAATCTATCTGAAGTAGAGTGCACATATCTTGAGAGATGAATTCGAATCGCAAAGCAATCTTGAGCGACAAATTCAAATTGGACGGTCTTGATCTAAAACTCAAAGATTGAGTTTTTTTACGGGATCTGGACCCATCCCCAAAAGTTCTCTTTACTTTTCCCCGTACTAGCTAGAAAAATTGGGAGAGAGAAGGATATCGGACAGAGAGATTGGATTTTTATAGGATATCTGGAAAACTAAAACATGCATACAAATAATTATCTGTATCTATATCTGTATCCGATTTCAAATTTTATGAAACCGTATTTGTATATGAATCTATAACTATTTGTATCCGACATTTGAATCTGTAAAATTTTGGATATGGATCTGGATTTGGGAGAATAATAATATCAGACCCGTTTTGCACTCCAAAAATAATACAGTATTCCTGCTTTGAGATTCGTACTAAATAAAAACTGATGACTTGGATCTCATTGTACTCAGTCAGGTCTTGCACTGAATTTAAGGGAGAGTAAGTCGTTAACATTTTAAAGATTTAATTCAAATTTAATTTTTTATGAATTTTTAAAAATTATTAAATTGACCGTAATGTTTTGTCTCATCTTTTCCTGGAACCCGTTAAGATCATCAAGTTGCTCGTAACATCTCAGTTATTATTAATTTTTTTTGTAAATACACAGATATTAGATAAGTGTGGTCAAATATTTCTCATGGAACTTGTATTTTGTAAACATCCTTTTCTTTTTGAATAGTTTGACGAAAATGACAATTAATGACAAGTCCAAGATTATATTTTGTAATTCAAATTTTTTTATTAATATTCCATCATAAAATAAAAAATACAAAAAAAAAAAACTTAAATTGTCAGGACTCCTGACGGTATAATTTTTTTTTGGATTGCAAGGAGTTCTGGCAGTTTAAACTTTTATTTTTCATTTTTAAAATTCTCAAAATGAAAACACTAAACTAGATACTTAAAAAATTATTTTATATAGCAATACCTAGATTTGAATATAAAAAAGGGTAAATTAAATTTGAAAATGAAAAGACTAAACTAAATTATCAAAACAATAAGTTTTATTATAACATAATAAAACTAGCTAGCCTAACGAAAAATAATACAGTATATATTTAGATACAGGGTGTATTCTTTGAGATTCGTGCTAGATTAATTAAAACTGATGACTTAGATTTCATTGTACTCAGTCAGGTATTGCACTAAAAATAAATAACTAAAATGGTAGATAAATCTTACATTGTTCTAATAAGTCGTTATTTTTAGAGACTAATTTAATTCCAACTTAAATTGTTATTCGTTTTTAAAAATTGTTAAATTGAGTGTGATGTTTCAAGTTTGTTTCACCATTTTAGTTATTTCTTTTTTCGAAATACACACAAATTATTAACACCTCTAATATGAGAAGATAAGTGTGGTAAAATAATATTCCTCATGCAACTTGTATTTTGTATACATCCTTTTCTTTTTGAATAGTTTGACCACAATGGCAAGCTTATGATCATATTTTGTATGCCGAATTTTTATAAATATCCATCATAAAATAAAATAAAAAAGCTACATAAATAACTATCGTTTTCTGAAAATTTTAAAAATACCAAAACTGTTAGGACCACTGGTGATTCAATTTTTTTCGACGGCTAGGATCTTGACGGTCCATTTTTTTTTTTGGGAAAATTTTCAAAATAAAAACACTAAACTAAATACTCAAAATGATATATATATATATATATATATATATATTTTATAGCATACACTAGATCTGGATATCAAAAACACTAAATTTTATTTCAAAATGAAAACACTAAACTAAAATTCAAATTGAAAACATTAAACTAAATTTTTGAAAAAAAACACGCTAAACTAAATTATAAGAATGATCTGATTTTATTATAGCATACCCAGCCGATCCAAAAATAATACAATATCTCTTTAGATACAGGGCATTTGCTTTTAGATTCGTGCTAGATTAAAACTGATAGCATATATCTCATTGTACTCAGTCAGGTATTGCACTCAATTTGAGGGGAGAGGGGGGAGTGTGTTCTGCATGAGATCTGCTTGGGTTCGATGCCTATTTGACTCAAAGTGGTTCTAATGGGTTCGGTAACCGTCGAATCTGCTTTAGGATTCGTGTATATGGATTTTAAAGCAGACACAAAATTGTGGGTGCGAATTCTAAAGCAAATCCAACAGTTACCGAACCTATTAGAACCACTTTGAATCCGATGAACATCGGACCCAAGCTGCTTCCGTTCTGAATAAGATAGAGAAATCCGAAATAGTTCTAATAAATCCTTAATCTTTTAGAGATTTAATTCCAAATTAAGTATTTATGAATTAAATTTTTTTTTTAAATTGACTGTAATGTTTTGACTCGTCTTTCTCGCAGGAGCCATCAAGATATTGCTCTCAGCATCTCATTCCAAATACACATAAATTATTGAGGCCGATCTCTAATATGAGAAGATAAGTGTGGTAAAATATTTCTCATGCAACTTGTATTTTGTAAACATCCTTTTCTTTTTGAATAATTCATTTGACGACAATGACTAGGAATTGAATCAAATTACATCCATTATCCGACCAATATCTTTTGATGTGTCAAGATTCGTGTGAGAATTGAATCCATAGGCTTATGGATTGGGCCATTGGGGTCGGACTTGTTTCCTCTTCAATTGTTCAGTGGACCGGCCGTTTCATTAGAACAGGCCCAGCTCGGCCCGGCCCAAAACGCAGTCAATTGCTTGAAGCCATTATTAATAAAATCGAACTCTAGCAAAATTGCTTCAAGCCATTATTTAAATTATAAAATATTTGTAGTTTAATTGTTCTGTGGACCTGGTTTTTCCCAATTATTACGTGGACTGCTTCATTAAAATGGACCTGGCTCAGCAGAATTTATATCACCTAAAGTAATTTACCAATGAAATTTGAATCTTGTCCGTTTATTTAATATTGACACGAATTTAAAGCATTCCTTAAATTTTTAATTAGGTCTAAAATGATTATGATTTAGATAAACAGCTGATCACTCTAAATGAGTACTACTAACTTTTAAAGTTAGTATATATAAATATATAATTAGTTACTCTAATTCTATTCTATCGGATTACAATCGCATAATCTTATCGTATAGTAATGTCAGATGTCGATCTACAGGGATAGATCTTAAGTAGTTTAATAATTTTAGCACTAGTCTAGGTTCTTCAGTTTGTTTGATAGCGTGTATACTTAATTAATTATAAATAAAATAAAGGTACAAGGCAATTTTACACTTTTCTCTAGCAGATTGATAGGTGGAGATGCTAATTGTTGTAAGCCAAGTATAGAGAGTCTCTAGAGTTTTAGATAAAATCCTTCTAATTATCTCAATACATATTTGTGACACTCATGTCTACCCACATACGGCCTTTTGTCACTTCCGTATACGGTACTATTACTATTGCATACGGTATAGACCACTCCGCAGACAGAGCCACATACCGATACTATTATTTCTTACGGATCCCAGAGTTCGATTTTATACTGCATACCTGTACTATTATTTCTCCAATTTTATGGTCGGCTTGTAGAGGACAATTTAGATTATCATAGGATGTAATATAATTAAATTACTCACACTAATCTAGTCAATCACATACTCTTATTACTTGCTAAGTAAAAATCATAAACTGTACTTATTATAAATAATAAATAAATTCCTAATTATACTTTGAGATGATATCTAATTTATATCACATTAAGGGAGCCTATTAAGTTCTAACCCTAGTTTTTGAACCGCTATCAAGCCTCGTTAACTGAAGTGTTTATAGCACTTGAATCCCAGTTATTGTACTCAACCAGATATTACACTAAATTTGAGGGGGGAGTGTGTTATGAATAAAATAGAGAAATTCGAAATCGTTCTAATAAATCGTTAACTTTATAGAGATTTAATTCCAACTTAAATATTTATTAAATTTGAAAATTTGTTAAATTGAAGCAAAAAAAAAAAGAAAAACAAAATTGTTAAATTGACCGTAATGTTTTGACTCGTCTTTCTCGCAGGAGCCATCAAGATCACGAAGTTGTTCGTAGCATCTCATTTTTTTTTTTCCAAATACACATAAAATTATTGACGCCGATCGATCTCTAATATGAGAAGATAAGGGTGGTAAAATATTTCTCATGCAACTTGTATTTTGAAAACATCCTTTTCTGCTTGTTGAATAGTTTGACGACAATGACAAGTTCATGATCATATTTTGTATGCCGAATGTTTTATTTAATATCCACCATAAAATTAAAAATTACAAATATATCCATGGTTTTCTGAAAAATTATAAATACCGAAACCACCAGGATATAGATCGGTGGAAATTTTTTGTTGGACAGCCAAGAGCTGACGATCCAATTTTTAATTCTTATTTTGGAAAATCCTCGAGACGAAAACTCTAAACTAAATACTCAAAATGATCTTCTTCTTTTTATAACACAACCTACATTTGAATATCAAAAACGCGGAACTAAAATTTAAAATGAAAACACTAAATTTCAAAATGAAAACACTAAACTAAATTTTTGATGAAACATTAAATTAAATTTTCAAAATGATATGTTTTTTTCATAGCATACCTTAGATTTGAATATAAAAAATATTAAACCAAATTTCTAAATGAAAATATTTTAATTGAGAAAATAAAAACACAACCGAAAACCTTAGTTTGAGACTTCATACATTTGCACAAACGATACCTATTAAAAAGTACGGTAAAAAATAAGAAAATAAAAAATTACACTAAAAAAAATGAAACAAAAACTTAACTTAAGTTTTGTAGCTCTTCTCTTTATTTGTTTTTCCAATTATGAAATTCTGATAACTGCTATAGTTTGAAAATTGCTATATTATTTTTATTATCTTTACAAAAGTGGTCATAGGCTGAAATCGAACATTCGAGTTCCAAGATATATACTTCTGTTTGAAATTTCTTCATTATTTTTCATGCTTCCCGGCAGGGTTCTAAATAGCTAGCTATAGCTTTTCCGGACCATAAATGCTAAGGTATGAGATAAAATTGCTCTAACTCCGCTACGACCGCTATTACCGCTATATGAGACCCGCTATAGCTACCGCTATGCTACATGATTTTTTTTTGCAATTTATATGGACTTCTGTACTTCTATTCTTATTTTTAATGCTACATGGTATTCTGCGATAAGTATACTAAACCAAACTATATGCTTCTATTTTTATTTGTGGTTTATTCTATCATTCTATATCGATAAATATTCAAATATTAATTCTCCATTTTAATTATCTAGATAATTGTATACCGACATAGGTCTAAGTATGACATTGTCATATATATAACTCTTTAAACTCTTTGCTTGTACGTCCACTAATCATGACTGTCACTAGCTTAAGGTTCAGCACAGCCTCATAGCTATTGAAAAAACTACATGAACCTTACAATAACCAAAAAGGAAAAACTAGAAACCAAAACCCAGTAAAAAACCAGCACATACGTTGCACCTGTTATATTAGGAAATGGTTGGTACCGGTAACAGCTCAGAGCTCTACAATCGCATCTAGCTCTCAAATTGAAGAAGTAATAAGAAAAAAATTGTGTCCAAAAAAGCACATGGTTTTTAAGTTTCATGAAACAAAACTGTCATAAAATTTCCAAATAGAATAGGACTTTTTGAAGACAAAAGATTATTTTAAAAAAAATAGAGAAACAAGGATCAAGCAAAGAATGTGAACGGGTACACACCTCAATTTACACAGCCATGAATTTTTAGCCTATAGATATTCTTAGACAGTAGATAGCAGAGGCATTGACAAGAAGAAGAGAAGAGGAGGTGACAAAGAAACAACAGAAATACTAGGTTCGTTCAATTGAGGGAAGGGGAACGGGAACGGATGGAGAGAGAGAGAGCAAACTAGAGTGGAGGAATTGAAGAAGATGAGCAACGTTCTTTGCCCACTGGCTTTGTGGCATGAATCTTAATACGTTCTGGAGCGGTTTAGATGTCCATCAAACTAGACTTGAGTCGATGGGAAACGGAACACCCCGCTCCCACAAAAAAATACAAGTAGCTATAGCTTTATCATTGAAGCAAAAAAATATGGTATTTTTTTGTTCTTCCCAATTAAGTTTTAAAAAGTATATAATTTAAGAATAGATAGAATAAATTCAAAAGTATATACATATTATTAATACTCTCATGCACACCTTTATACAAGTAATTAAGTTGACAAATAGTGCTGATAATATAAATGGATCACAACCATATATATACAGAACTAATTCTGACACACATACAGAAGTAATATTATTTCTGTGCTGGGATTAGTCTATCCGAACTCAGACGATCATACAACACTTCTCTTCTTTACTTTCACCATTAGCCCATTTTTCATCTGGAGAATAATAGAGTTCTTCGGAGCAATGACATGGCCTTCTACCACCTCAAAATAAAAATTATAAACCAGTGCAGCCCCTGCTGCTTTCATCAGGGTATAAGATATGTCCTTTCCCAAACAAGTTCTTGGACCAGTATTAAAAGACATAAACTTATACGATGGTTCGTATTTCAACTTGTTGTTGTCAGAAATCCACCGTTCAGGTTTGAATTCTGAGCAATCTTTTCCCCAGACCTCCTCTATCCTTGCCAGTGCGTAAATTGATATAAGAATCTTTATGCCGGGAGTTGCCAAGAAACCGCTTGGTAGCATATCATCTTTCAACACCCCTTTGTGCTCAAATGGAAGCGGTGGAAAGAGCCGCAGTGCTTCATTTAGTGCAGCATGCAAGTAGACTGATTTTGCAACCTCTTCAGGATTAAATATGGCCATCCCATCAGAGGTGAAGCTCCGAGGAAATGAATTTAATTCATTTAGGATCTTTTCCTCGACATGATGATTTTGCGTAAGCAGCCAGAGGAACCACGAGAGGCAAGAACCAATTGTGTCACGACCTGCTATCATTAGGCTGACAGTAGTGTCTCTCAAGAACTTGTCTCTGTTGCCGGTTTCGCTGTCATCTACATAAGATGATAACAAATCAGGCATGTTCTCTATCCCCTTTGCTGCCTTATTCTGGGCTCTCTTTTTCTCAATTGCTTCTTCAACAAATTGATCAATCACTCTCCTTGCATCAGCTAGCTTCTTTTCTCTTCCCATATTTAGTCTCCGAAAAAGCTTCCACACAGGCACCGGCATGACATGCCGAAATAACAAACTCTCCATGACATCATCCATTGCTCGAGAAAAAGGTACCGTCGGTAACTCGATAGAGAGGCTCTTAGGATCGGAACCAAAGACTAATTTGGTAGTCATGTCGGAAGTTAACCGCATAAACACATCTTGCATGTCTATAGGTTGACCTTGCTTGGATGCATGGGCCAAGAATGGGAGGAGTGCCTGCTCCACAATGTCCCGGCTTGACTGTGCCACATAGGCATGGAAGCGACAGTGGGAGAATAACATTTGATGCTTAACACGTTGAGACCGCCACATGTCAGCATCAGAATTACCGATGCCATCACCAAGTACATCGAATATCTCGAAAAACTCCTTCCCTTTAGGATAGTTCTGGAAATTTGATGTGAAGATATGTTGTATGTTCAAGGGATCACATGTCAAAAAGATATTCATGCCTGCAACACCACGGAAGTAGAAGTTGCAACGGCACCGACATAGGATGTCAGTAGTCCACCCATGTAAATTGTGGAGATTTAATATTACTGACGGCATCATTCCCACTAATGGCCAATACACCGGAACATTAAGTTGTTTGTTTCTAGAGGAGACAAAGTTATGGTAGTAATAGAGGAAAAGAAGGAGGCAAAGAATGGAGAACATAAGCTCCAGAGGAGAAAGAGATGGCCAGGCCATTGTTTGCCAGGTTGAGTTAGAGAGGATGTGCATTGGCTTAGATATATATATAGTAATTTCCCTTGTCTATGTGATTAGTGTTTTTAATGTGCAACCAAATATTGTTCCAATTATTAAGACGTCGTTGATTTGCGTGCCATAATATATCGATCACATCTTATTTTCTATACTGGGCATGAAGAAACTTCCTTTAGAGTTTAATTTTTGAAATAATTCTTTAGAGTTTAATTAGATTAATTCTTGGAGGCCGGGTAAATGCCCTAACTCCTAACTGCATGTTATCTATTGATCTTTGGTGCCGTTTACTAAAAGGTGATTCTTTGCAAATTTCACAATGTAAAAAAGAGAAACGCAATAAGCTTTGTGTAAGTTACAGTGCTACAAAAAGAGTTATCCAAATTTCACAATGTAAAAAGGAGTTGTCCAAATTTGACAAAGCTTACAGTGCTACAACATCAGTTTTGTGCAAGTTATTTTTCGAAATACATAGCTTCTCTTCATTTTTAATATGTAATGTTTAAAGATCTAGTTATCAACCGGCCAATTATTTATTGCAGTTTTGTCAACAGCATTATCATGAACCGTTAGGACAAAATTAATTTGGATCTATTTAATTTGGATGTTAAGTTGGTTAAATTAATTAATACCACTAGCTAAGTCCAATTACATAGCTTCTCTTCATTTTTAATTTGTTGTTTAAAGTTTTTTTTTAAGAAAGATTAAGCACAAAGATCTAATTATTAATATTTGATCAATTATTTATTGCAGTTTTGTGCATGGGATATTCATAAACAGCAAACAACTATAGTCCCAATCAAGCCGGTTGAAGCATCTGACAGAAGAAATCTCGAGATGGTTGAGGTTCGATTTAGGAGATTTGATATCATGGTAAAACGAGTGATACAAAATTTCATATTTTGCACAGGGACATCGAGAAATTTTAGAAACTTTGCTACAACAATTGTTTCTTATGAACATATACACAACTGTAGAATGACGTTTCTGAATTAGGATGTTTTTGTGTTATATCCATCGGGTATGGGTATTTTTAAATGTGATGTCTGAATGAATGAGTCATTTGTTGTCTAAGGATTTTGGAGTTTTACTAGCTGGATGGTTGTTTTGGATTTTTGATCAGACTTAGTAAATGGCATGCTGTTTTGGATGCCTGAAGGATTAATTACCATGTTGTTTTGTATGTCTGAAGACTAACTATTTATAAATGTGATGTTTGATCGATATGAATGTTATTGCCTGAACACTAATTTGTAGTTATACTAGCTTATGTAGTTTTGTGCATGTATAGTTGTTTTGGATGTTAATTTGGTAATATTAATTATTATACCACTAGGTGTATTCCTTAATTGGATCTATTTTAATTTAACTTTCTTATGTACTAACCAATTTGTTTTTAATTGTATGTATGAACTTATGATAACAAGCATTTATTGATTATGAACTAATTGGTACTTTAATTAATTATGGTAACAATGAATATTTTTAGTCTTGCTACTTAATTTAATCTTGATTATGAACTTATGACAACAATGAGTATTTATTGTTTTTAATTTAGCTAGTGATACTTTAATTATGAACTTTTTATGTTAACAAATTATAACACAAAATTTCAGGAGCCCGTACGGTAATCCTTATTATTTAATTATATATTATTGAGTTGGTATTATATATGCATGTTATTAAATAATTATCTCATTATATTAATTGCCGAGTATATATAGCTCCAAACACAGTGGAGAACATCGCCATCCATTCAACAAGGAATGCAGTTGGTATTTGATCAAACTAATGCTGATGGCTGATCTATATCACGGATGGTAAAGATCACCCCATCTACACCATCAGATTAGTAGCCCAACCGATGTTAAAGAGTTGCTCAATACTAATTGTTCGTGAAATTTAACCGATAGAAAAGAAAGGGGTCCATCAACGCCATCAATTTGTTATCTAGAATAGACAGTAAAAGGTTCAACTTAATTATAGCATTGCCACTCGTGGCAAACATCATCTGTGCGGAAGCACATCTGATGGTAAAGGGGCGATGAAAAAAATATTTTTTGTAGTAGTGTTAATGATTGAGCAGTTCCCCCATAATTTTTTTAATAGTTTGTGTAGGAATAAAGCTGCAGAGATTGTTATCAGAATTATTTTCAGAATAATTACCAACTCATATAATTAGCAATAATGAAATTACAAAAACAACATAGAATAACAATAAAACCAACAAAGAATGTAGAACAAACTACGTCAAACAAATAATGGAAATTTTATGGCCACCCTTGGGTTGCCCAACTTAAAGGATGTACAGGTATTGTCTTTCTGGTAAGATTGGATTTTTTCAAAGACGCTGGGCAGGTAACTCTGAATTTTTAATTTGTTTTAACGGTAGATAAAAAATATAAATATAGAACACATTTTTATAAACAAAATTTACTATTTCTTTAGATAGGTAAATAATGTCAGTCCAAAATCTTTATATTGTTCAAAACGATTAAAAGCTCCGAAGTAGTCTCTGTCCAACAGAAAACTCTTTTAAAACAATTTTTGTCCATTACACGCTTCTATCAATTTATTGAAGAGGAGGGTTCAAATACATTCAAATTTTTGTACACTCAAATGCATCCTATCTTTTAAATATTTTTTCTCCGTTTTCAAAGTTCAAATAGTCAATTCGAACAGTCAGATGCGATCTATATATTAAGATGAGCTTGGAGACCAAATTTTAAATTTTTTGGAACTTTTTTACTATTTATTAAGCCACTTTGAAAATCGCTGACTTCACATTTTCTGGACCATTGGATCAGCAATTTTCAAAGTGGATTAATAAATAGTAAAATAATTTCAAAAAATATAAAATTTGGTCTCCAAGCACATCTTAATATATAGATCGCATCTAACGGTTCGGATTGACTATTTTGGACTTTGAAAATGGAAAAAAAAGATAGAGTACATTTGGGTGCACAAAAATTTGGGTGCATTTGAACCCTCCTCTTTATTGAAATATTTCCACAAACACACAGTCAAGATATTTCAGGACCACACTGCCCTGTTTGACGTATACTCATTATAATACATCGGGTGGTCATAGATAGGGGTATCAACGGGTATGATTAGGGTCGGGTAGAAGCATTTTTGTGCCCGTACCCATTATAAATATTTTTGTATTCATACCCTTTTCTTACCTATTACGATTGTTGGATAACGAAATGGTAGTAGATAAATAACGTGTAATGCTACATTATATTTTTTTTTATTTACTAAATAAAACATTAAAACACAATCATTTCATACATACATATGTGTTTCGAAGGTCTAAACTTTATTAGAATTTGTTGGAATATATTTATGTGTCTTAATTGTTAATTAAGTGTAACACAACTACCAAAAGTAGTTGGTGAGTTGGATATTCATTGCTCATTAATATATATATATATATATATATATATATAGAGAGAGAGAGAGAGAGAGAGAGAGAGAGAGAGTAGAACTAGGGTGCTCTTAAGCTCAACAAAGTGTTTGGTAAGATTAACTCTAAAACCCATCAAATCGATTTCAAATGACGAATCCGAACCGTTGAAACCTGCCTACCTTATGTGTGATGCGTCCACATACGAAATTTTTAAATATTCAAATTAATTTCGTATAAAGTGAAGCGGTCAAAAAATGAATGCACTAAAATTTATTTAATAACCTTCTAATTTTGACCGATTGACTTTATACTAAACTAATTCGAATGTTTAAAAATTTCACATGTAGACACATCACACGTAAGATAAGTGGGTTCCAATGATTCGGATTCAACATTTGAAATCGATTTGATAAATTTTGGAGTTAAGCTCACCAAACACTTTGGTGAGTTTAAAAACACCTTAGTTCTACTCATATATATATATATATATATATATATATATATAGAGAGAGAGAGAGAGAGAGAGAGAGAGAGAGAGTACGGCTAACGTGCTTTCTCTAGTATATTAACAATATGTTTCCGGTCTCTAAAATCCATCGAATCGGCTTCAAATAACAAATCTAAACCGTTCAAACCAATGTCCTTAATGAGAGTTTTGTTTCCATATAAAAAAATTTAAGTTTCGAATTTGTTTACTATCAAGTGAAGTGATAAAAAATGACCAAAATAGTGCATTAAAATGCGTATAAAATCCTTCATCTTTTGACTGCTTGACTTGATAGTCAATAAATGCGAAACTTAAATTTTTTTTATATGAAAACGAAGCTCTTGTTAAGGACATTGGTTTGAATGATTTAGATTTGTAATTTGAAGCTGATTCGATAGATTTTAGAGACCGGAAGCATATTGTTAATATACTAGAGGAAGCATGTTAGCCGTACTATATATATATATATATATGATATATATAATTTGGACCATTAAAGAAACATAAATGAATCTAATTTATGTAAAATTGAAAAAATTTATATTTACATACATATTTTCAAGGACTGCTAATTTATACTATGAACTCTGTTTCTATTTTCAACTATGTGAATGGAAATGACACTGTGTAATTACAACATGTTTATTACCCTGCACAGTCTGATTTCTAGTATAGCTAGCTCACCATAGTTCCAGCCTACTCTTTCAAGGTTAATCGCAATTCTTTTTATGAAAGGAAGCTTTCCTTCGAGGAGAGGTTTCTTTGTTAAGAAAAAGCTGTGATCGAACCATCACATTCAGAGGGAAGTCAATATCAATGTAGAGAAAATGAATGGTGTTAGTGTGTGAAGAGATGGAAATATGGTGTACAACATATTAATTACTAATAGGAATTTTGGTTGAGACGTACAAAATATTAATTAGTAACATGTATTTTGGCTGAGAGGTACAAAATATTAATTACTAACAGGGGTTTTGGATGAGAGGAGTGAATGAACCCTACATGGCTTCTACTAAATAATTGTGTTTGGAAACAGAGCAAGAGCATACACGGTTACTTAATAAACGACTGTGTATGAAGGCATACAACCATACACGGTTAAAAACTTTTTGACCGTTGTACAAATAATTGTGATATCCGTATATAATATGCCGTGTATAATTGTGTTTTTTGTACTAGTGGAAATCATCATTTTGTCTCCGTCTATATTATAAATGAAAGAGGGACCGTGACTTGGCCGAAGCTATATTTTCTTCTGCTATAACTAACTCCTAAATAATTATTTTTAAGAGCCCAAATTACATGGCTTCGAGGGATGCATGATTTGAAGATATGTACTTGAACTGGTCCCAAGTTCCAATTTAGCCGCCGGATTCAAATTGAAAGAAGAGGTCTACTTTGCTAGCATGTCTATCAAATTTATTATGAAGCAACTAATTGTCCTTACGGTAAATTCTTCAAACGTTTTCAGAAAACTACCTGTATCACATTCTAATTATCTTATTAGGTCCATCTTCTACAAAAATCATCAATGATTTTACAGCTGACACATGCAAGTATTGATACTTATAGACACAAGTATTAATATACATAATATCAAGTAATTATACAACACACTTAGCATTTCTAAAAAAAGCATGGTCATATCAACTCTTTTCTTTTATCTTTCTCATCACCCATATAACTTTTAGATATGCTTTTTTTTCTCTGTAGAATCTTGCTCATATATCTGACAATTTGTAAGAAATTTTGCATATCTAAAACCATGAACGTCTACACATTTTTCTTTTCAAATGAGATCTATAATGAATTACTTTCGGGTTCATCATCGCACAAGTATTTATAACTGGTAATACAAGTATTAATATTTCATCTTGCAAATATTTTATCACATATGGCACTGGATAACATTTGAAAGTATTAATATCAAATATTAAAAATATTTATAACTCGGCATGCATGTGTAAATTGTTCATATATCACGTGTTAGTATTTAACAAATTCTATTAAAGTTTAATTGTTTTTTCATATGGCCGTGAAATACGTCTAAAAGTATTAATACCCAATATTTCAAGTATTTATTTCTCATCATGCAAATGTATAGATTACATGTGTTAGGTTTTGTACCTAACGGATTCTATGAAAGAAATTTATTTTTCTTTTTTCACAAATGACACATGATCATAGAAGGAAAAATAGTAATCGAAATCAGGTAAATCGCTTAATATTGGTTGAATCAGATCAGAAACACTGCTTGTTTTTTGCCGGATGCATGTTTTGTACTAAACAAAATATAGGAAAAATTGATAAAAAATAATAATTTGTCCATAATTTCCCGTTTAGACACATGATTATGACACACTTTCACACTTTCACTATTACAATTTACAAACTATATTTTGCTAAGTGAATCACTTCATCGTCGTCTGTATTAATTATAAATGAAAGGGGGACCGTGACTTGGTCAAAGCTATAGCTTTCCATCAGCTTTAACTAACTCCAATATAATTATTTTTAAGAGCCGAAATTACATGCATTCGTGGGATGATTTGAAGACATGTACTAGAACTGGTCCCGAGTTCCAATTTATCCGCCGGATTCAATGTAAGAATGAGGTGAACTTTGCTAGCATTTCTATCAGATTTATTATGAAAGTGACTAATTGTCCCACAAGGTAGATTCTTTAAACGTCATCCTAAAACTTTCTGGTTCGTCGCTTTTAATATCTTACAGGGACCATTTTTTACAAAAACAACAAGCAATTTTGTAAACGTGTGAAAATATTGATAATTATACGAACCATATCAAGTATTTATACCAGCCATACTTAGCATTTCTTAAAAAGCCTGATCATATATATATTTCAACTTTTTTTTTTTCTTTTATCATTCTCATCACCCATGAATCTTTTAGACATGTTTTTTTTGCTCCGTAGAATCTCGTCTATATATCTAATAATTTGCGAGGAATTTTGAAAATCTAAAACTACAAACGTCTACTATGCATTTTCTTCAAACGAGATCCATGATAAATTACTCTCAGTTCGTCATAGCGCAAGTATTTATAATTCATAATACAAGTATTGATATTTTTTCTTGCAAATATTTTATTACATATAGCACTAGATAACATTTGAAAGTATTAATATCAAATATTAAATGTCTTTATTACTTGTCACACATGTGTGCAATCTAACATTGCTATTTATTAGTATTTATATTGTGGGGTCAGCAATTGACATATAGTATTAATGAGGGAACTGCTACCTAAGTTTGCTATTAAGTATTTAATGACAAAAAATAAGTTAATTAAATATATTTTAGCTTCAAATTGCTTTGTTATGTTTAAATTGTTCTGGCAGTTTGAATTTGATTTCATGTTTCACCGAATGCAATTAAATATGGACCGCTATAAAATAAACACAATTCCTTAGAAACAAAACTTTGCTGGATTGTAGAATAATTAATTATTGATTAACGACACGTTAATTAGTTAAAACTTTTTTCAGATCGAAACTACCAATATTTGTCTCTAGCATTTTATAAAAGGAAATTTCGGAATTATCAGCACCTTGGAAAAAATTTCCGATCTTATTAGGAATGATGACATTGTGTGCGCACACAACAAGAATGAGACACCTTTCACGAGGATAAAAAAGTGATTTTTTGCGACGGACTACTCTCATTTTTCAGTTTTTTTCTTTTTGCGACGATACTTTTCGCAAGAGAGTACCGTCATAAATTTGTTTTTTCTCTTGCAAAAAGTATCTACATTATTGTAGTGGCAGCCCTGAGGTGCCCCTGCACCCTTGAAGTTGGGTAGGTTATTATCTCCGGGAAATAAATCTGCTACGATCCTAAGGGATTGTAGGATGCCTACAATTCCAAATCCAACCTTTTATTTGTTGAGTTGCATGAATCTCTATAGAAGGTTTTTTTTGTGCAAGAATCTCAAAACAAATGAAAGGTTGAATTTGGAATTGTAGGGACCCTACAATCCCTTAGGATCGTGGCAGTACATGCATAACAATGCTTTTGTACTCTCTTTAGAATATAAATACTTGCAATACTTGATATTAATACATTCATCCGTTAGCAATTGTCATATGTAAATAGCTTATTTGGCTATTTGTGTTTTTTTTGGGTGTACTTTAGGGAAGTGATGATGTGTGGTCTGCAAGCAATATATTGCCTTACTGGAAAATAACATAGAGTGTTTCATTGTTTCAAGATTTCTATCAATTCAAGAGACAATGCAGCAGCTAAGTCAATAGCAGCCAAGCCAATAGCAGCAAGTCTACATCTCTTGGACTTGATTGAGGTAAGTCCACATCTCTTTACTATATAATTCAACTAATTCTTATTTGATTTAATGGACTTCTGATTTAATTAAATATTTTCTGCTTAATTACATTTGCATGGAGGAGGTGAGAAGATGCACTGTAGACATAGACTATGGTCAGGGACCGGTCGTTGTTGCAAATAAGCATGTTTATCCTCTCAATGAGGGTCAATCATGGTGGTGATGCAATCCTACCGGGGCATATGTTAGTGTTTGTTGGAAGCATAACTGAGTTGTATAGCAACTTACCTCTACCAGTACGGGTTCTAGGTAGGATTTTCCTTCAGGATGTCGTTGGAGCATAACTGAGTTGTACAATTTTTTGGTTTTTGGCTTAGATGATATGCTGGTGGTTTTCTTTTGGATACTGCACATCTAAGCTTATTTGCTTTGGTATAACTCATTATGTAATTATGTTTTCATAATGAATGGAATGGGCCTCGGCCCTTTATTAAAAAGGAAAACTAAGTTCAAACATAACTGCACTAATAAAATTGAATTTTGTAAGTAGTGGTCCTTATAAGATAGTTGCAAAATCGCTGGTGATTCTTGTAAAAAGTGGTCCTTGTAAGATAGAGTGTGGTATCCAGAAGTTAGTTTTGAGGACGTTTGAACTAGAATGTACCTTGTGGGACAATTAGTCACTTTCCTAATAAATTGGATAGACATGCTAGCAAAGTTGACCTCATTCTTTAATTTGTCCGGCGGTTAAATTGTAACTTGGAAGCAGTTCTAGAAATTGTATTAGTGGATTATTGAGTGCAAATATTTGTCCAAGTAGAAATTGTTGAGAAATTCTACCGCCTCGCATAGACACAGTCTGTACCAGGGACCAAAATGATCTCTTGATTCTTATGATTTTTGTAAAAAAACAAGACAATTAGACTAGTTTGGTAAAATCTATTTTTTTTTTTTTTTGATGGTTTCTAAAAAAAAATTCGTCAAAAAGAGTCCAAATAGTTCTTATGATCAAATTGCGAGTCAATCCTTCTCGATATGCAACACACGGTGTCATTTTAATAATTGTGCAGATTTTGATTCAAGTCTGCTGATGTAATTGCACCACAGTTGTATTTACATGGATCCGTATTTCTGCATAACTCAGAATCTGAAATAATACATCTCGGCCGTCCGATTAAGATCCGAATCAATTAAGTCTAAGATAGAATGTATGGCTCTCTTTAAAATTCATGTCAATACGAATCGGACTGTCCGGATTCATTCTTTATTAACTCAAATTTTGAGTTAATGCAGACGATACGAATTCCATTTACGTACCATCCATCCTAATCTGACTCAGTATAAACCGTTTATATTTTTAAAAAGTGAGAGATGCATAGAGAGGAGCATAATACAAATTTTACAAACTTTTGAAGCTAGCCAAGTAGTTGTAAAAAATGTATACGTAGTACATGGTAACTCGATAAAACAGACACTCATACTGTAAACATCTTGCTTAGAAATCTGGTGCAATAAACATCACACAACCTTCTAAGCATATTTATGAAACTATCGTTATTTTATTTTAATAATATAAGAAAACATGATGAACTACCCTTTTAATTGTAAGATATCTCCAACAAAACAACCCAGTGAAATCTCCGAATTAACGTTTCGATCCTCCTTACTCCAACTCGAAGACCGACACAGGGAAGGTTCTCCCGATACCAGTTGGAGTATTAAAGGTGATCTTCTTCCCCTCGGGATCTTCTATGACCATCGACGTGAGGGTAATCCACATCATGAGCTCTTTTACCTTGACACCTGTCATGCGGTTCATCTTCTTGTCTTCCACAAAAGCGGTGACTTCCTTTGCGTACCAGATATTTCTGCCTATTTTCTTGAAATTGTGAGTCGTCTCGTTCTTTTGCTTGAGCCACACGAAGCCGGTAGACCGGTTGTAGCCGAGCTCCTCCATGTCGTTCAGTGGAAGGAGGCCACGTGGCAGGTGGAGCTCTTCCAGCAGCTCGATCGACTTCTTCATGCACATTTCGTGGCCGGTGAAAGACTCAGTGCCTTCTCTGTGGTTCTCAATCGTTTGTTGTGCCATGGCTAGTTTGATTCAGTGTAACTCTTTTCAGGTGGGTTTTAGATTTGAGAGAGGATTCGAGTTCGACGGGATAATGGAAAGAAAGGGATTGGCCGGAATTTATAGTGGCCGAGTGGTGAATAAATAATTACTGGGTGAAGAGAGTCCAGTAATTTCGCACTTTCAGCATTTCAGGCTGCCGCTGTTATAGCCAGTATAACACAACTTTTCTCTCTAATTCCCCAATAAACTAATACAAGCATTGCATTAGAATTTAGAAGAGAAGGAATTGTTTGCATGGGAATAAGATTGTGGAATATTTTTAATTTTTTTATTTCTGATCAGTTTATTTTCGGGTCTTTAATTTTAATAATTACTATTTTTATACTGTGCAATCAGCTATAATAACACTCAAAAAAATAATTTATAATTTAAATTATTAATTTTCAGTATGAAATAACTGGCATGTTCTTGATAAATTTACTTTCGTTTGAAATACAATTCGCAGTTTTTCTTTAAATTAAACATCAATAGATTATTTAATTTAAAAGATTATACTATAATCATACAAGAATATCTTTATCATTTTATACTTAAAATAGATCAAAAAGTGCTATTAACTTTCTGTAAATTACATAATAATAGATTATACTATTTTAAAATATTATATAATCATACAAAAATATTTTAATCATTTTATGCTTAAATTTTAGCATTAATATACAAATTAAAGAGAAATGTTGCCTACTTCTAGGTACATACCGTATACTGACATTTAATAATTTTAGGGCTTTTAAGTCATACATCTCCCGTGGAAGTTAGCACACACCGAGGAGAAGAGCACTAGAGGTCAGAATATTTCAGGTAAGAAATATTTTAATCGAGTATTTCCTCGCAACTTATTTGAAGTTGCAATTGCACTACTAATTAGATGTATCACTCGAATATTTAAATTTTTCACATGTAGACGTATCACTCGCAAGGTAGGTGAATTTCAATGGTTTAAATTTGTCATTTAAAAATAATTTAACAAGTTTTAGACTTAAGTTTATCAAGAAACTTGATGAACTTAACAACACCTTAGTTCAACTCGATATATCAGGCTTATTATATATTATATGATTTTTCATTTCAAATAGTAAAATGTCAATAAGATAAATGTAAAGAGTAAAATGCATTGCGGTCATATATATCAATGCACGTTGAAATTGCTGCTTATTTCAATTTTTTGTACGAGAACCGCTGGTACGTAGCAATAATGAATTTTTTGGGACAAAGTAACGGTAGCAATAACGATGGGTCTGATTGAAACTAAGAAAACAGAACATTTAATAGAAAATATTTGTATATATAAATAATATTGGAGTGAGTCTATGGTAATATGTATATTATGATTTGGCTCATAATTAATACGGCTCAATATTCGATTTTTCAAAATCCTAACGGTCAATTCGAACCGTTCAATTTGTTCTCCATATTAATATGTATTTGGAGACCAAATTTTACATTTTTTGAAATTTTTTTACTATTTTTTTAGATTTATTGAAAATCATTGCTTTTGGATGGTCCAGAATTTTCAGATTAAGTGATTTTCTAAATATCTAAAAAAATAGTAAAAAAATTTCAAAAACTGTAAAATTTGGTCTCCAAACACATATTAATATGGAGAGGAGGGTTCAAATGCACCCAAATTTTTATGTACTCAAATGCACCCTATCTTTCAAATCTTTTTTCTCCTTTTTCAAAGTCCGAATAGTTAATCCGAACTGTTAGATGTGACCTATATATTAAGATGTGCTTGGAGACCAAATTTTACATTTTTTTAATTTTTTTTACTATTTATTAAGTCACTTTGAAAATCGCTGATTTTACATTTTCTGGACCATTGGATCAGCGATTTTTCAAAGTGGCTTAATAAATAGTAAAAAAACTACAAAAAATATAAAATTTGGTCTCCAAGCACATTTTAATATATAGATCGCATCTAATGGTTCGGATTGACTATTTGGACTTTGAAAATGAAAAAAAAAGATAGAGTGCATTTGGGTGCATTTGAACCCTCCTCTAATATGGAGAACAATATGAACAATTTGGATCGACCATTAGGATTTTGAAAATTTGAATATTGAGCCGTAGCACGGACCAATCCGTGATATGCATAGTACCATAAACTCACTCAATAATATTGGCTATGATTTATTGAGCAAAAGATTTAAAACTTTTCAACAAATAAACTAATATTTATTTTTTGAGTAATTATTTTTATTCTAAATAACTAAATAACTAAACTAAATATCAGAAAAATCAATTAAAAAATCTTGATAAGTCAATGTTTCATTTTTTTTTTATTATATTTGTACACAAATAATAAAATAAACAGTTAGAACATAGACCAATATAACGATTTCTAACTTCACTGTCATTTTTTTATAACATAATATTGGGAATATGGTAATATGGGATTGATAACCTTAAAAAGAAAAAAACAATAATGACATCTCCTTGATGGAATTGTTAATGGGTCTTAACTCAACCTCGGCCAACCCTTTTTAAAGTAGTACAAGAATAGCAGAGTATCCGTGAGAATAAAATTGACTATCTGCGAGGATATACCGATAGAAAAGTATTTTTTCTATTAACGATGCTAATTTTCTCAAGGGTACACCGACAGTATCCATCGCAGATACTTTCCCATTATATAGTAAATTAACTCAACTTGGACTCATCAGCTCGATGACAAAGAAAAAACTTCGACTCGGCTCGATTTGAACACTTGAACTATTCAAACAATTTTATTATTTGCCTATTAAGTATAATTTATTGTTTTTCTTTGAGTAAAAATATTCTCCAGTACATAATAAATATTTAAATTTTGGTTAATATTTTTTTTTTCCTTTTTTGTGCATTAATTTAACCATGTTTTCAGAGTAAACGTTATTATTCAATTAATTAATTTCTTGGCAGTACATGATCTTTTTCTCATGTTTGCAAGATTTTTCACATTTTATATAATTATATTATAAACAAGTTGTGTGTCTAAAATTTAGAAGTAATGTTTGTAACACTTGCCACGGTGGCACGGATTTGTTACAACTTTTTAATTTGCCGGATCAGTTAAACAAATTTTGATGTGTTAAACAAGGTTTCTCAAATTTTGATGTGTTTTGTGTAATAGTACTTTTTGTACACTGATTGGGCCTCCAGTGTACTAGAAATGAATTATTGTTTAAAGAATAATATATGACATTTAGCGGCCTAGACTTAATTACTACGTAATGTTATGACATTTATATAATCATGCATGACATTTATATCATAATGTTATGTGTTTTGCCTAGTGTAATATCATTTTTTGTCGCATTATTCTTCATTCTTACAGTAAGCAAAAGTTTGTAACTAAAATTATATTTATGATTAAAATATATAAATATTTTTGGTATGAAAAATAATTCAAATATTTGTATTAAAAATACATAAATAAGATTTGGAGGTGCATACAAGGAATCCAGTTATAATTTCACTTAATTAAAATCGACCGGACTGTTAAATCCATGCCCTTAAGTCGAAATATATTTAATTTACATTTGACATGAAAAATTGTAATCTGTTAACCGTAGTATAATTTAATCAGTCTCATTATGGATGATCGAGTACTTGAATTTATTACTTTAAAAAAAAAAAAAAAAAAAACAGTTACAACACATGATTCAAATTACGACATGATTAGTTTACACATGTAATAGGAAATAAATCTCAAAGCACAATAATATTGCACGTGTGCTAGCTCGAATTCTAAAACAGTTGAGAGTCAATCTCAAACCGTAAAGTGAGAAAAAACTTCTAGAAAGGATACGGATTGGTCAAATGTTCTAGTACTAGTTAATTGGCGTTACAACGATTGATGCATTAATGAATGATGACTTGATGATACTTTTGCTTTCTCCTTTTGGTTAATTAAATCTTTGGGCTTCTTTGATTCAATTCAGATTTAGTGAAGTAATTCAATTTTGGATGTTAAATCAGGACTGTCCGATTCGAATATGAGATCATCTATTCAAAATGGAGCACATACATTTCGAAATATAAATTCGAATTGCGAAGCAATTTCGAGCAACGGATTCGAATCAGACGATGGTGATTCAAAACCTAAAAATTGGGTTACGTAAATTCGAATACAAAGCAATTTAGAGCAACGGATTCGAATCGGACGCTGGTGATTCAAAACCCAAAAATTCGGTTACGTACTTTAGGGGATCCGGATCCTATTTGATTGGGGCCACAGTTGTGTCATCTTTGAATGGTCTGTGGACCTGGTTTTCCCCAACTACTATGTGGACCCCTTCATTAAAAACGGGTCTGGCTCACAAGAATTTATATCACTCTGAAGGTAGCTCATCCGTTTGAGTTTGAATTCGGCCTGTTCATTAAATATTGCCAATAATTTAAAACATTTTGTGAAATTTTAGATAATTAAAAGTCAGGAATATCTCTGATTTAGATAGAAGGTCCAATAAAACCGGGATATCCGTATTTTTTCTTTTCTTTCGAATACGGGGTCGGATATTAATTGAATATGGATATAAATCAGATATTAATTGGATACGGATACATGTTGGATTTTGTCAGATATGAATACAGATACAAATATAATTCGGATTTCTAATTCTAAAAATATTATAATTAACTTGTTATGTAGTTTCAAAACGTATATCTATTGAACTAAAATTCATCCCCAACATGTCAATATTTTAATCAATATATATCAAGAAAAAAACATTTTCTCTAAACATATGTAATTCTAAAATAAAATTAAGAATTAATATTGCACGACCTAAAATTAAATAATATTGTCATTAAAATAATTTGTGTTTCCGTGGACTGTCTAGTTTGGATGAAATCTTGGCCGTTAGATAGCAATCTTTAGAAGGAAGAATCCCCAGATGTGGCAAGCCTTGATACGCATTGAAGTCTATTTTTAGCACTCCAAATATAACATAAAAGTTATATTTGACATCCATGTTCTTCCATGATCTCTATGACTCCACACCCTTAGGAATGACTATATAAACCTCTCATGTAATAGGAATTGGTGTGCATGTTTTAGTTGTATAAGTCCATTGTTTAGAGCAGAATATTGCATGTAATTTCTAGAGTTTAGAGAAGAAGAGGCGCTTGAAGTCCAAGGCAGAAGAAGAATGAGTCATCCAAGAAATAGATGTTATAGGTTATAGGTTATGTCTTTCTTTTATTTAGTCATGGCTTTGAGTATCTAAGCTCCTCCTTTCTAGAGATGAATATAATTAATTCTAATTTAACTTTTTACTATAATATTTATTTTTCTTTTATGTCTATTTAAGATTTCATTATACTTATAATGTTATTTGAAATATGTTCTTGCATACATATTCTCTGTCTACTATATGCCAATGTCCTCCACATACCAATAGGTGTTAAGTCATTGTACCTCGGTGTGAGACTAGGGATACAAGTAAGTACTTTGAACACATTGGCTAACGAGGCTTGGCAGCTGTTCAAAGACTAGGGTTAGAACCCAGTGGGCTCCCTTGGCAGGATATAAATTAGATAATATATTGAACTATAATTAGGAATTTATTTATTACTTCTAATGAATAGGGTTTAGGGTTATTACTCAGAGAGTAATAGAGGAATATAATTAATTAAGTTGGTGTGAGTGATTTAATTATATTATATCCTGTGATAATCTGAATTGTCCCCCACAAGCTGACCTTAGAGTCGGAGAACCTTTCAAATATGCATAGAATCTAACCCGAGCATCCATAGGGAATAATAATACCGGAATGTGGCTCTGCTCTGCGAGGTGGTCTATATCGCATACAGTAATGATAGAAGGCCATATACGTGTAGACATAAGTATCATAAATATGTATTAAGCTAATTAGAATGAATTCATCCAAAATTCCAGAGGCTCCCTAAACTTGGTACAACAATTAGCATCTTCACCCATTCCTTTGCCAGAATAAACTGTAAAATCAAACTGCATCTACTATTATTGTTATTATTATTATTATTATTATTATTATTATTATTATTATTATTATTATTATTATTATTATTATTATTATTATTTTATTGAGTATACATGCTACCCAATTAAACTCGAAGAACCTAGACTAGTGTTATTGTTGTTAAACTACTAAGATTTATCCCTGTGGATCGACATCCAACACTACTACACGGTAGGATTATGCACTTGTAATTTGACAGAGTAGCATTAGAGTAACTAAGTATATATTTATATATACTAAAAGTTAGTAGTACTCATTTAGAGTCATCAAGCAATAGCTAGACTCGGGTGATCTCAACCTCATATGGTCTTCATAATCTTCATTATCTTGATAAATAAAAATAACAACGCAAAAGGTAAGGTATGATCTTCATAATCTTAATTATCTTCATAATCTTCATAATTCAGTATCCCATCAACATTCGATATTCCAAATGGCTCGTATGAATCTTTCATTATATTATATGTATTAAATCATTATTTGTAGCTTGAGGAGATCATATATCATATTATCTTGTGTAGCTTGTCACGTTCCGACTTGTCGCGATATGCACTTTGACTTTCTTTGACCTTCGAATGCTACTTGTTATGCCAACTTGTCATGATATGTATCGTTGTCTTGCTTTGACCTTTGGTCGTAACTATTAAACCTTCACATATCTCAAGTAGAAAAACTGTAAAATTCAATAATTATATATTTTACAAATTAGTCAAACATCACAGAAGATTGCTTGCAGCAACACTTGTAACGTGTCAAATAAAACAAAACCAAAGAAAATTAAAAAAATTGTTCAATATGTAGAACATGCATGCCAAGTGTTGTAAAATTTGTTGAATATGTATATGTATTTATGCTGAATATTTGTTGAATTATGGATATATATGTATTTTGAATGTTCATACTGTTTGATGTGTGTTAAAAATGTTGAATAATTGAATATTATTTTTTATGATGTAAATATTAATTATTTACTAAGTTATACATGTGTAATATGTTGGATTATGCAATAATCAACTTAATCTGTTTGCCTAGATTTTCAAAAAATAGTTGAATTTTATAATTTTTTTGTCTTAGGAAATTGTGCAGGTTCATTACGATATAAATTGCTATACACATCAATGATACAAGTACAATTGCTACACATATCAAGGATGAGTCATGATAATCTAAAAACTGGACTGAGAAGCATTAGCTCAAGATTAGGTTAAGTTAGAAATCTGTAAAATTAGTAAAGTAAGCTTGAGATTGATGAAATTTACATCAAGCGTTGCAACAGATGATTGGGCGTTGCAATAGAACAATTCAATTTCCATATTGATTTATTTTGTTGTAACGACTAATTGGGCATTGCAACAGAATAAATCAAATTGGACGCCCAAAATCTCCAAAGAGTTCCGTTGTGACCACCGTTACAACTGCTAAATGAGCGTTAGGGTTTAGAGTGCAGTCAAGCCTATTAACCGAGGCTACCTGCTGCAACATGTATTCTTCCGTACAACGGATGATATCAGTTATCTTATTTTGTTTCTCTCTCTATAAATAGAAGCAATATTTAGGTTTGATCCATCTCTCTAGCCGCCCCTAGCTACAATATTTCAAATTATTTTGAGATCTAAACAATCTCAAGCATACTCCACCATACTCAATCACTTATAAGATCTAGAGTTAGTTGTGAGAGTTCTACTCCTTAAAACAAACACAAGAGCCTTTTGTGCTCGCTTCTTCTACTTTGAGCGTTTAGTGCTCGTGAGTCGATTCCGTGCTCATACCATGTGACTTCCCAAGGTTTGTAAGGGCTCACCGGTTCCACTTTTGTAATTATTTCTCATTGGGTACAAAAAGGCACGCCATCAAGAAGGCCGTGAAATCTCAGAGATGTAGGCGTTAGTGTCGATCTTCACAATCATCTCATATGTTAAGTGTCTCTTAACTCATCTATTTTACACACACTTGCTTAATTTTAATATTCTTGTTTCTACCAAAATATCTTTACACACGTTAGATAGTTTTCATCAAGTGAATAATAACCAAATAGTCGCGAAACTGTGTGTCATTAGCTTTTTGGACCGTGTATAGTTAGATTTTCTGTAGTAATTAACTAATTATTTTTTTATTCTTTTTATTCTTTTTCTTTTCTTTTCTTTTCTTTTCTTTTCTTTTTTTCTTATTTTTCTTATTTTTTATTTTTTTTATTTATTGTGGGAAGTGATGGAAGGAGAGGACATGTAAGGAAAAGGAAAGAATTAATAAATGAGAGAACATGTAAGAAAAGGAAATAATTAATAAATGAGAGAACATGTACGAAAATGAAAGAATTAATAAATGAGAGAACATGTAAGGAAAGAATTTAATGAAGTTATGGTAGTAGTACTGTGATCGATCAAAATTGTATCATTTCACGCCATCTCATGAACTTGTTCACTATAGCTTTTTTTTATGTTTATGGTCCTTCTATAATCCTTGAACACGTGGTTAGAGGGATTAAATTCGTTGAAGAGGACCGTTGGGCGTTGGCTTGATATTTACTCTAATGCGGCAAATTCCAGAATGTTGTAATGGGGATATTTTATAATTTTTTTTTTTGTCAAAATATAGAATTTTTTTATTTTAATTGTTAGCAAAATGTCCTTGTAAACACATTAGTAATTTTTTGAGTTGTCTGGCTGGCAGAATACACCATATCAAGTCCTTTCTTGGGAATGAAATGTCTTTTTTCTTTCCAAAATCGACACCACCAACAAGAATACGTAGTCAAGAGGCACTGAATTAAACCAGACTGGGACAATTACCACTCAGAGAGGAGGAGAATACGGTGTACTCCGCTAGCCATGCAACTCAAAAAATTACTAATGTGTCTATATTTTCAGAGAAGAAAATCGGAAAGCCAATTCTTTGACATCACGTACGGTTTAGTGTCAATACTAATCAAATCGGATCGGGACACCGACTTTATATGTTGACAAACTACTGCACAAGATGCTTACATACGTACTGTACGTATCATTAGTGTTGACACTATACAATACTATTACACAAGATGCTTACGTACGTATTGTATCATTAGTATTGACACTAAACAATACTACTGCACAAGATGCTTATGTACTGTTTCACCAAAAAAATATAACAAACTACTGCACAAAATGCTTTCGTACTGTTTCAACCAAAAAAATATAACAATCTACTGCACAAGATGCTTTCGTACTGTTTCAATCAAAAAAATATAACAAACTACTGCACAAGATGATATGGCTTCAGACATGTCATGTTGAGCATTAATTGATATGGTTGGCACTATACAATACTGATTGGCTTCAGACATGGCATGTTGACCATTAATTGATATGGTTCATTCCGCTTGTATAATTGTATTACAAGTTTCAACCGAAAAATATATATATATATATATATTTTCAAACACATTATTTGATATAGTTCAATTCAAATTTAAAATAATTAGTGTTGAGTTTTGTATAAATTATATTTCCCAAAAAATAACTAATCTTATAATTTAATAGTGTCCAATAGAAAATCAGGTTAATCATTGATTTAGACAAACCATTATTTGGAAAAAATAAAAAAAATTGCAAGCAGTCGGTGTTCATAATTAGAGTACAGACTAAACATACGAACTTGAGGGAATTTATCGAAATTATTATTAAATAGTAAACAGAAAGAGCAAGAGTATATTTATATTTTGATGTCATGGATGGATTCGGAAAATTTTTACAATGAAATATCAATGTATCAGTGTATCAAATATTGATGCACACCTGTCGGTATTAAAACATTGACGCACTGCTGGTTAAATCGGTACGGAGTATAACATATCGGATCACATTTATATTTTACAATGAAATATTTATACACCGCTGTTGAGATTAACCAGAGTATAAAATATGAGTGCATCATTGATGTTTTTTAATAAAATATTAATGCATTTGTTCGCGTGAAAGCGCAACGCAAGTTTCGGTACGCTTGGGAGCGTACCTTTTAAAACCGCGGTTACAACTTCCGATTAGGGTTGCAAGTGCACAACTCTATCGAGGAGTATAATCGGGTATCGATCCTCAGGGACGGTATAATTCGACTCCAAATTCTTACAAATCCGAGTTAGGTACTATAAGTGTGAAAAGTTGGGTTTGATTTGTTTATATTTCCTAATTTCAAGTGACAATTCAATTAACAGTAAATGAAAGTAATTAAAGGTTTTAGTTTTGAACAATGATAAAAGGGCGTTCCCAGGGTTTTAGGTTTCATTCCAAACTTTGCCCTCTCTGGACCTATCATACGACTCGCATCATCTCTGATGCGACCCGTATGATGCGACTCGCATCATCTCTGATGAGGGTCGCATTGCCCTCGAGCAGAGCTGACATGTGTTTGTATCTAAGTTGATTTCTTGTGCGAGGCTTCAACCTGTAGCTCTCACCTACTAGTATCTAACCTAAATTGATTGTCTGGTTTACTAGAGGTATCCACAACCTTTCGATAATGGAAAGTTCACCTCTCGGCTATTATTGATCTTAGATCTACCTCAAATGCTCAATCACAATTTCAAGATATATCAAGGTCAAATTACTAGAAGAGATGCTATAGACATCTAACAGTAGACAATCAAGAATCAATCAAGCAATCAAAATCAAGCAATCAATGAATACTCAAACAAAGAATCACACAAGTTCATACTTAGATCAAAACAACATGCAATTCAAAGACAAAGTTTAGAGACTACATCCTAACCCTAGGAACTAAAATTCTACTCAAACATGATAAAAGAAAGCATAAGAGAGGGAGAAAATAGGCAGATCATGATGAAGCTCGAAGATCCAAGGTGGATTGGATATGATCTTGCAATTTTCTCTTCTTCTCCAAGTGATCTCCAATCTCACTCTTTTCTCTTGATCTCTGCTCTCAAAGTGATCTGGAATCTAAAGGGGGAAAAAACTCTCGAAATTCTGGCACAGGACCTCCTTTTATAGGCAACGGATATGACATGGGGTGTATCAGGTTCAATTTGAACTGGGCGGCAACTCGTGATGCGACTCGCATCAGTGGGATGCGACTCGCATCATCTCATCTTCAAGGCAGGAGTGAGGGTCGCATCACAGGTCGCTTTGGGCTTTGATGCGACTCTCATCATGGGTATTGCGACTCGCATCAAATCTTCCTGAAGTCTGCTATTTGCCTGATTTTGCCCGATTTCGCCTGATTCCTGCAAAGTAAGAACCAAAACAAAGCAGTACCACATTCTATGGATATTTAATGTAAAAGACATTATTTTTTGGTTCAAAACACAGATTTTTGTATGGAAACAAGTCGAAATAATAGGTCTAATAAAGTGGTATCAGCATTGTTTCTAAACTTTAAATGATCAAATTTTAACTTTTAAAAATCTTCGTTTAGTGTATCAAAACTTTAATTGAAATTTCTAATTTTTTGAATTTTCTTTTATTTCACACATAATTTGTGATAACTCAATCTTTTTTACTATGGTGTTGCTTAATTTTAAAAGTTGCAAATATTAAGGACTATTGGTTTGACAATTCTCACACACTTGTTTCTAGTTTTGAATGCTCAGAAACGCCAAAGAAGAATCATATCACTAAACAATTACTATTTACTTTATATTATTGTAGAAATACTGCTTAACAACCGAAAGATTAACAGCAACCAAATCAGACAGAGACAAGACAACATATATAGTTATATAGAGACTTAGCATCGTACCCGTACATTGCAACGGAAAAATATTATTTCATTATAAAATATTATAAAATGAAGAAGATCAAGCGTTTAATTATTTCATTATTTGCGTAATCTTTTTGAAAATCAACCGTTCAAATACCAGGTATTTTGATTCATTTGTTTGAAAATCTCAAAGCAATAATAATACTGATACGATACGGATACGGTGATACAATAATTTTCAAAAATGAAGGATATGATACGGCTATTAATATATATATATTATTTTATATATGATATTTATATAATTATAATATAAATCAAATTTGTAGAGAAAAATAGTTAAATATTATATTTATCTACAAGATAACACATGTGAACTCTAGTGCAGTGGTAAGAATTTTGGTACTAACAAAACTCAATTGGGTTCAAATCCCACCTTCAGTAGAAAAAAAGAGTGCGCAGTGCACAGGCTCGGTCCAAAGAAGCCGTGCATGGTTCAGAGGGGCGGTCCACGGGTGCAGCACTTGGTCTACGGGTGTTGGGATCATATGCGGCGCGACCAGTGCATACTTAAGTGTTGAAGCGCATAATTTGAAAACTTCGTCTATGTGCGATTTGAAAATTCAACGGTTGAGTATCTTTCCGAAAAAAAAAAAACAGTAAATCAAAACCTTTGCAGGATCTAGACATTAAGCTCCTTAATAAGGAGGAGAGATATGTTAACAAGGGAAAAGATCCTCAAATCTTCACAAGTTCCAAAACAAACCTATGTCAGTACCAGTATCACTGGATCAGTCAATTCTGAGAAAGTCATAACCTATAAAATCGGAGGCCAGATAATTACTGACATTAAACAGACTTCAATGACACAACATTAACCCAGTTAAAAAAATAACTAGGTTAAAGGTAAAACATACCATAAAAGCAATGCAAAATCCTTCTTCCATGGTGAGTTGGTCGGTATTTACCAAGCCACGGAGAAAATTAGCAAATTAAACATAGAGAAGCAATTACACAATTAGAAAAAAAAAAAAAAACACCTGCTTGATGTATTTGCTTAGTCTTTATTACAGGTTTATGATAAGAATAGTGTTATTTATTTTATTATTTTAGGGTAATTATTTTTTTTCCCCATCTACCATTCCCCATTTGTCCCCCAACAGAATTTAATACTCAAATTTCCAATTTAATTCAGTTTCGATGCGATTTTGATGCAGTATACGGAAAATCACTTCATACCGATATGTGGTATGTGGCCGTATATACGGATTTTAATGCATAATTATATATGTGGTTTCATTTCAGTTAATATTAAATATGACACCTTAATTAAATATTTAATATTGTAATATTCTTTAGTTTGATCAAATATTTGGATAAAACCATCTATATCAAATATATTTGAGCGTTTAATTAAATTTCATTAACAATGCAGATGTTTCAATATTAATGAAATATAATCGAGTAAAAAATATTTCATAAAAGGAATAATTATACAAATTTTCTCACCCCTGTCTTCCCTTTTTTTCCCACACACTCTTTCTCAATATTAACTTCCTTAACTGCCATTTATCCCCCCATTTATTCCGCTAATAATTTTCACTTATCTCTGCATTAAATTAGACTGTCATTTAGTAACAATCCCCGCAATAATAGCTATCCTCTAACAACAATTCTCGCTTTAATTATACTGTTTTTTAATAACAATCTCCACATTAATATTGCTGGCATCTAATAACAATTGCTGCTAATAAATGTTTATCCGTTTATTAATGTTTAAGAAATTATTTATCATTGTTTCTGATAAGTATTTATCATAATGTCTAAGAAGTACTTGTCATTGTCTCTTATATGATAATACTTTGATTTAATTAAACATTACTTACTAACAAGTTCAAAAACAAAGTTTAAAAAAATATTTATCATTGTTTCTGACAATTATTTATCATTAATTCTGAGAAGAATTTATCATTATCTTTGACATACATATGTTTTACTGAAAATTGCAATTATGTCTGAGAAGTACTTATCCATGTGACATAAAGTATTTATTCATTAACTTAAAGTGTTTATCATTATGTCTGAAAATTATTTATCATTGATATTTTACTGAAAGTTACAATTATGTCTGAGAAATATTTATCCAAGTAACATAAAGTATTTATACATGTAAAATAAAATATTTATCATTATGTCTGAGAAGTATTTATTATTGATGTTTTACTGAAAGTTGCAATTATATATGAAAAATATTTATCCATGGAACATAAAATATTTATCATTATGTCTAACAAGCATATATTATTGATATTTTATTGAAAGTTGTAACTATGTTTGAGAAGTATTTATCATTGGGTAAGGGAATTGTTTATTTAATGACCCCCAATTGTGTAGGGACAATTCAGAAAAAAAGAAAATTTTGTGCAGGGATAATTGACAAGTATTATGAGAGGATTGTTTATTTAATGGTTCCTAGTTGTGGGGGTCGATTAAAAAAAAAATTGTGTAGTACAACTGATGAATTGATTATTCTTTCATAAATAGAGATTATTACAGAGAGATTAATATTTTGCAAATTGAAGATAAATACTTTGATGCTTCAAGTTAAATACTAACAGTTTTCTAAGCGCTTATTAATGATTAAGCGGTCCCCTCATGATATTTTTAGTAGTTTGTACGGGGTTTTTTGCAGGAATAAAGCTGCGGAGATTGTTATCAGGACCCTTTTCAGAATAATTACCAACTCATATAATTAGCAATAATGAAATTACAAAAACAACATAAAAGAATATCAGTAAAACCAACAAAGAATGTAGAACAAATTACGTCAAACAAATAATGGAAGTTTTATGGCCACCCTTGGGTTGCCCAACTTAAAGGATGCACGGGTATTGTCTTTATGGTAAGTTTGGATTTTTTTTCAAAGACGCTGGGCTGGTAACTCTGAATTTTTAATTTTTTTAACGGTAGATAAACAATATAAATATAGAACACATTTTGATAATAAAAATTTACTATTTCTTTAGATAGGTAAATAATGGCAGTCCAAAATCTTTATATTGTTCAAACGATTAAAAGCGCCAAAGTAGCTCTGTCCAACTGGAAATTCTTTTAAAACAATTTTTGTCCATTACACGCTTCTATCAATGTATTCAAATATTTCCACAAAAACACACTCAAGATATTTCAGGACCACACTACCCTGTTTGACGTATAGTCATTATAATACATCGGGTGGTCACAAATAGGGGTATCAACGGGTATGATTAGGGTCAGGTGGAAGTATTTTTGTGTCCGTACCCGTTACAAAATTTTCTTGTCTGTTTTCTATCCTTATCCACTGCGAATTATATCTTACTCGTACCCTTTTCTTGTCTATTATGGTTGTTGGATAACGAAACGGTAGTAGATAAATAATGTATAATGCTATACTATATTTTTTTATTTACTAAATAAAACATTAAAACACAATCATTTCATACATATATATGTGTTTCTAAGGTCTAAACTTTATTAGGATTTGCTGGAATATATTTACGTGTCTTAATTGTTAATTAAGTGTAACACAACTACCAAAAGTAGCTGGAGAGTTGGATATTCTCATTAATATATATATATATATATATATAATTTTTTTTTATAATTACTAATCTGCTAACTGGTACGGAGTAGGCCTTACCTATTCTCTTATCCGTTTAGATAACAAAAAAAATTTATCCGTACACTGTAAGTTTAAGAATTTTTTTTTATCCAATATAGTATGGGTCGGATAAATGGAAAAAAGGGTAACATTGACACCCTTAGTCACAGAATGATTAAACCATCACATTCAGAGGGAAGTCAATATCAATGAATGGTGTAAGTGTGTGAAGAGATGGAACTATGGTGTACAACATATTTATTACTAACAATAATTTTGGTTGAGACATTCAAAATATTAATTAGTAAGAGGAATTTTGGTTGAGACGTACAAAATATTAATTACTAACAGGGGTTTTGGATGAGAGGAGCGAATGAACCCTACACGGCTTCTACTAAATAATTGTATTTGGAAACAGAGCAAGAGCATACACGTACGGTTACTTAATAAATTACTGTGTATGAAGGCATACAACCATACACGGTTAAAAACTTTTTGACCGTTGTATAAATAATGACGATTTCCGGACACGGTTCCAAACTTTCAAACTGTGTGTATGTGGGAGCTTTTTTTCACCCGACCGCCGCCTCCTATTACAAACTGTTAATGTGAATTTTTTTCGCATCCATATATAATATGCCGTGTATAGTTCTGTTTTATGTACTAGTGGAAATCATCACTTTGTCTCCGTCTATATTATAAATGAAAGGGGGACCGTGACTTGGCCAAAGCTATATTTCCATCTGCTATAACTAATTCCTAAATAATTATTTTAAGACCCCAAATTACATGGTTTCGAGGGATGATTTGAAGATATGTACTAGAACTGGTCCCAACTTCCAATTTAATTAGCCGCCGGATTCAAATTAAAAGAATGAGGTCTACTTTCACAACAAGAATGAGACATTTTTCGCGAGGATAAAAAGTGACTTTTTGCGACGGACTACTCTCATTATTTAGCTTTTTCTTTTTGCGACGGACGGCCGTCGTAAATGCGTTTTTTCTCTCGCGAAAAGTGTCTACTTTGTTGTAGTGTTTGCTAGCATGTCTATCAAATTTATTATGAAGCAATTAATTGTCCTTACGGTAAATTCTTCAAAGTTTTCAGAAAACTACCTGTATCACATTCTAATTATCTTATTAGGCCCATCTTCTACAAAAGTTACCAATGATTTTACAACTGACACATCCAAGTATTGATACTTATAGATGCAAGTATTAATATACATAATATCAAGTAATTATACAACATACTTAGAATTTCTAAAAAAATCATGGTCATATCAACTCTTTTCTTTTATCTTTCTCATCACCCATATAGCTTTTAGTTATGCTTTTTTTTTTTCCTCTGTAGAATCTAACCCATATATCTGACAATTTGTAAGGAATTTTGCATATCTAAAACTACGAACGTCTACACATTTTTCTTTTCAAATGAGATCTATCATGAATTACTTTCAGGTTTGTCATCGTGCAAGTATTTATAACTGGTAATACAAGTATTAATATTTCATCTTGCAAATATTTTATCACATACGACACTTAATAACATTTGAAATTATTAATATTAAATATTAAAAATATTTATAACTCAGCATGCATGTGTAAATTGTTTATATATCACGTGTTAGTACTTAACAAAATTTTAATTGTTTTTGCATATGGCAGTGAAATACGTCTAAAATATTGATATCCAATATTTCAAGTATTTATTTCTCATCATGCAAATGTATAGATTACATGTGTTAGGTTTTGTACCTAACAGATTCTACAAAAGAATTTTTTTTTTTTTTGCAAATGACACATGATCATAGAAGGAAAAATAGTAATCAAAATCAAGTAAATCGCTAGGTATCGGTTGAATCAGATCAGAAACACTACTTTTTTTTGCCAGATGCATGTTTTGTACTAAACAAAATATAGGAAAAATTGATTAAAAATAATAATTTGTCCATAATTTATGTTTAGGCACATGGTTACCACACACTTTCACTATTACAATTTACAAACTATATCTTGCTGGGTGAATAACTTCATCGTTATCTATATTATTATAAATGAAAGAGGGACCGTGAGTTGTTTAAAGCTATAGGTTTCCATCAGCTTTAACTAACTCCAATATAATTATTTTTAAGAACCAAATTGCATGCATTCGTGGGATGATTTGAAGACATGTACTAGAACTGGTCCCGAGTTCCAATTTATCCGCCGGATTCAACGTAAGAATGAGGTGAACTTTGCTAGCATTTCTATCAAATTTATTATGAAAGCGACTAATTGTCCCACAAGGTAGATTCTTTAAACGTCATCCTAAAACTTTCTGGTTCGTCGCTTTTAATATCTTACGGGGACCATTTTTTACAAAAATAACCAGCGATTTTGTAACTGACGTCTGAAAATATTGATAATTATCCGCACCATTATTAATAGAGTAAAGATGTTGTCTCCCTTGAATCTGTTCCCTATCTGTCCCCCTAATAACCTTTCTTTTTTGTTCTCCCACGTGGTCAAAATTCACCATTTTCAACCTTCCTTTTTTGTCCCCCTAACAACCTTTCTTTTTAGTCCCAATCTGAACAGGTGTAAATATTATTAGTGTCAGATGTTAATATTGTTAGTGTCATATGTGAATACTTCATTAGTTAGATATGAATAGTTATACATATGAATATTTCATTTGTTAGATATTGAATACTTCATTAGTTATATATGAATACTTCGTAATCGTCAGTATGAATACTTTTTGGAAGAGATAGAGTGAGAGAGATGAATCTAACTTCCTTTTTGAATTGTATAAATTATTTTAAACATGTATGAATACTTTGTAATCGTCAGAATAAATACTTCATTTGTTTAGATATGAATACTTCTTTATTTAGATATGAATAATATATAGATTCGCTGTAGTGGTCCCCAATCTTGGTAAATGTCGCTTTCAAACGATTGTGGTCCCCAATCCAGGCTGTCACAAGACGTCAGCGGTCCCCCTGGTTGTTACTGATCCCCTCCAACTTGTGTTTACATATGACGAATGGTTCTAATAATAAGTATGAATACTACAAATTCGTAGGTATGAATACTATACGTTTTGACTATTAATAAAATAGCATTAATCTTGCTCTTTGGTGGTAGTTAGCACGTTTTAACTTTTTTTTTGTCTTTTAGTGCGGGGGACAGATAGGGGACTGAAGTAGGGGGACTGTTAGTTGATCCCTTATTAATATACACCATATCATTATATCAAGAATTTATACCTACCATACTTAGCATTTCTAAAATAGCCTGGTCATATATATCAATTTTTTTTTTCCTTTATCATTCACATCACCCATGAATCTTTTAGATATGTTTTTTTTTTCTCCATAGAATCTCATCTATAAGAATTTTACAAATCTAAAACTACCAACGTCTTCTACACTTTTTTTTTTTCAAATGAGATCCATGATAAATTACTCTTGGTTCGTCATAACGCAAATATTTATAATTCATAATACAAGTATTGATATTTCGTCTTGCAAATATTTTATTACATATAGCATTGGATAACATTTGAATGTATTAATATCAAATATTAAAAGTATTTATTACTTGTCATACATGTGTGCAATCTAACATTGTTATTTATTAGTATTTATATTGTAGGATCAGCAATTGACATATAGTATTAATGTGGGATCTGCTACCTAACTTTGCTATTCAGTATTTAATGACAAAAAAATAAGTTAATTAAATATATTTTAGCTTCAAATTCCTTTGTTATGTTTAAATATTTCTTGCAGTTTGAATTTCATTTCATGTTTCACCGAATGCAATTAAATATGGACCGCTATAAAATAAACACAATTCCTTAGAAACAAAACTTTGCTGGATTGTAGAATAATTGATTATTGATTAACGACACGTTAATTAGTTAAAACTTTTTTTAGATCGTAACTACCAATTTTTGTCTCTATCATTTTATAAAAGTACATTTCAAAATTATCAGCGCCTTGGAAAAAAATTCCAATCTTATTAGAAATGTTGACATTGTGTGCGTAGCCCTGAGGTGCCCTTGCACCCTTGAAGTTGCGTAGGCATTATCTCCGTGCCCATCCATGCATGACAATGCTTGCGTGCTCTTTTTAGAATATAAATCGGCGGAGATGAGAGGGTCAATCATGGTCCGGTGATGCAATCCTCCTAGGACATATGTTGGTGTTTGTCGGAAGCATAACTGATTTGTATAGCAACTTACCTTTACCTGTATCGGTTTTAGGTAGGATTTTCCTCCGAGATGCCATCGAAGCATAATTGAGTTCTGTAGTTACTTTGTTGGTTTTTAGCTTAGATGACATGTTGGTGGTTTTTTTTTTATACTGCACATCTAAGGTTATATGCTTTAGTGTAACTGATCATGTAATTATGGTTTCATGATGAACGGAACGGGCCTTGACCCTTTATTTAAAAAGGAAAATAAGTTCAAACATAACTGAACTAATAAAATTGAATTTTGTTTTCAAACTCTATTTTTAGTACCCACAACAAGTATCTAAGTGGGAGTGCTGATATTATGTGATAAAAAGTATGGATTACATCATTTGTTATAACGCAACAAGTTTTCCACAGGTATGTCAATTTGTTTTTATCATGCATTGATTTTAAGTTCTTAATTAATTATACATGCATTGTTATTAATATGCTTTCATTTAAATATGCAGTCTTTGTCACACCCCGCGGCCACGGGATGCAGCAGTCTCCCGCCGTAAGCATACAACGCCGTGTATACTTACAAGGCTTACTCAATTCATACTTAACAATTTTAACAATGATTAATATAAACCAAGTTTATATATACATATACAAAACAGAGTACACAGTCTGGTCAGATTATAATACAATAAAAGTATCTCATCCGGATACCAACCACGAGGCCTACCCTATACTACACAACAAAACACAACTAGGGTCAAGTGATGGTAAACTATCAGCCCACTACTCGCGTGCCTCTCCGGAATCCATCGCACCCGTACCTGTAAAAATAACCCGGAGGGTGGGGGTGAGAATAAATTCTCAGTGCGAATTTGCCACAGTTTAGATTATTGGACTTGCAATCAAACTCTATATTCAACAATGAAATCCAAACGATAACAATGCAAACATATATAAATAATCATAAATAACATAATACCGATGCTCGACAACAATTAATCAACCTGAAACACAGTTCACGGAATTTCCAAGATGAATTTCAAAACACAACATAATTATTTGGCTTAACTCGATTCCTAACTCAATTCATTAGGGCTTGTAGCAACCACATATGTTCTTTCGAGCTGAACCTTTATCAAACCCACATCTGTAGGGTTACTGACGCCTACAGATGGCCAACCGCTGGACCCTTTATCTGACACCCATCTGCAATTGCTGTTTGGCTTAACCAGTTTCCTAAGGTCCGGTTACAAGTCACCAATACAGGTCAGCTTGACAAATGCAATCACACGGAATCAAAGTCACCTATACAGGTCAACTTTGCTAAATCTCAAGCAAATCTATCAAAGCCACACATACAGGTCAGCCTCAAAAAATCATCACAATCAGCTATCAGCTTTGCACAATTCATTAACTGGTCAACAGATAGGTCACCGTCACCTTATCCAGCCACCTTAACAGGTCGGTCTGGCAAATCCATAACAGGTCAAACGCATAAGTCAGCAGCGTCACCCTATCCAGCCACCTCAACAGGTCGGTCTGGCAAATTCATAACAGGTCAAACGCATAAGTTAGCAGCGTCACCCTATCCAGCCACCTAAACAAGTCGGCCTGGCAAATTCATAAACACAGGTCAACGGATAGGTCACTGTTACCATATCCAGCCACCTAAACAGGTCGGCCTGGCGGATTCATTCACATCAAGAAACATTTAATAGATTTAATCAAATAATAACCATACCAACATGCCAATTTAACATTTACTGAACAATTCAATTCATTCTCAATTATGCAAGAATCACTATGCAGCATGTATTCCAAAATATGCAACAATTAATCATTCAACATGACAAGCGAATAAACAGTTTAATTCCTGAAAATAAAGTATCAAACAAGTCCAAGAATCCCGCACTTGGTTACGACGAGCGTACCGCTTAGTTACGGATCAGGCGTCTCAAATTTGCCTCGTTAAGTCTTGCTCGACCGAGCCTACACCTATATTATACGTATACTTGATTTAATTCAGGTTCAGTGGTGTATACGTTTACTTTAGTTTACCAATGGTTCATACAGTCCTAATTCAATTCTTATGCTTTGGTATCAATTTTTTTCGGTTCCTTCTTTCTTACTTAAAAACCTTTAAAACTCACACAATTTACTTCTGGGTCCTTTAAACCCTACACAATTTCACTTAGGTTACCATTCCTTCACCGTTTCACTACTTTGGTTCTCGGATCAATTCAATTCACCAAATGGTTAAACCCTAACTTGGTCAAAACCTCAAATTAACCATTAAACGTTCTAAAAATCCAAGATCAGGACGTAACCCTACCGATTACAAGTCTAATTGGTCGGGTTAAACAAATCAAATCACGATTATGCCAACTTTCAGTTTTGGCACGAAACCCTAGAAATCAGAATTCACAAATCGGAGGAAATCGGGAAAAAGACTGACAAATAAACAAGCAAGGAGTGTAGAGGAACTAGTCCTCGAGCAATTCGAACACAAATCTCGAGTTTAAAACAAAAACCAGAGAAATCGAGAAATCGTAGATTTTAGAGAGAAACAGAAAGAGAAAAGAATACCGAATAGGAGAGTTAGAAGAGATCCACGGGCATTTCCGGTTTTGATTTCTCGCAACAATCAGGGGTTTGAGAGGAACGGGAAACTCTCTCGCTCTTTTTCTTCTCTCTTGGCAGAAATTTCACTTAAAATGGTAAAGGAATGAAGTGGGAGCGAGAGAGAGAGAGAGAGAGAGCAGGAATTATGCAAATAAGCCCTTGGAATCACCCAGTGCGGATCACTCACCCGCACTGGATCGGAGTGCGGACGCACTCGGCAGTTTGTAGGTCCTTCCAGCACTTTCCAGTGCAAAGATCGGTGTCGGTGCGGGTCCTCCACCCGCAGTGCGGGTCACTTCACCCGCACTCAGCACTTAGTCAGTTTTCAGCATGAATTTTAACACAGAAATCACCCGCAGTGCGGGTCACTTCACACGCAGTGGGAACTTGGTGAATTTTTGACAGAATTTCAGAAAAAGTCCGAGCCTATTGCGGATGCATTCCACCCGCAGTGCGGGTCAATCCATCCGCACTGAGGACTTAGAATAATTTCAGAAAAGTTCAGGTCAACACAAAAATTCATGAGTGCGGCTAAACCCATCCGTAGTGCGGGTCACTCACCCGCACTCAGTAATTAGTCAATTTTCAGAAAATTCAAATCAACACATGTTTGCATGAGTGCGGATGCACCCACCCGCAGTGCGGGTCAACCCATCCGCACTCAGCCTATAAAATCTCAAAATCTCGAAATTTCAACGCGGTTTTGATTCACATTTAACTTACTTATTTAGGGAAACCTTAATTAAGGTTTAAACTTCTATTTTGTTAGCATGATTTATCGATTCTTGCCTTTAAATCATTTGAATTTAATTGTAAAAATTTCGTAATGTAACAGTCTTCCCAAACACACTAGCCATATACTTCTGTAGAACTGCAACCTGATTCGTGAGTGATAGTTGATAATGCCAAAACATATAGCGAAAATCACTACTTTTTAGTATAGAAAATAACAGAAATGTGTATGCAAAGTCCCATTTTTCCAAATTATTCATCGCAAATATGTTTCTAGGCTATTTTGGCAAGATTTGAAGAAAGTTGCGAATTTAGGCCGAAAACAGAGCAAGCTAATTCTGAAGGGAGCGTCAAAATAGGGCAACACATGGAGTATGCAAACACCTTACACGAAGTGCAAAACATGAAACATGGAAAAATTCACTGAAATTCGGCTAAGTATAGAGCCCTATGGCCTCAGCTATACCGCAAGCGATATAAAGGCCTATGCCGCAGGGGTACACGGATTGAATCTGTGGACTATCTAGTTTGGATTAAATCTCAGCCCTTGGACAGCAACCTTCTAGAAGGATGAATTTCCAGATGTGGAAGGCTTTTCTACACTTTGAAGTCTATGTTTAGAACTTTATTTTGGGAGGAATCCATGATTAGATCCTCTAAATATGGCATGGGCCCCTAAATATGGCATGAATACTATATTTGGCGCCCATGTTCCCCCATGATCTCCCATGATCTCCTTGACTCCACATGCAGTAGGAAGGCTATATAAACCCCCCTTGTAATAAGAATTGGTGTGCATGTTTTAGTTGTGTAAGTCCATAGCTTAGAGTAGAATATTGCATGTAATTTCTGGAGTCGAGAGAAGAAAAGACACTCGAAGTCCAAGGCGGAAGAAAAATGAGTCTTCTAAGAAAAATGTCTTTCTTTTATTACTTCTTTTATTTTGTCATGGCTTTGAGTAGCTAAGCTCCTCCTCTCTTGGGATGGATGTAATGAATTCTAATTACTCTTTACTATAATATTTATTTTTCTTTTATGTCTATTTGAGATTTCGTTATACTTAGAATATTATTGAAATATGTAATTGCATACATAGTTCTGTCTACAGATGGTCCAGTGTCCTCCACATACTAATAGGTGTTATAAGTCATTGTACCTTGGTGTGAGAGGGGATACAAGTAAATATTATAAACAGTTCGGCTAACGAGACCTGGTTGCAGTTCAAAGGCAAGGTTTGAACCTAGTGGGCTCCCTTGGCAAGATATAGATTAGATAACATCTCAAGGTATAATTAGAAATTTATTTATTACTTGTGATAAATAGTGTTTAGGGTTATTACTTAGCGAGTAATAGGAGAATATAATTAATTAGATTGATGTGAGTGGTTTAATTACATTATATCATGTGATAATTAAAATTGTCCCCCACAAGCCGACTTTAGAGTAGAATAACCTTTCAAATAATAATATCGGTATGTGGCTCTGCTTTGTGGAGTGGTCTATATTGTATGCAGTAGTGACAGAAGGCCGTATGCGGTAGTGACAGTACCATATATGGGTAGATATGAGTACCATAAATATTGTATTGAGTTAATTCGAAGGAATTCATCCAAATCCCTATAGGCTCTCTAAACTTGATTTACAGCAATTAGCATCTCCACTTATATCCTTGCCAGAGTAAACTATAAAATCAATTGCACCTATTGTTATTATTATTATTTGTATTTATTAATTAATTAGTATACACGCGTACCAAACAAACCCGAAGAACCTAGACTAGTGTTATTGTTGTTAAACTACTAAGATCTATCCTTGCAGATCGACACCTGACACTACTACACGGTAGGATTATGCACTTGTAATCCGACAGAGTAGCATTAGGGTAACTAAGTATATATTTATACATACTAAAAGTTAGTAGTACTCATTTAGAGTCATCAATGGTGCAGGTACTTCTTGGATTGGTATATACCATCTTTTGGGTGACGGAATTTAAAAACTTTGGGTAACTGTGATGTACATTTTTGTCGGTATAGAGCTAGAACAATTAATGGTTGTGTTTTGAAATTAACTGATATAAGTACAATGCTGGTGATTTTTTAGTGCAATTACAACCAATGGGGGGTGTGATTTTTTGGAAGATTCATTGTTGGTTTTAGTTTAGTCATACAGGTGGAGGGGATCGGTGTATGATTATGGTATATCTTGGGGGTTCTTTTAATTTGTTGCAACATAAAAGATAGGTTAATTAATGATGGTACTTGGGTTAATTTAATGCTAGAGATTAATTATGTTGGTCAATTTAGTACTACACTGTTCTATATATGTTGGTCTTCTATGTGATATTGCTTAATTTGTTGTATGTTATTTGTATTATATTTGGTGCTATATATATATAGATCTCTACAGAGCATTTATATATATATAGAGAGAGAGAGACAGAGAGAGATGGGCTACGGTACATTGCAATGTATATGCATCTTTGTACATTGGACTATAAATCACCAGATTCAAAGTCTAAATAGCCAATCCAAACCATTCAACTTGTTCTCCATATTAATATGTGTTTGGAGACCAAATTTTACATTTTTTGGAATTTGTTTACTATTTTTTTAGATTTATTGAAAAACGTTATTTTTTTTTTGTCCAGATTTGTCTGAAAAACAACAATTTTCAATAAATCTAAAGAAATAATAAACAAATTTCAAAAAAATGTAAAATTTCGTCTCCAAACACATATTAATATGGAGAACAAGTTGAACGGTTTGGATCGGCTATTTGGAATTTGAATCTGGTGATTTATAGTCCAATGTACAAATATGCCGATACATTGCAATGTCCTGTAGCCCATCTCATAAATTTATATATATATGTGGAGGCTAGCCCCTAATACAAGCATATATAATTAAATATATTAAATTAATACCAACAGTCCAAAGTAAAAACAGATGGCAAATTAGGACATGCAAACTCCAACTCAAACGCATCAGATGGTGTAACACATATTTCCCAACGGCTAATAACACCCAGAAATGATGGTGCTTCTATATTAATGGCATATTTAATGACTGAAAAACTAATATTTTCATTGGTTCCTAATTTGTAACATATTACGTTGGAGCTTAACGCTATCGGCTCATACTGATGGCGTATGGATATTCATTTCCTATCAGGACGATAAGCGAACCGTTCCCAATGGCAGATAGCAATTTCAATCAATAGCAAAGTGTTTTTCTCTAGTAGTGTGTACTAGAACTGGTCCCGAGTTCCAATTTCGCCGCCGGATTCAATATATGAATGAGGTGAACTTTGCTAGCATTTCTATCAAATTTATTAGGAAAGTGACAAATTGTCCCACAAGGAAGATTCTTTAACGTTCTCATGAAACTTTATGGTACGATGCTCTTACTATCTTACAGGGACCATTTTTTACAAAAAAAACGCCAGTGATTTTGCAACTGACGTGTGAAAGTATTGATAATTATACACACCATTCTTGATATACACCATATCAACCATATCAAGTATTTATACCTACCATACTTAGCATTTCTAAAAAAGTCTGATCATATCAACTTTTTTTCTTTTATCATTCTCATCACACATGTATCGTTTAGATTTGTGTTTTTTTCTCCATAGAATCTCATCTATATATCTGACAATTTGTAAGAAATTTTGCAAATTTAAAACTATGAACCTCTTCTACGCATTTTTTTTTTCAAATGAGATCCATAATAAATTACTTTCAGGTTCGTCATAGTGCATGTATTTATAATTCATAATACAAGTATTGATATTTTGTCTTGCAAATATTTTATTACATATAACACTAGATAACATTTGAAAGTATTAATATAAAATAATAAAAGTATTTATAACTCGTCATGGATGTGTGTAATTTAACATTGTTAGTTATTAGTATTTATATTGTGGGGTCAGCAATTGACACATAGTATTAATACTCTTTACACTTGTGATTGTAGATCTTGCATGAGGTTAATTAAACACCATTTGTTTTCTTGACTGGTTTTGAACCTACTGGTACAATAGGAAGTCTGGATGGGCCGATTAAGAAAATATAGACCATGAGCAATGAATCGTGCTGTCCTTCTTGATGTACAGTTTATATGGTTCCCTTTGCATTCAAACTTCTACCTAACTTTGTTATTCAGTATTTAATGACAAAAAAGAAGTTAATTAAATATATTTTAGCTTCAATTTTCTTTGTTATGCTTAAATTTTTCTTGCAGTTTGAATTTCATTTCATGTTTCACCGAATGCAATTAAATATGGACCGCTATAAAATAAACACAATTCCTTAGAATCAAAACTTTGCTGGATTGTAGAATAATTGACTATTGATTAACGACACGTTAATTAGTTAACTTTTTTTAGATCGAAACTACCAATTTTTGTCTCTACCATTTTATAAAAGGAAATTTCGGAATTATCAGCGCCTTGGAAAATAATTCCAATCTTATTAGGAACGTTGACATTGTGTGCGCAGCCCTGAGGTGCCCCTGCACCCTTGAAGTTGGGTAGGTGATTATCTCCGGGAAATCAATCTGCTACGATCCTAAGGGATTGTAGGATCCCTACAAATTCAAATCCAACCTTTCATTTGTTGAGTTGTATGAATCTCTATAGAAGTTTTTTTTTTTTATGCAAGAATCTCAAAACAAATGAAAAGTTGAATTTGGATTTGTAGGACCCTACAATCCCTTCGGATCGTAGCAGATTTATTTCCTTATCTGCGTGCCAATCCATGCATGACAATGCTTTTGTGCTCTTTTTAGAATATAAATTGGCGGAGTCGAGAGAATATAAGCCTCTCCAATCATTTCTCACTAGTGGATTTTGTTATGTGTTTCAATATCTAGTACCTCTAAAACTAAGATGTAAGTATTTGGATGATAAGATATTAACACTTGAAAACAAAGATAGCAATAATTTGATGTATAACTTGTTATGATTATTCCTTTTCAGTCTTCCAATCGTATTCACGATAACCTTTTTTTATTGAAGTAGTGGAGACCCCGTATCAATGCATCAACCTTAACCGATTGTCACCGCATCAACATTTCTCTAACTTAAATAGTTGACCACATAGGTATATATAATTTAGTACATAGTTATAAATACTTGCAATATTTGATATTAACACTTTCAGACGTTATCAATTGTCATATGTAAAAAAATACATGTAGATATAAGTATAAATACTTGTATGTCGAGTTATAAATATTTTTGTGACGAAGAGCTTGAAAGTATGTTGTCATAAATCTCATTTGAAAGAGAAAAATAAGTAGAAGGCATTCATTGTTTTAGATTAGCAAAATTATTCACAGATCGTCCAAATATGAATGACATTCAACAAAGAAAAAACACCCACCTCTAAAATTGTTTGTGGTCCCGAGGTAGTTTGAGTGGTCCTTCAAAGATATTTATGGTGTGGGTTTGTTTGAGAGATTTGGTTGGAAAAAGGATCAGCAGATTAGATTCCTTAATTTTTGTTCATTTCTTATTCGATTCAGCAAATTCTTACGGATTTGTCCGATTTTTTCTTTTATGGTCAAATTTATTCAAAAGCTAGCCCAGCCGACAGTCTGTCAATGATAGTGCGTATCATTTAATAATTCAGAATTAATTAATTATATATATTACAGGTTGGCAAATATTTCACCGAGTCGCTTATATAAACAGATAACTGGTACCTTGGCTTCTCCATATATTCAGTATATAGCACATATATACAAATGGAGATGACGATATTAAGAAACTCATGCCTAGCTTACATCAGTAGTTTCGCTCTCAAGTGTAGTGTGAACCTAGACATCTCCGGGCGCATTAAAGCATACGGCCAACCCATGCCTTTGCATGAACTCGCTCGTTCCATACCGATCCCACCAGAGAAGGACTCAATGCTTGGCCGCATCATGGCACTTCTTGTTCACCAAGGAATCTTTGCGCAATCCGAAGCAGGCTACCTGCTCACCCCCATCTCAGAGCTCCTTCTGGTTGAGGGCTCCAACTTGGGCATCTACGTGCATGTGTTAACACAGGTAGACTTCCTTCAAAGTTGGGAACGTCTCAGCGAAGTGTTAACAGATACTGGTACATGCACCCTGTTTGAGAAAACATTTGGCGGGAAACAGTTGTGGGAGTTATCGAAGGAAGAACCCGGCATTGGTAATACTAAATACTATATATGAGGATCACTCTCTTTCTCTTTCTCTCTCTACGACTGTATATATTTGTGAATTTGACACATATATAATAATAATTATAGGAGTTACTTAAAAAAAATAATGAATAAATTTATTCATACCCAATTAATTAATAATTACACTGGAAATTTGAAATGTCCAAACTAGGTAACTTCTTCAACGAGGCAATGACAAGCCAGACCAAGCCGTTAATGGAAGGCATAGTTGCGACGTACCCACATATATTTGATGGCTTACATAGTCTGGTGGACGTCGGTGGGGGCACCGGAGCTGCAGTGAAAATTATTTCCACAGCCTTTCCCAGATTGAGATGCATTGTATTTGACCTTCCGCATGTAGTTGCAGAGGTATCAAAAAATGACTCCTTCGATGTGGTTGGGGGAGATATGTTCGAAAAGATACCTCCAGCTGATGCAATTTTTCTCAAGGTCTCTCCATATTCAACTCGAGCTAAATTCACCATTGTTATTAATATTTCTTATAATAATTGTTTAATTTTGATAAATTGACCCTGAAAATTTTCATGTTCTTATTTATGCCAAAGACACTCTAATATATATACAAATTGAAGAGTAGAACTAGAGTGTTTTTAAGCTCACCAAAGTGTTTGGTGAGCTTAACTCCAAAACTCATCAAATCCGTTACAAATGACGAATCTGAACCGTTAAAATCCGTCTATCTTACGTGTAATGTGTCTACATGTGAAATTTTTAAATATTTGAATTAATTTAGTATAAATTAAAGTCAATCGGTCAAAATTAGAAGATTATTAATTAATTTTAGTGTATTCATTTTTTGAACATTTTTTGACTGCCTGACTTTATACTAAATTAATTCGAATGTTTAAAATTTTTCACATGTAGACTCATCACTCATAAAATAGACGGGTTTTAGCAGTTTGGATTCGTCATTTGAAACATATTTGGTAGGTTTTGGAGTTAAGCTCATCAAACACTTTGGTGAGCTTAAGAACACCCTGATTCTACTCCAAATTGAAATAAATAATTAATTAACTTTTTCCAACATGTTTCTCAGAATATTCTTCATGACTGGAACGATGAGGACTGTGTTCGGATTCTGAAGCGATGTAAAGAAGCAATTGAATCTGGAAAACATAATGCTGGGAAGGTCATTGTGGTGGACATCATCATAGATTTAGAGAGTGATGACCCAAAAGAAGTGGAGACTAGTCTTTTGTTTGACATTGAAATGATGTGTTGCTTTGGGTCGAAGGAACGTTACAAGAAGGAATGGCATGATATCATACTGGCATCAGGATATTCTGGTTACAAGATATATCCTGCTCGTGTGAGTACTGATGCTGTTATTGAGCTCTATCCATGAATTAATAAAGAAAACCAGTTGTGGGAGAGGATAATAAAAAGATGTTTTATTGTTGAAATTGATGTTTTTGGTTTTCTACGTGGAAATTAATATTTGTAGTCTTCTATGTTGAAGTTAATGTTTGTAGTCCTCTAGGTTATTATGAGAAGTGGAAATTCGTATCTAGAAAATAGTGGAGTTAAATGAGTGTGTTAAATGTTATTTAATGAGAGGAAAGTGTGTAAAAGGTTCTCATAAGTCTATATAACATGTAAGATGTTATTTCAATGTAAGTTTGTGGAAAAATATCAATATAATATGAAAATTTCTGATACTCTTATTCTCTCTTGTCTTTCTCTCTTCCACTAAAATACTAAACAAAATAACATAGGGCCATGATAAAGCGAACATTTATTTCATGCAGTTTTCATATTATGTTTAAAGTTATTTCCCATGTATTTATTTTCAATAAAGCTTCAATTACAGTTGTATCAATTGGCTCTCAATTCAATTATGTACAGACTCTTAAGATTTTTTTTTATAAATCATAATTAATTAAATTAATTTTAGCAAAGTAGTATGATTACTCTTTTTTTTTTTTACAAAAATCATAAGAACCAAATCCCCAATTCGGTCTCTATATATTACTCTTTTTTTAACCGAATTAGGGATTCGCTCTCCATTTATTTTGAAATAGGGGTTGTCCCTGACAGAAATAGAGATTGTCCCTGGCAAAACCAGCTTGTTCCTGGCAGAAACAGGGACTGTACCTGGCAGAAAGAGAGCCGAAACATAATTACAGAAATATAGGGTGTTCGAGAAAAACTAAAACAAGGGCCAAAACAGAGAAAAAATGTGAAAACCGAATTTCCAATTCAGTCTCTCCAAAAAATAAAATTTGAAGACCAAATTGGGAATTTAGTCCTTATGGTTTCTGTAAAAAAGATAAAAAATTATCATACTGATTTATTAAAATTAATTTAATTAATTATGATTTATAAAAAAAAGTTCAACTCTTAATAGCCGATTCCGACTACTTCCCATGCATCTTGTGCACTAAGCAACGGACGCATCTGAATACTCCAATTGTTGTAATTCGATTTGGTGAGTCGTGGGAGAGGTATCAGCCCTAGTCATGTACTCCCAGAGTTCATCATAGCTCTGATAAAAATTTAATAAAAAAAAAAAAGTTGCTTTTAATGAAGAGAAAACAATAACTCAATTCCTTTCTATTAATTCCCAAACATATTTTCTTCTCTTACATTATTCAGAAAATACAACTCTATTAAAGACTCTTAAAATTTGTACACAAAATAAATATAAAAACAAAATTCTAAACAACAACACTTAAACATGACCCTCGGTAATAAGACTACCATAACTTATTATAGAGAACTCCAAATAACTTAAAACAAGAACCATATGAAACTACAGGAGAAAACATGTCAAAAACATAATCTGTTTTAGAATAGCACCCTTAAACTCAAACATTCCTCTCTTAAACTCAAACATTTTCCATCTTTCATTCCAATCATCGTCTTGGTCACGACTCGCAACGTGACTTATTCCCACATTACCTTCCTTCAAATGTTACCTAATGAAATGAAAATAAATATCTATATGCTTACTCCTCTCATTATATACTAGTTCAAAATTGAAATTTGACATTGAAAAAAAATATTTCATGAAGTTTTATTTGATTTATTTAACTCATATGATTTTATATAAAGTATAAAATTTAAATGGTATTCTAAATTATTTTGTTTCAAGATGATTATGTCTTCCGATTGATATTTGATATATGTATATGATAAATTTGATTTGATTATAGTCTCTTATGTCTCGTTTGATTTGAATATTATCCATTTGAATTTTGAGAACAAAATATTTTAGTAGACGAGAATTGTAACATCCCATAATTTAAATTATTGTATATATTTTGGGCTTATTTATAAAAAAAATTAGGAGGTGAAATGTAATATCTCATAATTTTTTGATAAATGTTCTAGTACCCCGAGCCATCATATCCGAGCGTGTCCCGCAAGTAGTTTAACAGAAAAAACTTCCAATGTTGTCTAACTTCCATTTTCAGTGCTAATATCAAAACATTTAAAGCTATGTTTATAGCATTTTACAATGCTACTCGCAAACATTTAAACCTCTGTCTGAAAGCATTAAAATTCTAAATCTGCATAGTTTTAACTCCTAACTACTTTTGTCTTCAAGCCAAAAACGGAAAGATTCATTTCACACACTCTTTTTTATTTTTCTCTGATAATTATAATTTATTTTTCTGACGATCCATGATGAATTTTACGAATTTAAAAATATGAACGTTTTCTATTCGATTTTATCTTTCAAATAAGATCCATGAAGAAATACTTTTTAATAATTTTAAAGTAAAACTCATGAGACTTTAAATTTTTAAGTTTTTAAATCTCAGTCTATAACTATTAAAATTTTCAAGGCTTTGTACACAAACTTTATATGCTTTGTAAATGTAGTATTATTGTTGAGATTTATATGCTTTGAAATGTTATTGTTGAAGTTTTAATACTTTGTACATGACGTTTATATGCTTTATAAATGTAGTGTTATTGTTGAGGTTTATATGCTTTGAAATGTTATTGTTGAGATTTTAATTCTTTGTACATGAGGTTTATATGCTTTATAAATGCAGTGTTATTGTTAAGGTTTATATGCCTTGAGATATTATTGTTGAGGTTTTAATTCTTTGTACATGAGATTTATATGTTTTATTCTAAAGATTTAAAGTGTTATTAATGAGGTTTATATGCTTGTACATGAGGTTTATATGCTTGTAAATAGAGGTTTGTTAGGCAAGATTTTGCACTGGATTTAGCTGTTGTACTTGGTGAAACCATGCAATAAAATATTACATCATCCTATTAAAAAGGTCAACAGACCACACACTCAATTTAGACAATTAAAAATGCTTTTATGGTGGTGGTCCACATATAAAATCTTCAAGCCTGCATTGATTTTTTGTGACTTTGTCCGTAGCATCAAAAGGAAAAAAAATAAATATAGGCATTTTGATTGATTTATTTATTTTCATGCAAGTGGATCATTTGAATAACGCTAAAATTTAAAGCATCTTCTTGGTTGAAGAAATCATATACATGACTAATCTTCAAGTATTGATGGTAATTTTTTATCTTTATTGGGGCATATTATAGTTTTTTCATTAAACATGTCCAAATCTAACAGGTCTATATGAAGTTTCAATTTATTTTGTAAAACTATATTGACAAGGGAGGCATGTAAATATCATACATCACATACCTAGCATAGCTGATATAGGACCAGTACCATTCCCTAAGTGATAATTTTTTTTTTCAAGAGAGATTTACATCCTAAACTAAGCTAATAATTACATAATCGTTATAGTGTAAAAAGTACAGCAAGGAAAGAGAAAAAAAAAATGCCAGCAAAGGCTCTCCTCATGTGCCCTTTTTTCTTGCTTTTTTCTCCTCTAGAGATACTGGTTCCAATGTTGTAGTTCAGTACTCGTATCATTGAGTCAAAAAGTTAAGGCTCAATATGTTTGCTTTATTTTTTAATTTTTTGTATATGAGGTTTATATGCTTTGTAAATGTAGTGTTATTGTTAAGGTTTATATGCTTTGAAATATTATTGTTGAGGTTTTAATTCTTTATACATGAGGTTTATATGTTTTATTCTAAAGATTTAAAGTGTTATTAATGAGGTTTATATGCTTGTAAATAGAGGTTTGTCATGCAAGGTTTTGCACTGGATTTAGTTGTTATACTTGGTCAAACCATGCAATAAAATATTACATCATCCTATTAAAAAGGTCAACAGACCACACACTCAATTTAGACAATTAAAAATGCTTTTATGGTGGTGGTCCACATATAAAATCTTCAAGCCTGCATCGATTTTTTGTGACTTTGTCCATAGCATCAAAAGGAAAAAAAAATACAGGCATTTTGATTGATTTATTTATTTTCATGCAAGTGGATCATTTGAATAACACTAAAATTTAAAGCATCTTCTTGGTTGAAGAAATCATATACATGACTAATCTTCAAGTATTGATGGTAATTTTTTATCTTTATTGGGGCATATTATAGTTTTTTCATTAAACATGTCCAAATCTAACAGGTCTATATGAAGTTTCAATTTATTTTGTAAAACTATATTGACAAGGGAGGCATGTAAATATCATACATCACATACCTAGCATAGCTGATATAGGACCAGTACCATTCCCTAAGTGATAATTTTTTTTTTTTCAAGAGAGATTTACATCCTAAACTAAGCTAATAATTACATAATCGTTATAGTGTAAAAAGTACAGCAAGGAAAGAGAAAAAAATGCCTGCAAAGCCTCTCCTCATGTGCCCTTTTTTCTTTTTTTTTTCTCCTCTAGAGATACTGGTTCCAATGTTGTAGTTCAGTACTGGTATCATTGAGTCAAAAAGTTAAAGCTCTATATGTTTGCTTTATTTTTTAATTTTTTGTACATGACGTTTATATGCTTTGTAAATGTAGTGTTATTGTTAAGGTTTATATGCTTTGAAATATTATTGTTGAGGTTTTAATTCTTTATACACGAGGTTTATATGTTTTATTCTAAAGATTTAAAGTGTTATTAATGAGGTTTATATGCTTGTAATTAGAGGTTTGTCATGCAAGGTTTTGCATTGGATTTAGTTGTTATACTTGGGGAAACCATGCAATAAAATATTACATCATCCTATTAAAAAGGTCAACAGACCACACACTCAATTTAGATGGTTGAGAAGCTGTGATCTAAAAGGCATACTGATCTTCTAGAAGGTCGGTCAAAAATATTTCTTCATAGATCTCATTTGAAAGAGAAAATTGAGTAGAAAAAATTTATATTTTTAGATTCACAAAATTCATCACGGATCATTGGAAAACTGAACGAGAATTATCAGAATAAAAAATCATACCAGTGGGTGAAATGAATCTTTCTTTTTTTGGCTTGATGACAAAAGTAGTTAGAAGTTAAAACTATTCAGATTTGGAATTTAAATGCTTGTGGATGGAATTTTAAAATCTTACATTTAGCATTATAAATGGTTACAAACATAACTTTAAATGTTTGAATATAAGTACTAAAAATGAAAGTTATACATTAAAATAATTGAGGGACTCGTTGGGGGATTTAGTTTGGGGTACAATTATCAGGCTCCTAAATTTTTAGGAGGTGAAATGTACAAAACTCAAATAGATTCAAAAACAAACGTCGCACTAAGGCCACACCGCCTAAGCTTGTGTTGCCATATATTTTTTTTACCACCGCTTGAAACACACTTTAAAGGATCAATTTTATTTCTATTTCGGATTCGGATGACAAAGTAAAATTAGAAATATGAGAAAAAGAGAAAGAAATAGAGAAAAAATATATTATATTGAGTGTTGTCTGATTGGAATCCCGACTACGAAAGAAATAGAGAAAAAATATATTATATTGAGTCTTGTCTGATTGGAATCCCGACTACATTGTGTTAATTCTGAATAGTTGTTGTAGTTCAATTTGGTTTTTGGATTGATCATTATTAGGTAGTCGAACTTCTCTATAATTTGTATTTTGATTTGTGTGGTTAAATTGGAAGTTTGAATTGAGTTTTGAATTATAAAGGCATATTTAACAAGATAGCGGGTATGAGGTTTAAATTTTATTTGTGAAATAATAAGATTGTAGAATTTGTAAAATGATATGAATGTTTGAAATTAAATAACATGATATGGATATTGTGTGACTTGTTTTACTAATAACTTAGATCCTAGTGCTATCATCGTAAATATGCAGATATAATTTGATTTGAAATTGTGTGCATAAATTAGTCTATTTGAATGGTGGTTTAAATAAGTCAGTTATAGAGAAGCGCGTTGTTAAATAATCGATTATTGAGTTTGTTATTTTTGTTTGCAACATATCTTGACGAGATAATAGATAGATGCGAGGGGCCTATCTTATCGCATGCTCTGGCTTGGCAGCGGGGGCATGATAATTTATAACACCCGTAATTTTATTTATTATTTTGAAATTTATTTGGAATTATTTGTAAAATTATAAAAATGCAAAACTTGAAAAAAAAAAAGTATTCTCTAACGTGGCATTCTAGCCACGTGGCCTTATGCATGTAATTGTATTTTTTTTACCGCCGTTTAAAGCAATATAAAAATGATCGATTTTATTTCCTAATCGGATTAGGATAAAACAAAAGAAACGAACAAAATAAAATCAGATAGATGAGAGAGAGAATAAAATAAAGAAAATAAAAACAAATATTTGATAAATATACATATATATATATATATATGAGGAGGGATCAAATGACACCATTTTTTAGTGACATGGAATGACACCGTCCATTTTTAAAGTCCAAACAGTCGATCCAAACCGTTCAACTTGATGGATATGTTAAAATGTGTTTACAGATCAAATTTTACATTTTTCTGAATTTTTTTTTGGTTTATTTAGAGGGGTTCAAAAATTCAACGGTCTGAATATAGCGATTTTGTTAAATACTTAATAAATGGTAAAAAAATTCAGAAAAATGTAAAATTTGATTTCCAAGTTACTCTTAATATATTCATCATATTGAATGGTTTGGATCGATTATTTGGATTTTGAAATTTTAAAAATGGACATTGTCACACCATGTCACCAAAATAGTGGTGTAATCCGATCCCTCCTCTATATATATATATATATATATATATATATATATATATATATAAAGAGAGATGAGATATGCTACTCCATGGAGTAAAATACATTTGTACTCCATACTGTATTTTTATTTTGAAAGTCCAAATGACCGATCCGAACCGTTAGATATAATCTCCATATTAAAATGTGCTTGGAGACCAAATTTTACATTTTTTTGAAATTTTTTTACTATTTCTTAAGCAATTTTGAAAATTGTTGTTTTGTTGTGAACAGTAAAAAAGTAAAAATTTCTAGACCATTGGATTAGCGATTTTCAAAATTGCTTAATAAATAGTAAAAAAATTTCAAAAAATGTAAAATTTGGTCTCCAAGCACATTTCAATATGGAGATCATCTTGAGCAGTTTGGATCGATTATTTGAATTTTCATAATAAAAATATAGTGTCATGGAGCACCAACGCATTTTACTCCATGGAGTAGCGTAACTCATCTCTCCCTCTCTCTCTATATATATAGGGATGGGCTACGTTACTCCATGAAATAAAATATGTTTGTACTCCATGCCGTATTTCTATTTTAAAAATCTAAACGACTAATCCAAACCGTTAGATGTGATCTTCATATTGAAATATTCTTGGAGACCAAATTTTACATTTTTTGGAATTTTTTTACTATTTATTAAGCATTTTCAAAATTTCTGTTTTACTGTGAACAGTAAAATTTTTTGAACCATCGGATCAACAATTTTTAAAAATGCTTAATAAATAGTAAAAAAATTTCAAAAAATGTAAAATTTGGTCTCCAAGTACATTTCAATATGGAGATCACATCTAACGGTTCGGATCGGTCATTTGGATTTTCAAAATAAAAATATGGCGGCATGGAGCACCAACTCATTTTACTCCATGGAGTAGCGTAGCCCATCCCATATATATATATATATATATATATATATATTAATTCATGTCCGATTGGAATTCTGACTACGTTGTACTGTTTCTAAACAATGGTTGCAGTTTGAATTTTTCTATAATCTGTGTTTTCGATTTGTGATTAAATTGGATGTTTGAATTGGGATTTGGATTATGAGAGTATATTTAACTGGATAGTAAGTATGAGGTTCGAATTTGAATTATGAAATGATATGATTGTGTATTCTAAGAATCAGAGAATTGTCTGTGGCAAGCATTATAAATATATGAATGCTGTGTGACTTATTTTACTGATAAACAAGACCCAGGTGCATTCACCGTTAAATATGTAGGCATAATTTGATGTGAATTTGTGTAGATTAATCCAATCTGTTTGAATAGTCGATTAATTAAACCAATTATAGAAAAACACATCATTAAATAACCAGTTACTAAGCTTTGAAGCTAACCCCGTATTATTGATGTTTGTTATTTTTATTGCAACATAGGTTGATAGAATAATAGATGGATGCAAGGGTGCCTAGCTTGTCGTGACTCCTGGCATGATAGCGGGTGGTGACAATTTTGTTATAAATTATCAAAATACAAAGGTTCATTAATATATAAGGTTCATGATAGCGGGTGGCATGTCGCTTTTTGAGGGACAGTGATGGTAATTAAATGCTTGGAACCCAACTCTAGATAAACATCGACAGCTACGTTAGTTGAATTGATGGTGTTCTCTAGATATAAAAAATATTATCCTTGGTAATTCTGTCGCATCTGTCCCCCTGTTCATGAATTTAAAACTAGCAGTTGCGTGTTCTCTCTCTTCTCTTTGCGCAAATTTAAGGCGCTACGACATTAATTTCTTAATTATTTGAATTTAATGCGCCGCCCCCTTCTATTCCCTCTGTGGAGGTCAATTATTATTTTGTGATATATTTATTATTTTTTTTCTGTTATTTTATAAATTTTGTGTCATTTAGGGAATCTAATTAAATAATTAAGAGTAAAGCTATGGTGTGACGTGTTTATCAAAAAGTTTGGTGAGCATAACTCCAAAAATATATTGAATCGATATCAAATACCAAATTCAAACTGTTGAAATCTATGTACTTCATGAGTGATGTGTATATATGCAAAATTTTAAAAGTTTCAAGTTTATTTCCTATATGGTCAAGTGGTCAAAAAAATAATAAAAATTAAATATATAAAATAACTTATAAATTAACTTATAAAATGTTCATTTCTTTGACCACTTGACCGTGTCGCAAATAAATTCGAAACTTTCAAAACTTTGCATATATATGCATCACTCATGAAGTACATAAATTTCAATGGTTTGAATTCGGCATTTGACACTTATACCGTTATCCATTATATCATCCATATCTCCAAATTGTGAAACTACCAGGCCGTATAGTGTCCATGAAACGGGGCAAGCCCAGAAGTACCAGCTCCACCATATAGGCAACCTCTGTTTTGTCAATTAATTTCACCAGGTTAACAGTTTTCATCTTTTATATTCTATTAATAGAAGAAAAAATCGTAATTGCAATCAGGTAAATCACTAGGAATTGGTTGAATAAGACCAGAAACATTGCTTTTTTTTGTCAGATGCGTGTTTTGCACTAAACAAAATATTGAAAAAATTGATAAAAAATAAGAATTTGTTTATAATTTATGTTTAGACACATGATTACACTCAAATATTCACTAATACTATATAGTAGTAGCATTACAGCTAAAATACGACACTCTTTCACTATTACCATTTACGAACTATATCTTACTGGATGAATCTCTTCATCGTCGTCTATATTATAAATGAAAGGGGACCGTGACTTGGTCAAAGCTATAGCTTTACATCAGCTTTAACTTGCTCCAATATAATTATTTTTAAGAACCCAAATAACATGCATTCGTGGGATGATTTGAAGAAATACTAGAACTGGTCCCAAGTTCCGATTTAGCCGCTGGATTCAATATAAGAATGAGGTGAACTTTGCTAGGATTTCTATCAAATTTATTAGGAAATTAGTGACTAACTGTCCCACAAGGTAGATTCTTTAAACGTCCTCGTAAAACTGGTCCCACGTTCCAATTTAGCCGCCGGATTCAAGATAAGAATGAGGTGAACTTTGCTAGCATTTCTATCAAATTTATTAGGGAAGCGACTAATTTTCCCACAAGGTAGATTCTTTAAACGTCCTTGTAAAACTGGTCCCATGTTCCAATTTAGCCGCTGGATTCAAGATAAGAATGAAGTGAACTTTGCAAGCATTTCTATCAAATTTATTAGGAAAGTGACTAACTGCCCCACAAGGTACATTCTAGTTCAAACGTCCTCATAAAACTATCTGGTACGATGCTCTTATTATCTTACAGGGACCATTTTTTTACAAAAATCACCAACGATTTTGCATTTCTAAAAACATATTGATAATTATACGCACCATTATTAATATACACCATATCAAGTATTTATACCATAGTTCAAAAAATCAGCCGATTCCGAGTCAAATCGGCCAATTCAACTTGGAATCGGACGGGACCGAGCCGATTTTTGCCCGATTCTCAAGTTTATATGATTTTTTTCAAAAAATCAGATGAACAGTGACGAAATTGGCCGATTTTTTGACTTTTTCGGCCGAGTTACACCGATTCAAGCCGATTTAAAGCAAAAAATTTCAATCTCACTAACCTGGACTGTCAGTCACAAAAGATTCAAGCAAAAAAATAGCGATTCTCACTAACCTGGACCGAGTCTCAGCATTTGCAAAGGAACTGTCATTGAGAACTGTCGTTGTGAAGGAATTGCCGAAGAAATGTTCGTTGGACCGAGTCTCAGTCTAAGAAGAAAGAACGCTGATTTGGGAGAAATATTTTCGCTTTGCTGATTTGGGGGAAATTTTTTGCTGTCAGAAGAAGAAAGAGTATTTTACAGATAGGCCATCACTTTGTTCAGTATTTGCAAACAATAAATTACGAAATAAGAGGGAGAGCAGTAGGGTTGTCAATGACACCCGTTTACCCGTTTACCCTACCCGTATTGTATTTGATAAGACAGGTATGGGTAAGGTTTTTTTTTCGTTAGTTTATTGGATATGGGTATGGGTAAATATTTTTTTCGTTAGATAAATGGATATGGGTACGAGTAAAGGTTATTTCGTACCCGTTGAGTAATGGATAATTATATGAAATATATTATATATAAATATACTAATATTATATCCAATTTATTTATTTTTATTTTTTTCATATTGCCGTATGCTTGTATCAACATTGGAGACATATATATCAACGAATTCATTTTCTTGTTTTCTTCCTTATTCATCGTTATTGCATTTCTCTCAATTCTGCAAATGGAAATATTCCATGTTTCAAAGGAAATATACCCTCACCTTATTTTCTGGCAATAATGTATTGTTTGATCCAAATGAGTAATCCATTGATGTCAGCTCAGGTGTTAGTGTCTGAATTTTGCATCACATGTCAGCTTTCTCAAGATTATACTATGAATATATATATTTAATAATTAAACGAGATGGAATGAAATGTTAGAAGAAAGAATGTAACAAGTGACAAAATTGACCCTATGTTGTCCGAACCATTATATTAGTATTTTCGTTATTCGCCCACTACCGTTTCATTACGCGTTAATCATAATGGGTATGGGTAGGGCAGAATAAGACAAATTCTTAACGGGTATGAATAGGATATGGGTAAAGTCAATTCTTAATGAGTATAGGTATGAAAATGGTTCCACCCTCCCCATATCGTACCCATTGACACCCCTGGAGAGCAGCGTGTGAGATCTCAAATAGATTTACATCAACCTTTTTTACTTGCATGTGGGACCCACTCTTTTACTTTTTCTCAAAAGTTATATACGAAATTTGATAAGCTCAGTAGACGTGGTCATGCTTTATTACTTAGTTTGATAATTGTATATGAAATTTCCATTTAGTTGTAGCCGAACCACGTGTAAAGTTTGTAAAGTTTGATCAATACAAACTTTGAGCACAGAGAACAATGAGATGATTCAACCAGTTTGGCATAGCTTCTGATAATAAAAGTGTCTTTTATTTGTAATATTTGTAATATATTATATAATTAGTGAATTATTTAAATATAATATTGTCTTAATTAACATAGATTTTTACTAACCATTTTTATCAAATTTTTCTAACTTTTTGGCTACAAAATAAGGCTTCTACCAAAAACACCCGATTTACCGATCCGATTTTTCCGATTCCGACCGATTTATCCGATTCTAACTAGGCGGTCAAAAATCCGATTCTGATTATGATTCCGATTTTTTGAGCTATAATTTATACTTACCATACTTAGCATTTCAAAGAAAGCCTGATCATATGAACTTTTTTTCTTTAATCATTCTCATCACCCATGTATCTTTTAGATATGTTTTATTTTCTCTGTAAATTTTCATCCACATATCTGACAACTTGTGAGGAATTTTGCAAATTTAAAACTACGAACGTCTTCTGCTCATTTTTTTTATAAATGAGATCTATGATAAATTACTCTTGAGTTCGTCATAGCACGAGTATTTATAATTCATAATACAAGTGTTGATAGTTCGTCTTGCAAATATGTTATTGCATATAGTACTGGATATCAATTTAAAGTATTAAGTCCATCCTTGAATCTCTGTCATGCAAGAGTCATTTCTATGGTTAAATTTATTCAAAAGCTAGTTCAGCCGGCAGTCTGTCAATGATAATGCGTATCAATTAATAATTCATAATTAATTAATTATATATAAAAGGATGCAAAATATTTCACCGAGTCGCTTATATAAACAGATAACAGGCACCTTGGCTTCTTCATATATTCAGTATATAGCACATATATACAAATGGAGATGACGAAAATAAAAAACACATGCCTAGCTTACATCAGTAGTTTTGCACTCAAGTGTATTGTGGACCTAGACATCTCCGGGCACATTAAAGCATATGGCCAACCCATGCCTTTGCATGAACTCGCTCGTTCCATACCGATCCCACCAGAGAAGGACTCAATGCTTGGCCGCCTCATGGCACTTCTTGTTTACCAAGGAATCTTTGTGCAATCTGAAGCAGGTTACCTGCTCACCCCCATCTCAGAGCTCCTTCTGATTGAGGGCTCCATCATGGGCGCTTTCGTGCTTGCGTTAACACAGGTAGACTTCCTCAAAAGTTTCGATAGTCTCAGCGAAGTGTTAACAGATACTGCAGGTACATGCACCCTGTTTGAGAAAGCATTTAGCGGGAAACAGTTTTGGGAATACATGAAGGAAAAACCCAACCTTGGTAATACTAAATACTATATAATAGCATCACACTCTTTCTCTATATCTCTCTTTCCCTCTTTCTCTCTTTCTCTCTCTATGTATATATTTCTGAATTTGCTAAGTTATATTCACATAGACACATATAATAATAATTATAGGAGTTACCTAAAAAAAGTAATGCATAAATTTATTCATACCCAAATAATTAATAATTACATTGGAAATTTGAAATGTCCAAACTAGGTAACTTATTCAACGAGGCAATGACAAGCCAGACCAAGCCGTTAATGAGAGACTTAATTGCAACCTACCCACATATATTTGATGGCTTAGATAGTCTGGTGGACGTCGGTGGGGGCACCGGAGCTGCAGTGAAAATTATTTCTGAAGCCTTTCCAGGATTGAGATGCATTGTATTTGACCTTCCGCATGTAGTTGCAGAGGTATCAAAAAATGACTCCTTTGATGTGGTTGGGGGAGATATGTTCGAAAAGATATCTCCAGCTGATGCAATTTTTCTCAAGGTTTCTCCATATTCAACCTCATGCTCGAGCTAAATTCACCATTATAATTAATATTTCTTATAATAATTGTTTAATTTTCATAAATTAACCCTGAAAATTTTCATGTTCTTGTTTATGCAGAAGACACTCTATTATATATACAAATTGAAGTAATTAATTAATTAGCTTTTTCCAACATGTTTCTCAGAATATTCTTCATAACTGGAGCGATGAGGACTGTGTTTGGATACTAAAGCGATGCAAAGAAGCAATTGAATCTAGAAAACATAATGCTGGGAAGGTCATTGTGGTGGACATCATCATAGATTTAGAGAGTGATGACCCAAAAGCAGTGGAGAAAAGTCTTTTGTTTGACATTGACATGATGTGTTGCCTTGGGTCGAAGGAACGTCACAAGAAGGAATGGCATAATATCATACTGGCATCAGGATATTCTGGTTACAAGATATATCCTGCTCGGTTGGGTACTGATGCACTTATTGAGCTCTTTCCTTGAATTTCTGTTGGGTACTGATGCAATTATAGTAAAGAAGACCAGTGGTGGGAGGGGATAACAAAACAATGTTTTATTTCATGCAGTTTTCATGTTAAGTTTAAAGTTATTTCCCATGTATTTATTTCAATAAAGCTTCAATTACAGCAACTTTGCATCAATTGGCTCTCAATTCAATTATGTACAGACAAGCAAAAAAATAGAGGTTGTAAACTGTCTAAATGTACTAACAATCGCAGAAATAAAGATTCAAATCAAGACCCTCTTCTTCTTTTTATGTTTAGAATAATTATTTTTGTACCTGCACTATAGTATCCGCACGTACCCACGCTATAGTACTGTGCTACAATACCCAAACTTAGAAAAATAATGTGTTATGGTCCCCACTAATTATATTGTGTCCACTAATTATTATTCTAAAAATATATTATATAGTCTCAATTAATTATTATTCTAAAATTCTAGTATTACTCTTTCTCTATGGTCCTCACTAATTATATGATTTTCCTTTCAAAGTTCCGGCACTAATTTCGCGTCAACTTTTTCCTAACAAAAATAGTTGGTCTCATAAAAATAAATACTTCAGTGCATAGATATAAATAATTTATGTCTCTAAATATTAATACTTTCTATGTCATATGTAAAAAGTATTTATATATTTATATCTTTGTAGATATAAATACTTAGAAGATAAGATATTAGCACTTAAAAAAGTAAGATATTAATACTTTGATGCATAACTTGTTATGATAATCTTTTTTCGAGTTCTCCAATCATTTCTGCATCAACTTTCCTCTAATAAACATAGTTGACCTCATATATATAAATACTTCAATGTATAAGTATAAATACTTTCAATATTTAGATATTAATATTTTCAGTGTCGTATGTAAAAAATACTTGCAAAGGTATAAATACTTGTATGGCGAGGTATAAACACTTACATGATAACGAGTCTGAAAATACATCATTATGAATTTCATTTGGAAGAGAAAATTACATAAATATTAATTCTTTAAAAAAAATTCAAATTGTGAATTTTTTGTAGTTTTCATAAGAAGTTATATTTATACATTTAATTTTTGGTGGTCTCCGAGTACTGTAGCGCAAGTACTATAGCATAGGTACAGTGCGGGTATTGTAGCGCGGATATTGTCATCTTGGTGCTACATAATTTACACAATAAATAATTGTTCACATCATAAGTATAAATACTTCTGTACATAGGTATAAATACTTCTGTTCATAGGTATTAATACTTAGGAAAAAAAATTTTGAATTGTGCAGTTTTTGCAATTCCCACAAGAAGTTAAGTTTTAATATTTAATTTTCGGTGATCCCCCCTGCGGGTACAGTGCGGGTACTGTATCGCGAGTACTATCATCAGCTCCCTTATGTTTAGTACCTACGTCCTCAAACTCAGACCCTCTTCTTTTTACGAAATCAAGAATAGTGTTACAATTTTTGTATATCACTTGTTACAGGAGACTATAGAGATTAAATAGAAGTTAATAGAATCCTACTACAAGATATCTTTCCTAATTTCATTTCTATTCAAGGAAACAACGTTATATAGCAAAAGCTCGTCTCCAGGCCACTTGCCTAATTAGCACCAGATTATTGCCCTAATCCTAGACAATCTTTTCTTTTTCCTTTCCTTTCTATATTTCTGATACAGGTCCGAAGTTACCCAAATTGACAAGTGCTGTTGCATCAGATCCAGGGCACGATCTTCTGCAGCACATGCCAATATAAACTACAATATAGTGTGACTGAGAAAATGTGTTGACGGGCTCAAGTTGCAAGCCTTTGATTAGAGTTTGGTCCGCTTATAAACTTAACTGATAATAATTATTAATTGTTGGTGTTTAATTAGAAAAAGAAATATGACTGGTACAAAAGTATTACAAAAGCTCACTCATCGGAAGTTCTTCAACATTTTCTCCATGAATTCACAAAACCAGTGCTGTTGCATGACTCGCTTCCTTTGTTGGCCAGGTGCCGCCACCACTATCCCCACACTTGTATATGACGATAGCACTGCAAGCCCTACAACACTACAGATCACATTTGAATTGTTATTTAAGTAAGCCAATTATAGAGAAGTGTGTCATTAAATAACCAGTTACTGAGTTTTGTAGTTGACTCTATTATTTCTTGTTTGTTATTTTTGTTTGCGACATAGGATGAAAAAAATACACTATTAAAAAAATCCATTTTATTTCCTAATCGGATTAGGATGAAACAAAAAAAAGAACAAAGTAAAATCAGATAGATGAGAGAAAGAGAAAGAAATATAGAAAATAGAGACAAATATTTATAATATATATATATATATATATATATATATATATATATATATATATATATATATATATATATATTGATTTCTATCCGATTGAAATTTCGACTACGTCACGTTCGTTCTAAATAGTGGTTGCAGTTCAATTAGATTCTGAATTGATTGCTATCAGGTAACGGATTTTTCTATAATTTGTGTTTTCGATTTGTGTGGTTGAATTGGGTATTGGATTATGAGGGTATATTTAACTGAATAGCAGATTTGAAATTCTAATTTGAATTGTAAAAAGATATGATTGTGTGTTTTGAGAATCTGGGAATTGGCTAAAATCAAATTAGAAAATTTTCCAAGTGTTCAAAAATTGAGTTGTTACACTCTTCGACATCAGCTTGGCTCCACGGACCGATGACGATGAGAGGGTGACCTTTATCATCGATGGTTAAATACGAGCTGTTGGTGTTGGATTGAACAAAACTAACTACTATCTTTACTGAATCGATGCCCCTTTTTGGGTGGCAGCGGTGATAAATACTTGCAACCTAAATCTAGATAAACACCAACAGCTATGTTAGTTCAACCGATGGTGGTGTTGATCACTAGATATAAAAAATATTATTCTTGGTAATTCTCTCGCAGCCCGTCTCTCTGTTCACGAATTTCAAACTAGCAGTTGCTTGATCTCTCTTTTCTTTGTGCAAATTTAAGGCGCTCGTAACCTGCCACATTAATTTCTCAATTATTTGGATTTAAGGAGCCGGCCCCTTCTGTTCCCCCTGTGGAGGTTAATTTTTATTTTGTGATATATTTATTATTTTTTCTGTTATTTTATAAATTTTGTGACATTTAGTGGATCTAATTAATATATATAAGTTTAACCGAATTATTGTATCATAATATTTTCCCGGACATCATGAATTAGATTGCCTCACCATCAGAGGTACCAAGGAGAAATTCCATACCAGAGAAATGCTTTGCTTTTCTGATAATCAACTTTGAGAAATTCCAGACCCTTGATGAGCACACCATTGCTAATACCAAGGGAATGTGTTTCAACTCAATGAAGGCAATAAACATCTTCGATGGTGTCAAAGATCTACTCTCCAACATTAACTCTAAAAGAACTAAAAAGTTTACTCATGTAATCAAAATATATTACCAAATCTGAAAAGATATCTTGTAATCTAGAAATCCTTGGGAAAAAGTTCATCTATTATTACAATTTACAAAACCAGATATAATCTATAATCTACAGATATTTTGAGCCTCAGGTCTACGATTGATATTTGCACCTGCATCTGGTAATATGTTTGCATTAATTAACTTCAACACACAAACCTCATCTCTTTTGGAAGTTGAGTGTTTTAATGGCGAATGCAAAAGCAGTTGCGAAGAGGAGGGTAAATCCAATTACAGCTACTGCAACCGCCGGCAGAAAGCTTTCTCTATATCCAAAATAATTCCTTATGTAATCTTTGACACTTATACCATTATCCATTATATCATCCATATCTCCAAATTGTGAAACTACCAGGCCGTATAGTGTCCATGAAACGGGGCAAGCCCAGAAGTACCATCTCCACCATATAGGCAACCTCTGTTTTGTCAAATTAATTTCACCAGGTTAACAGTTTTCATCTTTTGTATTCTATTATTCTTTCATATTCTTTTTCTTGTTTGTGTTTCTTTTGGTTCAGTTGATAATGTGCTAGGCTGGTAATACATAATGGGACTGATTATTATAATAGCAGTGTTAAGAAAAACAACACTTACAGTTCGAGGAATTACTAAACCAGCAAAGATGTTCCAAATAGAATAGAATGCAGCAGCAGTTACTGATGCGATGTGTGCATTAGGCGTCAAGGCCACAGCCATCATCCCATAGTACGTGAAGTACAGAAGAGTGAAAAATGTGAACAAAATGTACCAGAAAATCTTTAGGGCTGTCCACTGAAATTCTAACAAGCTATATACCAGTAGGCAGTATATGACTGCTTGTGCCAAGTTGTAGGGAATCTCGATCACCACCTGAAATATATATAGCAATCTATATAAAAGAGATTTAGTTGATAAATTGAATGGTCAGAACTTTAGTGGTTCATAAAGTTTGTATAATTTTTACCCCTCTTTTGATCACTTTTGAGGTCTTAAATTATTTTGCTGTTGATTTTGATTGGAATTATGTATTCATCTTATGATTTGGTCCTTACTAGTTCAATTACACAGAAAGACATAACTTGAGATGCACATACCACCTCTTGAAATTTTAAAAGAAAACATCAAATGTTGAATCTCCCACCTGAGCCCATGCGTAGGGCAATGCGGAATACATTCCTGCAGCCTTTTCTCTGTAAAAGACAGTTCTCTCAATATCTATGATTGGTTGTACCGTTAGACTATTTTGTATGCCTGTGAACATAACTGCAGCATACATCGAACCCAAGGCATTGAGCAACTCCCCTGGTGATCCTCTGCAATTTAGTTGTGGATCAGTAATTTGATTTTTTTCTTAATATCATGTGACACAAATAACTGGATATCACTTGTAATGATATGGAATTTCTCCAATATTGTAACCTGATCCTTATGTTTAGGAGGTAAACAATTTGAGAATGGTCACCTTTTGCTACCGATCTTCCAGCATATGGTCCCTATTATCAAGGCGATAACCGTTGTGAAAACAATTCGTATGGCATTGTAAGCTGGGTTGCGCCAGTAGGAGTTGTGTTGCTTCCACAGACAAGCTAGGCATTGAGCAAGGAAGCTCTGTGAGTATTTTGTAGGGAAGTAGAGGTCCTTTGAACCTAGAGGTGGTGTACTTAACTCAGCAATGAGTACTTTGTTTCTCCTGAAAAGCAATAACCATGTTCATCAGTGTTAATCTTATATCACTATATTTCTTTTACCTGTAGAGGTCTGAATTATGGTAAATCTCCATTAATATTACCTGTAGAGGTCTGAATTATGATAAGTCTCAGTGAAATTGATCCCTAAAACTTCTTCTTGGGCCAATGTAGACACCTCCAGCATCCATGTGGCAGGGTTATAACCGTCTTTTATTTTCACAATCCCAGGTATGCTCTGGTTAAGACAAAAGATAAATGATTTGATTGATTGGAACAAGTGAACATCTACAATTTTTTCAGGGTTATTATTTGTGATAATTACCTCAAAGTACTTGATCAATTCAGAACCATTATGTCCTATTGGACCCCAATATATCTCTTCTCCTCCTCTTTTCATAAGAAAAAGCTGTTGTTTACAAAAAGGCATACAATCAGTAATATTAGGCAAGGGATCAGACACTAAGGAATACTGCTATGTACAGGCATCTATCAATTTACATTCGTAGCTCTGTATGAACAATCATTGGCAGCCATTCAAAATTGGTCAACAAAATAAAATCTTGAAGACAAAAAGAATATGTAAGAAATAAAGCACAATAAGTTCAAGGGTCCACCAAAATGTGATATCAACTAAATATGTAATAATTACAAGAGACATTTGGTTACTGGTCCTTGGCAGAGCGTGTCTTTACATACCTCATCAAATGCATCAAATATATCAATGCTGGGCTGGTGAATGGTACAAACTACTGTTCTTCCTGTATAGACAGTATTCCTAACAGTTCTCATCACTATAGCTGCTGCTCTTGCATCGAGTCCAGATGTGGGCTCATCCATGAATATGATCGATGGATTTGCAACAAGTTCAACCGCGATCGTTAGTCTCTTTCTTTGTTCAGACGAGAGCCCGTTCACCCTCGGCAACCCAACTAGCGCATGGCGGATTGCTGTAAGCTCAACAAGCTCCATCACCTCTTCTATGAACAACTGAACAATTTTTTGCATAGAACTTCATAAGCACATTATTGTGTGGGTGTATAACATCGAAATCTAAATATTTTATTTTATTTGATACAAAAAATATTTCAGTATATCATAAGCCAATACAGAGGCAAATGCAGAAATTTCACAAAAAAAGGGTTAACTATTTATTAATTGAAATTTATATAGTCATTAATTTAATAATATTTCGTATAAATATGGGGGTCGAAATAAAGACTTTCAAACAAAGTATGGGGTGGTAAAAAATCAATTGGAACTCATTAAATTTGAAAATAAAATGGGGGTCAATTGACCCCCTTTTAAATAAGATAAATCTGCCCTCTATGCCTAAAGGAACCAGCCTGTACTGAAAAACAAGTGATTTAGTCATAATTAACTTCAGATCTGACTGCATGGTGCACCATTGATGAGTGGGTCCCACAAGAACTAACCATTTAATACAACAATGTGACATGCCATATTATGCGATAGTCCATACATGGAACAGAGACTGAGACTTACCTCTCTTGACTTGGAGTCGATCTTTGCAGGCAGCCGAAGCCATGCCGAATAAATGAGAGACTCGTGAACTGTTACATTTGGTGAATGTATGTCATTCTGTTCACAGTATCCTGAGATGCGTGCAAAGGTCTCCTGGTTTTTTGGGTACCCAGAAATGCTAATGCTACCTTCTATGTACCCACCAGTCTTTCGCCCTGATAGAACATCCATTAGAGTTGTTTTACCTGCCCCGCTAACTCCCATTAGTGCAGTAAGGACCCCTGGCCTGAACGCACCACTTGCTCCTTTTAAGAGCTGCAGCCTGTCCTCTTGTACTCCTTCCGCCCTTAGTTCCTGAATTATAATTACTTAACGTAATGTTGTAAGGTTTTTCCTCATTTTAAAGGATTGGAGTATTGATAGTTGATACCTTTGGCATGTTGACAGAATAAATGATGTTCTCAAAGATGATTGACAAAGGAAGGAAGGGTAAAACCATCCCTTTCTTTCTCATGTTCTCTTTGGTGTTGTCATCAGGCTGAACTGGTTTTATCTCGATCCTTCCCATTTCTGTAGATTTTTAGAGGATGAGAATGTATGAATCATATAGAAGTTGATCCTTAAACAACAAATCATGAATCACACTTTTCTCCACTAGCTAATTTAAGAGAGACCAAAACATAGTAGTAGTAGTAAACTAGTAATTGCAGTTTACCATACATTTGTTCTTACAGATCAAGTTTAAACCCATTGGCTTTGTGTTTCATATAGATTTGAATGATTATGTGTCATTTCAATTTCAATGTTTCGTATAGATTTCAATGATTATTGGCTTGGTCAGGTATGGAGACCAACTAAAGAAAGAAAAAAAAATAAAATGGCTTTTACTATTCAAGCAAGTGAGAACAATTTATTCTTTGTCAACCTTCATGTGTTGATTTATCATCTTTTATTATATCTGTCGGCTTTTCATCCAATTCCTCAAAGATTGTCTGGCTTTTCTGAGTTGCTGCATAATAAACATTCCAGAAAACTTAGAAGGATATCACTCTGGTTACTAGAAACAGATAACACAGTTAATTATAACAGTGAATTCAGATAGGCCTTACATTTGAGGAATGATAGTGCAGTTATGTACAGAACATTAAAAACTAGTATGAATCCAAGAAGCCCACCGATACCGATCCAATACCACTTTTGTCCGGGGAATAAATCACGAGACTTTATGATTTGAATTCCTAGGCTTTCTGTGCTCACAGTTAAATTAGTTACCTATTTCAATAAACTGGGTTAGTATTAGGAGAATCTTCTCTACCAAAAATTGGATTGTGTCTTTGTGTGTGTACTGGCACCTTTGGGATGGTAATACAAGCAACCAGTACAATAGAAAATTTTCTGGTACTTGTATAGAGATGCAAGACCATCGGCAATCACTTACATGTTTCCATGGACTCCCCAAGAACTCATTGACTGCTAATGCATTCTGCGCATACATCAATGGAGTTGCCCAGTAACCCCAAATCCACCATTTGCTGATACTCTCTGTCACAAATAGCAAAAGGAGATAATTATATTTATCCTCATCTTGTCTATGTTTTTATCCTAAAAATCTACAATTAAGTACAACCTTTTTCACTGACAACCGCAAATTATTTAATGCATTTAGTAAGGTGAACTTTATTGTAAAAAATTAAGTGTCTAGCTAACATGGAAAAATATTATAGAATCATTGCCTTTTTATTTCTCAATCCCCACGAGAACAATGACAAATTAAGTAATTGGTACAAAGTATTTTCCATTTTCCTTTGCACATTAACTATATGCAAGGTTAAAGTTTCACAAATCAAATATTATACACAGGATATCCTATAGTTTGTTTTCATTTTGGAAAATAGGAATTAATGACAAAAGAAGTACTTCTTGAAAGGACGAAACCTCCTAGAACAACCAGCACAGTGTTTGCAAAACAACCATAAGTGTTGGCAGTGACTGGTTTGCGGCCGCAAGCTGCCAACAGCCTGAATATAGCCGAGGCCGTCTGACTCATCAGTGCGAATACCAAGAGTTGACGAAACATCCTGTAATTAGCAACATATTCTTTGTTAGATTCTTCTTCAATTTTGGTTCTTGGGTTGCAATGTAGAAATATTGGATTCCAAATTCTTTTGACCATTTCCTTCTACAAGTAATTGAAAGAGGATTATAAAGAATTACATTAGGATTTGTTCCGTTGCCCGAATTTTGAATGTTCATTAATGGTGTGTAACTATAATAAAAGAAAAAATTGGCCATTTCGGACCAGAATCAGATGGTACTGATTCGATTTTTGGCTGATTTACATGCTATCTGATTTTTTAGTCAGATTTCAATCAAATTTGGGGAAATGGAGAATTCCAATCAAATGATTTCAATCAAATTTCGACCGAAATAGATGCTTTCCGGAAATTCCACCCATTTCCAGCTCCCAATATATTTTCTCCCAAAAATTCTTTAACGTGACATGCAGGGCTTGAACCCAAGTCACATGGGTGACAACAAAGAGCTTTAGCACTACAACAACTCAAAACTTTCATTCTTCTAAATTGTAACAATTAGATTTACTTCACTCTTGGGTTTGGGACTCCCCACATTGGAACCATCCGGATTTTTTCTTTTAATTACTCTTTCATAATATTTTATTTTTTAAATCGGATCAAAAATTCAGATTTAATGTTGGAATAGATTATTACAATAATTGTGTTGTCAATAGTGTGATTGCTAGAATATATGTTTTGATATTTTAATTTCTTTTTCTTTGTAGTAGTTGAATTTATTTTTGTACCGAATTATTTATAAATTACTATTTTTTTAATCTATTTTTTTCTATTTTTTTAGTACAAAACAACTTCTGACAAAAAAATCCGAGTTTCCAATACAATTCAACCGTTTTGAATTCTACAGTGAAGTGACCTATTTCAATTCCCACTCCGATTTTTCCTTCTATGGTAAATATAAAAATATTGTGGCCTCTCTTATTTTTTATGTTTATCAGTTATCACAAAAGACTGTTCCTCTTACCTATGGGTGGTTACCGAGAAAAAAGAAAAAAGGAGGGACTTTCTGGGAAACTGCCAAGGGCTCAAGGCCCAGAGGCCTAAAACTTGGCATCATTGACCCAAATTCCTCCGACTGATTGGACTGGTTTGAACTTTGAACCCAATTCAACCAAACCCGCAAACTGCTAGAAATCTAGATTACTTGGGTTAGAGAGTATAGAGAGAGGGGAGATAGAGATGGAGTTTGCATCTGTATTTACAGCTTTACCTGTCATATTTGTATTTGCTTATAGACAGGTTATACTCACAATTCAAATTAGTAGCATGATCTGTGGTACCTAGTTTCTGGTATTTTGTTATGATAAAATCTTTCACATATGATCCTCTCGAGTTTAATTGTTGGGTTTTTGGTAACTGCTAATAGTGACTGTTTTTTGGTACCAGTTGGCCCAGTTAGGTACACACCTGCTTGATAAAATGGCTTAAAGAACAGTTGGTCAGATTGCTGGACTTTACAGTGATTAAAATCTGACCTCTGAATATCTGGGTCAAAGCCCATTGTGTAGTATGTCAGACCAACATACAGAGCACACTCAACAAATGTCACTGGTACTTTCAGAAGCCATGTTGGAATTGCATAAGCCCATGCGGGGAAGAAGAGGAAGTCTCTTTGCTTGTAGAAAACAGGTAGTTTTACCACACTCATTGCCAGCTCAGCAAACCCGTTAAAGGTGTGGGTGACTATCCCTATGAATATGGCACCCATGTACATGTAGCCATCTTCGACCGATCGGTGGTGCATTTCGGTCCGAAGAAACACCGTTGATGAAAAAATCGCAATTACAGATAGCTGGGAAGTACAAACAGACAAAAATTAATATTATTGTGAATATGTCTTGCATCTTATGATGGGATTTTTAAATTTCAGGAAATCATAAGGTGGTACCTGGAATAGTTTGAAAATGTAGACAAAGGAATTCCTCTTCATCAGTAAAATCTCTCTTTCAAAGCATGCCTTAAGCAATTCCTTGTTTCCTATACCATACTTTGTTTTGGTGAGAGCTGCAGGGTGGCTCTTGGTCTTGTCGAAAGGGATTGACAGCTTCCTTCTTAACCTCCGTCCCACATGGAAGGAGCGAAATGCATTAACAAATGCCGAGACTGGTACAAATTTCCATGTTTCTTCATGACTTGCCCAGTACTGTGACTGGTCTTTCCTTGAGGTGACCTGGGGTATCATGTAATTATACACTTAAGCCAAATTTAATTTTATTCCTCTAAAGTTGTATATGGTACATATGTACACTGGTACCTCTTGCAAGAAGTCAGCAACTGCTTTTCTCTCGGGGCATTTGAAGCCCATTGATTCAAAGAATTCAAGCACATGTTCCCGCGGGCCCTGGTACACTATCTGGCCTTCCGAAAGGAGGATGATGTCATCAAACAACTCGTATGTTTCTGGAGCAGGCTGAAGCATAGATATGACTGTTGTGTCACCAAAAATATGGTTTAATTGCTGAACTGATTTTACAATCTGAAATGTTGTTGAACTGTCTAGGCCAGTTGATATCTCGTCCATGAACAGAGCCCTGGCTGGACCCACCATCATTTCCCCTGTGTGAAAGAAGTAAGAATACTTGGTCCTCAAATTTTGTGTTTATTAACATTTTCACAAAATTAGTACTAGGGAGTCTTGTTGCAAATATATGCTTAAAAAATGCTTCTTTGTATATATAGAAAGAATAAAAACAGAATACACATCAATGTTCAGGCAAATCAAAATTCCTTTTTCCTTTTTTTTTTTTTTTTTTTACTTATCATACCTGTAGTTACTCTCTTCTTCTGACCTCCAGATATACCCCGCAACATTTGATCTCCCACCATTGTATCAGCACATATGTCTAATCCTAAAATCTGCAATATCAAGTATAAGATGGAAAAGATCGGTTGATTTCTTATAGATACAAGGTGTAAAACCCATAGAAGGAAAAATCGGAATTGGAATCAGAATCAGTCAAAATCAACCGAATTGGATCGGAAACTCAAACTTTTTTGCCTGTAACTTGTTTTGTACAAAAAAAATATAAATAATTCAAACTAATATTAAGACCACTTGCTAACACTTAAAAAAAGGAAAAATAGGAAAATAATAAAAAAAACCAATAAGGAAAATTGAAAACAGTTAAAGGAAAAAATATAACAAAAATAAAGAAAAAAACTTAAATGGAGGTGCCGATTATCACATGAAATGGAGACAAATAGTAAGTCTTAATTGAAGATTCCTCTTTCTTTCATTTAATCAGATAAGTTGAGCCCACGTTAAGTGGCCAATCATTTTCAATTGAAGAGTCCCATGGTTCAAGGGTGTATTTGCACCATGTTCATTTCCTATTGAATATTTTTTTCTTCTTCCTCAGGAAATAACTCAGAAAAGCAGAAAAAATCGAAGAATCAAGATCCAATGCAAGAATCGGTTTGGAACTAGAAGAATCGTTCTAAATCATAAGACTCAGTATGGAATCGGTTCTGACTCATCCGATTCAACACTATTTAACACGGTTTTTCCCCTAAAACTCGCTCTCCGCATTAATAGGTCCAAAATAAGCTTGGTCTGGTCCAATTCGGAATCGGCTAATTTTTCCTTCTATGGTAAAACCTTGAATAATTAATATTCAATTACTATTCACTTATTGCACTTGTTACCTTGAGAAAATAATCAGTGACCACATTTTCCTGCCCTTCTAGAGTCATAGCCTGTACAAAGGCACAAAAATATTATCCTACTTTATGTAGTTATCCTGTGTTAATTTGCATAAGATCATAAAGCTATTTCACAAAAGGAAAAAAATAATAAAAATATATTTTCTACATCATAGTTAGTAATGGAACATAAGCTGTTGACTTACACTGTAGAGTCTCTACGGGTCAATTTTAACACTATAAATAAATATTTGTGTTAATAAATATTGACTGTCCTTTTCAGTATACCTACTATGAAACATTCAATTGCAACATGTCAAAGTTTAATTTAATGCAGTGCTATTCACGGCTCATGCGATATAGTAGTATAGTATAGTATAGTATAGTATAGTATATGGTCAATTGCTAGTCTCTCTCTTTTATTTATTATCATTTTTTGGAATCTTTATAGACCCTTCTAGAATCTAGAGAATTGGGCTGGTGTGGTGGGCATACACAATGCTTTGTGATTATTTCCTTGTCAATTGTTCTTGGAAAGATATCATGTCAAACACTTATTGCAACTAATTTAAAAAATTGAATAGCTATCTATATAATAGATTTTCATAATTTAAACTAGTTTACCTTCATGAATATATCAATATCAGGATCTGGCTTAATATTCGCTTCCCTTTCCCTCCTTGTCAACTCAGTCACAATATCTTTCATTAATTCAAAAGGAAATAAGACAAAACAACATGTCATTTTGAGTAACATAGTGTCTAAATTTAATCTTTAATATACTAATCTAAAGATAAAATTGTGAATTGTATACTTCAAAGAGGAAATGCAAACAAATAAAAAATAATGAAATTGAAAGTTGCCCCAGTAGATGATTTTTCTTTTCTTTTACTAACCATAACGTGTTCCAGCTCCTTGACATTTGCCAGAGAAATTAAGGGTTTCTCGAACAGTTAACTCTCCTATGTGTGTGTCATGTTGGCTTATATATGCTGAGGTTCTTTCTGGCACAAATTCATTCATCCTGTAACCATTGTAGGTGACCTCTCCTGATACCTGATTGTAATCAAAAGCAAGTGTCGTATTTATGCACATATATATTTGACACATGTGAAATTAGTGAATGTTATTCTTTACTTATATACTTCTGGTACCAGACTTCTGTACTTATACCTGTCAGGGATGATTAGTCCCTACTTGAAGGCATAGTCCTTTGGTATCTTTATAGTAATTTTACTGTGATTTTATTTTTTTTAAAACACTATATGTGAACTACCCATTATAAAGGAAAACATGCTAGTAATATTCATGAATTGCTTTCTGGTACAAGTATACCATAACAGGTACAGTCTGTTAGCTGGTGGTTAGTAAAATGTTTACCTTTAGATTTTGTGGAATCCTTCCAGCTAGAGCCAACAGAAGCGTGGTTTTTCCCGAACCAGGTGGACCCAGCAACAAGGTTAATCTAACAATTAAGCACGTATAACAAAAAGGTACATAAATTTGTTTATTTATAAATTAGTCAAGGTAAGAAATATTTAACTGCAGCTCCCTTAATCTCCTTTATTTTACCTGCTCGGTTTTATTATTCCACTAACATCATGCAGAATAGTTACTGGCCGCTTTGTGCTTGGTAAAATGTAAAGGCAACTCAGGAATTCCTTCACAATATAGAAATTGCAATAGTTAACAAAATGTAACTGGTTGCATTTGACAAATTATATTGTTAAATTAGGTTGCAATTTACCTCTATTTTATTGACAAAGAAGTTGGCAATAGTGGGCAAGGCTCTGCCTCCCATGTAGGCTTCCGCATGGATTTCCAGATTATTATATCGAACTTCTATTGTAGGCATCTCTATACCAACTCTGAAAATTTTCAAAAAAATAATCAGAATATAATGATGATTTTGCAAATTTAAAATTCAAGAATAATACCAATCTATATCTTTCTTGAACCAAATATCGATAAATAACAAGATATTACGAGTCCAATCTGGTTTTCATTTTGCGAAGGAACTTCTCATTATCTTCATCAGCAACACGGATCAGCCGATCCAATAGCATCTTTCTCTCCACAGTTCCTAATGTCTTGACATAAACCTCGAGAATCTGCCCTTCATTCCCCATCAAAATTCCTTTCCTGACTCGATCGAATGTCGGCAGCCTCTCCAGTGCTGCCCATTTCAACTGCTCCTCATCATCTTCCTCCCATGATGAATGGGAGAATGCATTGCTCCTTGCACTTGTGCCAGGGGTTACCAATGATCCAAATTGTTGTACAATACTCGCATCAATTCTTGAGCTAGAGGCTAGTAGGGATGACAATGTCCCACTGCGCTGCACACTGATTCCTACACTCTCCATTGAGTTCAGTTGTGGGTGATAATTTTGTCAATTTTCATATATATATATTTTTCAGGAGGTGCGATTCTTCTTGGAGAGGGGTAGCTTATATATATAAAGGAAGACATGGGCATCAAAAGGAGATAATTTTGGGTCAGACGGAAGCAAATTTGGATTTGATAGGCACCGGAGGCGTCCGATGCGCTTTAAGATATGTGTGTGCTCTGTTTTAAAATTGGTACGCACAAATGTTACATCGTACCGGACAACATTCCCATCATATTCAATTTGCTTCCGATTGACATCGGACCCCAAACTGCACTATTTTAAATTAGAATTGATTTATAGGATAAGCCAGTCATGTTTCATTAATGCAGGGAACTGTGTATGAGAAAATGAAGCAGACATCCCATTAATTGTTTTGAAAGATATTTTGAGGATATCTATTATTTTTCTTTCTTAAACAAATGCAAATATAAGTCAAATTATGTAAATAATATCCTATCATATATTGACAATAGTATGTAAATTTCAGATTTATTAAACATAAATGAATCATAACTTATCAAAGGGATCGTTAGTTCAATTAAGGGCATTCAAGAAATTAATCCATTAAACCTTTTTTTTTTTTTTAATTTGCAAGTATGGATAGTCCTTTAATTATAACTTACACAAAATTACTAAGAGTATTGTCCTTTAATTATATAAATATGTCAAGAATAATTCATCTTTCTCGCTCAATACTGGTCCCGAAACTTTTATTAATGGTACCACGTTAAAATTCTAGACTTGTCGTGCGTGACGGGCTTTGGATTTGTGCCATGTTTTCACGTATTCGTAGCACCACACGTAGAGTTTTGCTAATAACCTAAACGGGTTATCCGAACCCGGTCTGTCTGTACCCGTTACCCGAGGTACCCGTACCCGTGCCCGGGTATAGACGGGTACACGGGTACGAGTTTGAGATGGACCAGACACCAATATTTGAGAAAAAAACTCGTCCAACCCGTACCCGCACCCATTTACCCGAATACTTTGCCCGTTTTACCTGCATACTTTACCCGTTCTAGCCGCATCCTTTACCCATTTACCCGTTTACCCGTTTACCCTTTACCTGTTACCCGTTTACTTTTAAATTCAAATTTTGAAAAATATTTGCTGCCGGTTCGCTGTAAAGAAAAAACAGAAAATAAAAAATACCCGTACCTTACCCGAGACGGGCATGGGTATGAAACAGGTAGGGTATAGTTTTTTAAAAAATTATCCGACCTACCCATACCCGTTCTACTTGACTACTCATCCTACCTGTACTCGCCCTAGCCGTTACTCGTCCTGGATTTACCCGAGATACCCGTACCCTACCTGAGAGCACAACACTAACCACACAACACGTCTGGAACACAGCACATGGCATGAAAATACTTTTTAGAGTACCACTCTAAACTGCACTTCCGGACAATGCATACTATATATTATAGTTGGGTAAGACTAAGGTTCAATATTCGAGTTTTCAAAATCTAAATAGTCGATCTGAACCGTTCATCTTGTTCTCCATATTAATATGTGTTTGGAGACCAAATTTTATATTTTTTGAAAAAATTTTACCATTTTTTAGATAGGTAGAAAATCAAATATCTGAATGGTGCAGAATTTTTTAAATCAACTGATTTTCTACTTATCTAAAAAATTAGTAAAAAATTTCCAAAAAATATAAAATTTGATCTCCAAACATATATTAATATGGAAAACAAGATGAATGGTTTGGATCAACTGTTTAAATTTTGAAAACTCGAATATTGAACCGTAACACCGTACGTCTCTATGCAACCCATAACACCTTAGCCTTACCCTTATAGATGCCTGGTATTGAACGAAACATGACACACCATATACGTGTCATGATATACCATGCTTTAGACGTGTGTTGTGTTTCGGTGTGTCAAGAACATGAAGAAACACATGCCCTACTAACACATTAAAATTTGTAGACTTGTTGTGCTTCGAACGTGTGTTGTGTTTTCACATCCGAAACACATCAAACATGTCGTGTACCATGTTTAGATGTGTCCGAAATACGTGCCGTGTCAACATGTCAAAGTTTCTAGAGGAGTCATACCATATAGTACTGAAAATAATCACAGCACATTAACAACACGGCACAGTTTAGTAATTCAATAATAATTAAAAATCACTTGTCTTATGTCAAAAAGCAAATACAATTTAAACGAAAAAATGAAATGAAATTTTAACGAAAGTTTTCAAATTGTTCGAATATTTTTCTGCATTATTTGACAAAATTATGATACATAAAAATCCAGCTTCATTCCGATCAAGATCCGAACTGTAGTTCAATACCGTCAATTTGGAATGACGTCCTGTATTTTTATTTTTATTTTTTAACCAAAAACTCGCTTAAATGCCTCAAAGCAGTCTCCGTCCAAGAGGAATTAAACTCGTTTAAAACAATTAAAAGCCCCAAATTAAGTAGTCTCCGTCCAACAGGAAACTCATATAAACCAATTTCTGCCCATTACCAGTTTATATCAATTTATTCAAATAATTCCACAAAAACAAAGTCATGATATATATTTCAGGACCACACTGCCCCCTTTGACGTAGACTCGTTATAATACATCGTAACGGGTGGTCACTGTCAAAGATAGGGATGTCAACGGGTACTATTTGGGTCGGGTGAGTGGAAACATTTTTATATCCGTATTCTTTACAAATTTTTCTTGTTAGTTTTTTACCCTTAATTGCTACTATTTATCTTACTTGTATATTTCTCTTTTTCGTTATAGTTGTCTGATAATGAAATGGTAGTAGATAAATAACGGATAATGCTATTATAATAATTATTATTTTATTTACTAAAACAAACATTTAAACCATAGAAGAAAAAATTGCCCGTTTTAGACCAGAATTGGTTGATCTGGGCCGGAATTGGGCTATACCAATCTAATTTTCGGCTAAGTTACACGGTATGTGATTTTTCATTCAATTTTGACCGAAACGGTCCGATTCCAGTCAAATTTCGATCAAAATGGTGCAATTCCAGTCAAATTTTGACCAAAATGATCCAAACCAAGCAAATTTTGGACAAAATGCACAAATACCACTCTTCAAAAAAAAATTCTTCCTATGTAACTCGAACCAAGGAACTCTTCAACTCTTGTAACACCAATAATAGGTACGGAGTAGGCTTTACCCGTTCCCTTAATCCGTTTAGATAACAAAAAAAAGATATTTACCCGTACCCGATAATTAAGTTTACCAAAAATTTGTTATCTGTACCCGTCTTACAAAATACAGTATGGGTTGGATAAACAGATAAAAGGATGACTGTTGTTCGAGTAATAATATTTTTCATCTATTTGACTAATTTGCAAAAACATACAATTATTGAATTTTACGATTTCTTCTATTTTCTTGAAAGATATATAGGTTCAAGTCAAATAGAATTGCATTATGGAGTGCTTGGACTGAAAAAATCATGAAGACCTTTATCAATAATATAAATTGTAAAATCAGATACTTGGTAAAGTAAGTTTGAAGATTTTTAACAGAGGTAAAACGTTGTAACGTTTTAAACCTGTTAGAAATGCTGAAGTAACAGCTAGATCAAACTCAGAAACAACTTAAAACGTTGTAACGTTTTAGGATTGTCAGAAACGCTAAAGTAACAGCTTGATCAAACTCAGAAACAACTTAAAACGTTGTAACAGTTTTATAAAATGTTATAACGTTTTAGGACTGTCAGAACTGCTGAAGCATAGCTGTACAGAAACAACTTGAAACATTGTAACGTTTTAGAGATTGTCAAAATGATAAGTACAGCTGTATCAAAGCTAAAATTCAAATTAGAAACGTTGTAACGTTTTCACAAAACATTATAACGTTTTAATTAAATCTGAGCTTCAAATAATTCATGTTTTTATCAAGATTTTACAGAGCAAAATGTTATGTAATGTTTTACTAAGCTGTCAGAAAATTGAAATCCTAAATCGCATTTTGAACTAAAATGTTGTAACGTTTTATAAAATGTTGGTAACGCTTATGTCAAACAACTCATTTTTTAGTTGACTCTATAAATAGAGAATTGGGCTTTCTTCCCAATCTATCTTAGCCAACCCTAAACTTCTAAAAAGTGATTTTTTGAGAGCTTAACTTACTCCATTGTTATAAAAGCTTAAAACTTCAAAATCCCTCAAACAACCTCGAAACCATTTCACTAATCTCAAATTAGATTAGGTTAGAGTGATCTATTGAGTATTTCTCTTGAGTAGCTTGAACTAAGAGACATTGTTCTCATCCCTTTGAATTGACCGTTTGATTTTCCGCTTGGTGTGTAAGGGCTCAATGGTTCACAAGTTGTAATCATTTCGTATTGGATAATAAAAAAGCGCATCATTTGAGGTTATGAAGCCTCGAAGACGTAAGCATTTGTTTTGCCGAACTCCGTTAACATTCCGCGTGTTAAATTTCTCTAAACTCATCTATTTACTTTCAATTACAATTTAGTTTTAATTTTTGAGTATTTACTTTCAATTACAATTTAATTTTAATTTTTGAGCAATTAGAAGTACAGTTAGTATAATAATGACATTGACACCCCTAGTCACATAATGATTAAAGTCTAAACAGAATGCCCATAGACAGATATTGGAGAGAGGGCATAAGAATAATCAAACAAAAAGCTAGCAATACTATTACAACTAAAATTTTGTTGAGAAATTTAATGTGTAGAGAACAGGAAATAATTTCGTGGTAAAGTTTGGCACAAGAAACTCGTTTAAAAAAGCCCCAAAGCAGTCCCTGTCCAACAGGAAACTCCTTTAATAAAATTATCCCCATTACACGTTTATATCAATTCATTCAAATATTTCCACGAAAACATAGTCTTGATATTTCAGGACCACACTGCCCTGTTTGACGTAGACTCATTATAATACATCGTAACCGGTAGTCACAGATGGTGATGTCAACGGGTACGATTAGAGTTCGGTGGAAATATTTTTGTATCTTAATCCGTTATAATTTTTCCTTTTCTGTTTTCTACTCTTAACCGCTACGATTTATCTTACTTGTATCATTCTCTTTTCCGTTATGATTGTCGGATAACGAAACGGTAGTAAATAAATAACGAGCAATGCTACTATAATTATTATTATTTTATTTACTAAATAAAATATTTAAACCATAGAAGGAAAAATCGATTATTACGGACCGGAATTGGCAGATCAGGATTGGAATCGAGCTGTACCGATCCAATTTCAGACTGAGTTACACGGTAGGTGATTATTCATCCAATTTCGACCAAAACAGTCTGATTCTAATCAAATATCAGCCAAAATGGTGCAATTCTAATCAAATTTCGACTGAAATGGTCCAATCCATTCAAATTTTGGCAAATTTGAGCAATTACCACTCTCCAATTTTTTTTTGCTTCTTGTGTAACTCGAACCAAGAAACTATTGAACTCTTGCAACTCCAATAATAGGTACAAAGTAGGCTTTATCTGCTCCCTTATCCGTGATAACAATTTTTTTTCTTATCCGTATCTATTAAGTTAATTTACCAAATTTTTCTTTTTACATGTACCCGTCTTACCGAATACTATACAAATCAGATAAACAGATAAACAGATAAAAGATAAAAGATAACATTGACACCCCTAGTCACAGAATAATTAAGGTCGAAACATAATTCCGATAGACAAATGACAGATGGAGAAGCAAGAGTTAGCAAGCTTATCAAGATGCGACTTATCGAACTGATTATTGGACAAAGAGTAATCAAACAAAAAGCTAGCAATACTATTAATTACAACTATAATTTTGTTGAGAAATTTAATGTGTAGAGAACAGGAAATAATGTCGTGGTAAAGTTTGGCAATTTTTGGTATTCCTTGAGAACAGAGAAAGTAATAATCACAAAATTAAGTTTCACCGTGAAGTAAAAAAAATGCAGTGTTGTTGTAGTTCTGTTGTCCATGCACTGTGCTAATAAAGAACTGCTCTGTCAATACCTTTGCCCACCTCTTTCTGTTGTGCAAATTCCAAAAGTTTTTCAAAATTTCCCAGTTACAATACTTCAATTCGTAGACAGCCCTTGTTAAACAGAAACTCGTCAGGTTGGCATTACGCGAACCGGGTCCAAAGCAAGCGCAAATGGGACATCGGATCCAAATCTGCTCCTTTTCTACCCTTCTTTTCTTTAGGTGGAGCACCCTCATTTTTTAATTATTTTTTGCACTGGAATATATCTGAAATATTAATATCAAATATTTCAAATATTTATTTCTCATCATGCAAGTGTAAATATTACATGTGTTAGGTTTTGTATCTAGTAGATTCTATCAAAAAAAAATATTCTTCTTTTTTTACAAAGGGCATAGAATCATAGAAGGAAAAATTAGAATCGGAATCGGTTATGTAACCATAGAATTAGAATTAGGTGAATCACTCAAAATTGGCTGAAACAGATCAGAAACACTGATTTTTTTGCCATATACACGTTTTGTACTAAACAAAATAAACGAAAAATGTTTAAAAAATAATTTATCAACAATTTCTGCTTAGACAAATTATTACACTCAATAACCCACTAATTCAATATAATACAAGTATTACAAATAAAATACCACACTTTTTCACTATCAGAAACTATATATATCTTGATGGCTGAATCACTTTGTCGTTGTCAATATTATAATTTATAAATGAAAGGGATACATTGACTTGATCAAAGTCATAGCTTTCCATCAGCTTTAACTCCCTCCTATGTAATTATTTTTAAGAGCCCAAATTACATGCGTTCGTCGGATGATTTGAAGACATGTACTAGAACTGGTTTCTAAGTTCCAATTTAGCTGCCGGATTCAAATTGAAGAATGAGGTCAACTTTGCTAGCATGTCTATCCAATTTACTAGGAAAGTGACTAATTGTCCCACAAGGTACATTCTTCAAACGTCCTCAAAACTAACTTCCTGATACCACACTCTTTCTATCTTATATGTACTACTTTTTACAAAAATCACGAGCGATTTTACATCTTTTAAGGACCACTTCTTACTTCTTACAAAAATCATCAGCGATTTTGCAACTAATGTGTGCAAGTATTGATAATTATATGCGCCGGTATTAATATACACCATATCAAATATTATATCTAACATATATACTTAGCATTTCTAAAAAAGCCTAGTCATATCAATTTTTTTTTTCTTTTATCGTTCTCATCACCCATATATCATTTAGATATATATATATATATATATATATATATATATATATATATATATATATATATATATATATATATATATATATATATATATATATGAGGTGGGCTACGGTGAGTTGCGAAGTAAAATGCGTTTCTACTTCACGCCGTATTTTTATTTTGAAAGTCCAAATGACCGATCCGAACCATTAGATGTTTAATCCATATTGAAATGTGCTTGGAGACCAAATTTTACATTTTTTGGAATTTTTTTACTATTTATTAAGTATTTTTTTATATTGCTGTTTTGCTGTGAACAGTGAAAAACAGTAAAATTTTCTGGACCATTAGATCAGCGACTTTCAAAATTACTTAATAAATAGTAAAAAATTCAACAAAATGTAAAATTTGGTCTCCAAGCACATTTCAATATGGAGAACAAGATGAACGGTTCGGATCGACATTTTCAACTTTAAAATTGCAAAATATGAGCGTGAAGTAAAATAGTCACTTTACTTCGCAACTCACCGTAGCCCATCTCTCTCTCTCTCTATCTATATATATAGGCTAATATGCTTTCGGTAGCATATGGGCCGAAATACACGCGGTCCAAATTTGAAATTTCAAAATCCAAACGGTCAATCTGAACCGTTCATCTTCTTCTCCATATTAATATCTGCTTGGAGACCAAATTTTACATTTTTTCTAAATTTTTTTACTATTTATTAAGTATTTTACAAAATTGTTGATTCAACGGTGGTTGCACAAAACAGTAAAATTGTTGGATTAGCGATTTTCAAAGTGACTTAATAAATAGTAAAAAAATTCAGAAAATTATAAAATTTGGTCTCCAAGCAGATAATAATATGGAGAATAAGATGAATGGTTCGAATCAACAGTTTGGATTTTAAAATTTTAAATTTGGACCGTGTGTATTTCCGCCCATATGCTACCGAAAGCACATTAGCCTATCTCATATATGAGTGGGGTTAAAATGCACCCTCTTTTTTGTGCTCCTAACGTGCACCCTCCCTCGTATCTTCATTTTTAAAGTTCAAATTGTTGATTCGAATTTACCAACGTGTTCTACATATTAAAATGTGCTTGGAGACCAAATTTTACATTTTTTGGAAATTTTTTACTATTTTTTCAAAATTTTTGAAAATCATCACTGTGCTGAATTTTTTATTATTGTTTAGTTTAATAAAAAATTCTGAAAAAATAGTAAAAAATTTCCAAAAAATGTAAAATTTGGTCTCCAAGCACATTTTAATATGTAGAACACGTTGGTAAATTCGAATCAACAATTTGAACTTTAAAAATGAAGATACGAGGGAGGGTGCACGTTAGGAGCACAAAAAAGAGGGTGCATTTTAACCCCACTCCTCATATATATATATATATATATAGAGAGAGAGTACGGCTAACGCGCTTCCTCTAGCATATGGGCCGAAATGCTTCCGGTGGAAATTTGAAATTTCAAAATCCAAAAAGTCGATCTGAACCGTTCATCTTCTTCTCCATATTAATATCTGCTTGGAGACCAAATTTTACATTTTTCTGAAATTTTTACTATTTATTAAGACATTTTGAAAATCGCTGATCCAACGGTAGCTTCTGATTTTTACTGTTTGGTAAGCCACCGTTGGATCAGCAATTTTCAAAGTGGCTTAATAAATAGTAAAAAATTTCAGAAAAATGTAAAATTTGGTCTCCAAGCAGATATTAATATGGAGAAGAAGATGAACGGTTCAGATCGAATTTTTGGATTTTGAAATTTCAAATTTTCACCGGAAGCATTTCGGCCCATATGCTAGAGGAAGCGCGTTAGCCGTACTCTATATATATATATATATATATATATATATAGAGGTGGGCTACGGTGAGTTGCGAAGTAAAGCTACTATTTTATTTCACACTCATATTTTACGATTTTAAAGTTCAAAACGTCGATCTGAACCGTTCATCTTATTCTCCATATTGAAATGTGCTTGGAGACCATATTTTATATTTTTTGGAATTTTTTTACTATTTATTAAGCAATTTTGAAAGTCGCTGATCTGATGGTCCAGAAAATTTTACTGTTTTTTACTGTTCACAGCAAAACAGCAGTTTTCAAAAATGCTTAATAAATAGTAAAAAAATTTCAAAAAAATGTAAAATTTAGTTTCCAAGGACATTTCAATATGGATTAAAGATTTAACGGTTTGGATCGGTCGTTTGGACTTTCAAAATGAAAATACGGCGTGAAGTAGAAACGCGTTTTACTTCGCAACTCACCGTAGCCTATCTCTCTCTCTCTCTCTCTATATATATATATATATTTTTTTTTTTTCATCTTTATCTTCGTAGAATCTTGCCCATATATCTGATAATTTGTGAGAAATTTTGCAAATTTAAAAACACGAACGTCTTTTACGTATTTTTTTTCCTAATAAAATCCATGATAAATTATTTTTGAGTTTGTAATCGCGCAAGTATTTATAACTTGTTATGCATGTGTAAATTGCTCGTATACCAAATATTTGTATTTAACATATTCTATCAAATTTTAATTGTTATTTGATATGTTACTGGAATACGTCTAAAATTATTAATATCAAATATTTCAAGTATTTATTTCTCATAATGCAAGTGTAAATATTATAGATGTTACATTGGTAGTGCATTTAACTTCCAAACATTTCTGATGTTGCTGCCAATGTGAGGTCATTCTTCCATTGCTCTTTAGAATTTTGGGTATCTAAAAAGCAATGCCGGTAAAGGTCATTTGGATGAAAAATAATAATTATAGTAATATTTGTGGCAATTTTGATGCAGATTTGGTTGGAAACTTCGATGGAAAATTCGACAACAGGTTTTTGTATATTTATAGGCGAAAATCTAGTCACATGAAAAAACAAAAAATAAATATCGTAGTATGATGAAGCGTCGAAGCAAAATCTCGTGCCATAGCATCAATTGTAAGTGAATTAAGCAACTCCTATTGGACATGGGATTTAAAACTCAAGAACATATGAAAATGTATTATAACAATAACTCGACATGACACATAGAATTAAATCCTGTGTTTCATGAGTGAATAAAATATATAGAAGTGAATTGTCACTTTATTAAAGAAAATTTTCAAACAAATGAAATATATATAAACACCATATATTCACCAAAGACTTGGTCCCAAATCAATTTAAGAAAATAATTAACAAGCAAGATAGAATTTTACAACATTATGTTTATAGTAGATATTTGCTAACGGGTTACCCGTGACCCGTTCCGGGTAACCCGTTAGGGGTAACGGGTAGGGCGGGTAGACGGGTAGGACGGGTACGGGTACAACCCGCAACGGGTAGACGGGTAGTTTTCCCAAAACCACTACCCTACCCGTTTATTACCCGTACCCGTTGCGGGTTGACGGGTACGGGTATCCCGGGTACGGGCGGGTTTTTTTTTTTTTTTCTTTTCTGTTTTTTTCTGAATTTTTTTGCTTTGAGATTCGTGCCAAGTTAAAGGACATATCCCAGATAGAGTTTAGATATAGGGGACGTTTTGAGATTCATGCCAAATTAAAATTGATGACTCAGATCTCATTCTACTTAGTCAGGTATTGCACTGGATCTGAATTCTATAGGGGTGCCGCCAAAAAAATTTTGAATTTCAAATTTTGTAACGGGTCAGGTACGGGTACGGATAGATGGGTACGGGTAGGCGGGTACGGGTTGGCGGGTAGACGGGTACGGGTACAACGGGTTTTTTTCAAAATTATGTTGTCCGGTCCGTTTATTACCTGTACCCGTCTACCCATTTACCCGTTTGTACCCGGGCAACGGGTACGGGTACCACGGGTAACGGGTACGGGCCGGGCAAAACGAATTCAACCCCTAACGGGTTTAGCAAACCACTAGTTTATAGCATTGGGTATCTGCCTCTGATAATTCGATTGATTGTAGCAACCAATTAACAGTCTTTCCAAAATCTGATGTGGATGACCATCCCCTTGTGGAATGACACTGACGTTTGCATAAAGGGACGTATCTGCTTCAGGTTTGACCAAAAGCTTATATGGCTGCTATTTCCCATAGTCTAACCGTTTGGTTTGGTGTGCAAAATGCATCAACTGCATCCATGCACCTTGGTTTGTGAACCAGCTGCATTTATTGTTGGATGATTTTGGCCAAAAATGCTTGGCTCAGTATCTGCACGTTTTTTATATCTAACCCTCCCGTTATTTGGTTCCATAAAACTAGGCACATGTATCTTGCATTCTGGACCTTATGCTCGTACCTGACAAACTTTCTTTTTCTCTGGTCCCATGCAACTAGGATTTGCATCTTTCATATACAACCTAACCTAACATTGTTATTTATTAGTATTTATTTTGTGGGGGGTCAGCAATTGACATTTAGTATTACCGCGGGATCTGCTACCTAACTTTGTTATTCAGTATTTCGTGACCTTCTAGAAAGCTTCTGTCGATTTTAGCATCAACAGTGTATGATCTGATCACCATGAAACAGTCTACGGATCGTGTGGCATAGGATTACCCGTACGGTTTCTAACTTATCATATTTTCTTGATATTTCGCCACTTTTCACTTTGTACATTTCTTGTGAGACGTTTGCATACTTCAGATAATGTCTAATTTAGATGCTATCATCTAAAATCACCTACATTTGACACTTTTGCTTTATTTTTGCTCTATTTTCGTAACTTTCTTCAAAACCTGTCAAAAACACCTAAAAACGCGTTTGCAGTAAATAATTCAGAAAAATAGCGACTTTGCATTCGCTTTCCAAACAAAATCGGTGCTATATGTTATATACAATACTGTTTTTTAAAATAACCGGTGCTATATGTTATATACAACACCGATTTCTTTTAAATAACCGGTACTAAATATAACAAAAATAACTGGTGCTAAATATAACATGTAGCACCAGTACTAGTCAATCGTACAATCAGCACCAGCCCGATTAGTGCCGGTTATAAAACTGGTTTTGAATGTAAAAAAAAAAGAAACCAGTGTTGATTTGAAATTTTGTAGTAGTGTCATTTTTTGGAAAAAAATTAAGATAAGAGATTTTCACAAGAGTAAGTCTATGGTACTATGCATTATGCATATCACGGGTTGGTCCGTAATACGGCTCAATATTCGACTTTTCAAAATCCTAACGGTCGATCCGAACTATTCATCTTGTTCTCGATATTAATATGTGTTTGGAGATCAAATTTTACATTTTTTGAAAAAATTTTAATATTTTTTTAAACATTTAGATTTCAAAAAAATACGAAAACCTGAATAGTTTCTAAAATTAAATATTTTTTTTAATATTAATAAAAGTTTCGGCAAAGAGAGAGAGAGCGGGTTTCTTCCAAATTGGCACGAATAGTTGGATATGGGAAAACAGGTTTCTTCTTTTTCAAAAGAAAAACATCAAATTTCATTTCCAAATTGGCAATAATTGTAATACGTTTAGTGCTTCCGGGTTATTAATTAACGAATTCGTATTGTTACCTCACTGAGTAGAATTGAATCGGACAGTCCTAAAATGGATTTGTACTCATCTCAAAGCACAAATAATCATGCCCCCTTTGTCATCCTGAATCTCGACTGGCTGAGAGTAAATCTGAGCCGTCCGTTTCAATTGTGCTGAGTCAGGTACCTGGGAGAATACGGATCCGTTATTAACGCAGTCACGGTTGAAACGTATATCATATGGAGTGGCTTATTATATATTATATGATTTTTTTTATTTCAAATGGAGGAACCTGACAAAATTAATGTCAATAAGATAAATGTAAAATGTAAAATGCGTTGGTCGCCCCAACCACACTTATTAATAAAGATTCCATTGCTCTCATATCAATGCACGTTGAAATTGCTGCTTATTTCATTTTTTTGTACAAGCACCGTTGGTACGTAGCAATAATGAATTTTATGGTACAAGTAGCGGTTGCAATAATGATGGGTCTGATTGGGACCAAAAAAACAGATGAGCGCATTTAATAGAAAAGATTTGTATATATGAAGAGGAGGGATGTCATAATAATTTTTGAGTTACAATTAATTATCATAATTATTTTATAACATAATATTGGGAATATGGGAATATGGGATTGATAAGGTTAAAAATAAAAAATAAAAACAATAATGACATTTCCTTGATAATTGTTAATGGGTTTTTAATCAACCTCGGCCTACCTTGTTTAATTTGAACACATGAACTTCGGCGCTCGATTTGAACACTTGAACTATTCAAGCAATTTCATTATTTTCCTATTAAGTATAATTTATTGTTTTTCTTTGAGTAAAAATATTCTCATACAATTATACTATAAACAAGTTATGTGTCTAAAATTTGGAAGTAATGTTTGTAACACTTGCCACGTAAGGCAAGAATTTGTTATAATTTTCAATTTGCCGGATCAGTTAAACAAATTTTGATGTGTTTTGTGTATTAATAATTTTGATGTGTTAAACAAGTTAAGGTTTCTCAAATTTTGATGTGTTCTGTGTAATAATAGTTTTTGTACACTGATTGGGCCTCCAGCTGACTAGAAATTAATTATTGTTTCATAAATCCAATTGAATTTCAATTTAATACGTAATGTTATGACATTTATATCATAATGTTAATTATGTGTTTTGCCTAGTGTAATATAGTACCATTTTTTGTCACGTTATTCTTCATTCTTACGGTAAGCAAAAGTTTGTAAATAAAATTATATTTATGATTAAAATATATAAATATTTTTGGTATTTAAAAATTTCAAATCTTTGTATTAAAAATTACATAAATAAGATTTGGAGGTGCATACAAGGAATCCAGTTGTAATTTCACTTAATTAAAATCGACCGAACTGTTAAATTTATGCCCCTTAAGTTGGAATATATTTAATTTGCATGTTACATGAAAAATTATAATCTATTTACCATAGTATAATTTAATCAGTCTCAATATGGATCATCGAGTACTTGCATTTATTAGTGCTAGCGTAGCTTATCTCTGAGTACAAATTCTAAATAAACCGTCATGACACGTGATTCAAATTACGACATGACTGTTATCACATGACTTGAATTAAACAACATGTAATAACATGTCCTAAGAATTACTTTAATAAAATTGAGAGGATCTTCTTTACAGATGTTAGCATCAAAGCAACACCATACGCTGATCCTGTTCATCAAAGGCCCACACATAGAAGTCGTCCAAGTTGAGATCGAATCTCTTGCACTCCTGAAGTATGAAATTCCTGTCTTTAAAGTCACTGTTGATGGGTCTGAGATGAGCCTCAAATCAAATATTTAAATGTTAAAAATAATTCTGACCTGACCCGACAGTGACTCTAGAGACATAAATTTCCTATACTCCTGAAACAAGTGATCTCATTCCGTCCAAGTCAGCTATACATCAAATGGGAATTCACATCATTCCATGTACCTGATGAGGGAATCTTTTACAATTAAGTGGATTCGAACCTTTTTTTTATTAACTTTGCACGAATCTCAAAGCACAATAATATTGCCCGTGTGCTAGCTCAAATTCTAAAACAGTTGAGAGTTAATCACTTAACCTCAAACCGTAAAGGGAGAAAAATCTTCTAGAATGGATACGGATTAATGGTCAAATGGCCGCCGGAGCGTGACTTCAGGATTAGTTTCTCTTTTGTGTAGGCAATTAATCTTCTAAGCTAAGTACTAGTCAGTTAGGCGTTACAACCATTGATGCATTTGCTTTCTCCTTTTGATCAATAAAATTTTTGGGATTATTTGATTGAGTTCAAATTCAGTGAAGTAACTCAAAAGTTGGGTTTTAGATTGAGATCGTCCGATTCAAATCTGTGATAATTCATCCGTCTTAGAGCGTATATATCCTGAGCAACTAATTTGAATTCCGAGACAATCTTGAGCGACGCTTTCAAATTAGATGGTCTCGATCTAAAACTCAAAAATTGAGTTACTTTAGAGGATCCGGACCCAATTTGATTGGAGCCACAGTTGTGTCATCTTTGAATGGTCTGTGGACCCGGTTTTCCCCAACTACTATGTGGACCCCTTCATTAAAAACGGGTCTGGCTCACAAGAATTTATATCACTCTGCAGGTACCTCACCCGTTTGAGTTTGAATTCAGTCTGTTCATTAAATATTGCCATTAATTTAATTAAAGCATCTTTTGAATTTTTAGATAAGTTAAAAGTCAGGAATGTCTCTGATTTAGATCGAATGGCCCAATAAAACCAGGATATCCGTTTTTTTTTTCTTTTTTTCTTTTCCTGAACTGAATACAGATATAGATATGAATCGGATATTAATTGAATACGGATACATGTTGGATATTATCAGATACGAATACAGATACAGATATAATTTTGATTTCTTAATTCTAGAAATATATATAATTAACTTGTTATGTAGTTCCAAAACATATATCTATTTAACTAAAATTCATCCCAACATGACAATATTTTAATCAATATATACCAGGGTTCTAAATAGCTAGCTATAGCTTTTCCGGACCATAAACGCTAAGTTATGAGATAAAATTGCGCTAACTCAGCTACGACCGCTATAGCTATAATAGCTAACCGCTATTACTGCTATATGAGACCCACTATAGCTACCGCTATGCTACATTGTTTTTTTTGCAATTTATATGGACTTTTGTACTTCTATTCTTATTTCTAATGCTACATAGTCTTCTAAGATAAGTATACTAAACTAAACTATATGCTTCTATTTTTATTTGTGATTTATTCTATCATTCTATATCGAGAAATATTCAAATACTAATTCTTCATTTTGATTACTCTTTTTATAGTATTCATTTGTAAAATTATTATCGTTCGTTTCAATTAAAAGCTGATTTTGATTATTATTATTATAATTATAAAATGTTTAAATATGTATATTGACTTCATTTACCTTATACAATTATTGACTTTTGTCTATTATAATATATAATACCATGAAGTATAAACTATTAAATAATGTTACTTTTTAGATTTTTTTTTTCCTTATTATTTGCGTAATTGAAAAAAAGTATAGACTTAGATTAGTTGTCATTTAGTTGTTACATCAATTCTCATATTGATTATGTTGATAATTAGTAGAAATATAGAATATAAAGTTTGAAAAGGAAAAATCGCTATGTGTGATAGCTTCCGTTATAGCTACGCTATTCGCAATAGCTATTTTTTTTGTCCCCCCGCTATGCCGCTATAATCGCTATTTAGAACCTTGATATATACCAAGAAAAAAAAAACATTTTGTCTAGACATATGTAATTCTAAAATCAAATTAAGAATTAATATCGCACTGTTAGTTTGTAATAATCTAGAAGTCAATAATACGATAATTTATCATAAAGCTTTGTTCATGAATTGGATGATTAATATCATTTTGTTGCCTTGAGTATTATTGCATTTATGGATCATTTCGAGTTCATGACTGAAATTGTTAAACTCCATAATATAGATGATATATACTCTTAAAAGGTCACTAACCAAGGTAATTAGCAGGAACACTAATTACCGCGAAAAGGTTAGTATGTGGATTAAAAGATGGTTAAGTTTTACAAGCCACCTGACACGGGATGTCATTTTAATCACATAGATACATGTTCTAGGAACATGGAATTTGACAGTCCCCGAATGAGACATTAAATAGAATTGTGTTCGTGTCATTAATGTTTCTCATTCAGTGTCGCGTTCTAAAGTATGAGGTATTTATTGTTCCCACTAAGAAATATGTATGTGTGATTGCTATCTACCGCTGTCCGTAAAAAGCAGTCATAACGGTAGCATTCCCATATGTATAGCTTAGCTGAGGAAGTGATAGTCTACCAGAAGTACTATTTGTCCCTCGTATCTCTATACGAGCTATAGCATCACTGGGCCCCTTGATAGAGTTAGATTATCTGCTAGCGGTATAATTACAAGAGTAATTATATTTGATAATCTGCTCAAGATCAAGAAAAGATTCAGTTAGCAAGGATGACACACATCTACCTTGAAACTGATCTGATAGCTATGAGACAGAAGAACAGACACAAGTAAATTGTTTACTGGATCGTGATATTGTACAGTACAGGATCATCTGTGTAATTGGATGGTCATGATGTGTTGCCAGACGCCACCCATGATTATAGAAGTTAAAACAGTTTTAACTCTATTTACCAACATAACACAGATCCTATTGGGTCACACCATATAGGAGCTAATTGGAGAATCTTATTTTGATTGATTATAAATTGGTTATGATCAATGATAAGATGGTTATAATTAATTATACGTGTTATAATTAAATTATAAATGTTATGTAAAAATAACAAGCAAAAACACTGGTTAATTTATAAACGTGTGTGACACGTTGTATAAAAGTTAACCGGTTAATTTATAAATGTGCAGGACACATTGTATAAATTACCGAAGCAACAACCGCAAGAAAAATATATATAATTATTCAGAATAATTATACGAATATTATTTGTGTTCGGGCCGAGGGCATTCGGATCTTTTTAGATTCGTCCTTATTCGCATGACATGTCATCGATCCTATCCAGATGACACGTCATCGATACCGAAATAAATAACCGCAAGAAAAATATATATATAATTGTTCAGAATAATTATACGAATATTATTTGTCTTCGGACCGAGGGCATTCGGGTCTTTTTAGATTCGTGCTTATCCGCATGACGTGTCATTGATCCTATCCAGATGACATGTCATCAATCCTATCTACAAGGGCAAAATGGTCATTTCACACCTATGCCACCTTGCATGTGTAGAAACATGGAGAAGAGTGTGGAAGGGTGTGGAAGGGGTATTTTGGTCATTTCACATATAAAAGGATGAGGTGTCAATGGCATACCTTGTAAATAGGCATATGTTGAGGGGTATTTCAGTCTTTTGCGAACCTCCTCAAAAGCCTATAAATAGAGGGGTGCATGTAGAGAGAAAAATCACTAATTCACTTGTATCGTTTCGTGCAGAATCGAATCGGTATTTTCTCTCTTTCTCGGTTTCTCTCCCAAATAGTGTTTCGGTTGAGAAAAAAAAGTTATACGTAGTTGACGTATAATCTTGCGGGTTGTTGTGGAGTATATTTACGGGATCGATGAATAGTGTTTTACCGAATTTAGCGGTATGTCAGTTTTGCTTATTTGATGAAACTGAGTAACCGAAAATTCGTGTTTACGGGTTTTCGTCTTTTCCCCGTGAATAGTGTTTTTGCAGAATTCCGCGGTTTACGGTATTTCTGGCAGAAGAAATTAACCGCTCTCTGGTTAGTCCTGGTGGATAACCGATAGAGGCATCAGACGTCTGATGCTCCGAGACGAGTCGATTCCTTCCGTGATGTAGCTCTACACGCTCGGTCTGCATTCCAACTGTGATTTGGAAACAAGGTATAAATATGTTATATTAATCTATTTAATTGGTAAGTAGATTAAAGTTTTAGAAATCAATCATGGAGTAGATCTGTAAAAGGATTAAATTGGGTTTTGATGCCAAAGGAATACTGAAGGTGGACCGCCTTGGAAAGTTTCCTGACATACCCCGTTTAATCCTGAGCTTAAGTTGGCCGTAGAAATTTTTGTTCTACGGTCATTCCGCACCTTAAGCCTAAACGAGTTTTGGTTACCGCGAAACCCCAAAAGTGGTATCCGAAACCCAACACGCACGACCTAAACTTAAATAATAATTAAAACTAATATTTAAATTTGAAATAAAATCAAATTAGACCCGTTTTAAATCCAAAAATTCTTAATAATTTGTCTCTTATTTACATAATATCATGTCAATGGCTATATTATATATAGAACAGTAAATTGAATTAAGAAAAAAATACGGATAATTATCCGAATTCGTATCCGTTTCTCAGATTAAAACTGAATCTGAATCCATATCCACATATTATGTATTCTTATCCGACTATCCAAATGCGAAAAAGTCGGATTGATTTTTGACGTGAATTTTTTCTTGAATATTTGTTGAATGTTGAATGATTATAATTTGTATATATATGGATGTAGTATTTTTGCTAACGGGTTGCTTTCCTACATGAAGTTTTCCATGCTATATATATATTGAATAATTATAACAAACTGCCCATTCTCATCCCCCCATTTTCCCTACACTCTCTCTCTTCCTTAACTGTTATATATCTCTCCACTAATTTTCTTAAAAGTTTCCTTTTATCCCCCCACTAATTATAAGAAACCCCCCACTCCCGTCCCCACATTAATTATGCCTTCCTCTAATATCAATTCCTGCATTAATTATTCCTTTAAAAACAATCTATGCATTAATTATATTGTTATCTAAAAACAATTTTCGTTAATAATGCTTATCTGTTAATTGATGTTCAAAAAAATATTTATCATTATTTCTGAGAAGTATTTATCCTTGTAACATAGAGTATTTATCCGTGTAACATAGAGTATTTATCATTATGTTTGAGAGTATTTATCATTGATGTTTTACTGTAAGTTGCAATTATGTCTGAGAAGTATTCATTTATGCAATACAAAGTATTTATCTATGTAACATAAAGTATTTATAATTATGCATGAGAGTATTTATCATTGATGTTTTATTGAAAGTTGCAAGTACGCATGAGAAATATTTATCCATGTAACATAAATTATTTATCCATATAATGTAAAGTATTTACCCATGTAACATAAAATATTTATCATTATGTCTCAGAGTATTTATCATTGGGTGAGGGGATTGTTTATTTAATGGTCTCCAGTTGTGCGGGGACGATTCAAAAAAAAAAAAATTTTGTGTGGGGACAATTAATGGATTGATTTATTCTTTCATAAATAGAGATCATTGTGTTGGGTTTAATACCTCACAAATTCAAGTTAAATACTAACATCTTTTTAAACGCTCATTAATGATTGAGTGGTCCCCCCATGTTTAATGGTCCCCAGTTGTGCAGGGATGATTAAAAAAAAAAAATTTTGTGCGGGGGCAATTAATGAATTGATTTATTATTTCATAAATAGATATCATTGCATAGGGATTAATACTTTGAAAATCGAGGATAAATACTTTGATGCTTCAAGTTAAATACTAACAGTTTTTGCGGAGTATTAATTATTGAGTGGTCCCCCCATGATATTTTTGACAGTTTGTGCGGGGTTTTTTGCGGGGATAGACTTGCGGGGATTGTTATCAGGGTCCATATATATTAAATTTTCTACAGAAGTTTTCCAAATTTTATTAATGAATAATTATTGGCGTTACAATGATTAATGAATGATTAATTCATTGGGCCCATTGCGGTTGGAACTTCATCATCTTTTGATTGTGCCCATTTTGTTGGGTAATGATTTTAACAGAGATGTTTTAGCTTCATGAAGCGCAAAAACCATATGTTGTTCAGTTTTGATTCTATAGTAGGTGCCCTGCATGAAGTGAAAACTACTCTGTTAAAATATTTGCCCATTTTGTTCCCCATTTTGTTCTGTAGACCCAAGCCTAATTTATTTCACCCAAAGAACTTCATCTTTTATATAAGTTTGAATCTGAACCGTTCAGTAAATATCAGCACGAATATTAAAAGTGTATATCCAAATTGATTTTGATTTGAAACAAAAATGAAAGTTTTTTTTTTTAAATTATCATCTCATACATATTAAATATTTATTGTATGGTGCATTTTATTATGAACAATTATTGTTTTTTTTTTTCAAAAACCATGTAAATTTTGTATAGCGATGCATGGCAGTCGTAAATTAGGGAAACAAAGGTAGGTGACATTCACTAGCCAGTGTTTTTAGCGTCTAAATTATTAATAAAAAAAATGATGATTTCTAGTCTTTATTTAAAAAAAAAAAAGACTTTTCAACAAGTTTCTTGTGTACACTCAGAAGGAGAAGAGGAAAGGAATGTTTTGCATGATCTATCATACATATTTTATTTTTTAAAATATTTTTTGAATTATATAAGTAATGCTAGTAATGATTTATTTTAAATAGAGCAAAAGAATAAAATTCTCAACAAATATAAGCCTTTGTTTATTTTTATAAAGAAAGTTTGATGAAACATAATCTGAGTAAATATTCAAATTTTATATGAGTTTATTACAATAAAAATATGAGAGAAAATCAACAAACCTATCTTTTTAATTCTATATATATTATTTTTATTGTTTCTAAATTATTTCAATGGTTTTGCCAGTTCTAATGCTGAATTTTAAGACATTTTCAAATTTTCACATGTGTATACATGTATGTGGTTTGGTAAATTTATTACAAGGTTGCCCTGTTTAGCAGTTTTATAAGTTTAATTTAAATTTATTATTTGCATTATTTTGAATATTATTTATTTGTATTTATAAATTGATATAAAAAGTTTTTAATTGCCAAATGTTAATATTAATTACAGCCTCTAACAATGATGAACAGTGAATTTTGTAATGTTAACAGCGTGCATTAATGCAATGTCTTCACAGTGCTATACATGCATTTTCAAAATTTGTATTTTAAACGGTTATTAAGAATTGTAGAAAAATCTTTTTTAGAAATTTTTTTTTTAGAGTGTCTTTTTATACATGTTAAATCCATGGCCCATAACGGAATATGTTTTGCATTTTACATGAGAAATTGTAATATGTTTACCATATATAGTATAATTCAGTCAGTCTCATTATAGATCATCGAGTACTTGCATTTATTACTGCCAGTGCAGCTTACATGACTAGTTACGGCATGACATGAAACACCATACGCTAGCTGAGACATACTTTCATGAAATTTTGCAGATCTTCTTTACTGATGTATGTGTCAAAGCAACACCATATGTAGAAGTTGTCCAGGTCAGCTAGCTAGGTACCTGACGAGGAAATCTTTTATAATTAGTGGATTCAGACCGTTATTTTTAACTTTGCACGAATCTCAAAGCACACTAATACAGCTTCTTTGCTATCCCAAATTTCAAAGTGGCTGATAGTTAATCTTCAACAGTACCTGAGAGGATACAAATCTATCAAATGGCTGGAGCATCACTTCTGGATTAATTTCTCTTTTTTTCTAGGTAATTTTCTGAAGTAGTCAAGTCATTAGTCAATTGTTTTTTTTCTTTTTTTTTTTTTTTTTTTGGGGCTTGTTTCATGCCCGTAGGCCGCATTACATTCTTACATCAGCCAGTACATATACTATGAAAAAGGATTTGTTAAAAAACAACAGTAACACAAAATTACATAATACTTCCTATTTCTAAACCATCAAGGTGTGCAGTGGCAGAATTGGGTAAGTGCATCTTTGGATGTCCCATCGTTCTATTCTTCCTCGTTTTGTCAAAGAGTCTACCAATGCATTTTGGTTCCTGTCCATTAGTCGGTTCTTTTTGCAAGTGATGTGGTGAGATTTTGCTGGTTAAATACAGCTAGCTTGTAAGTCGTAACCTTAGAAGGAAAAATCGGAATTAGAATCGGCTGAATCGGATCGAAAACTCGAATATTTTGGACAGAAGTTTGTTTTGTACTCGGTTTGATTAATTGGCATTTAGATTTAGACTTAATTTTAGCTTATTTAAAACTATAAGGTTTTGTTTGTGATTTTAGGAAACCGCCAAACGGGTTATTGGATCATAAAATAAAGAAAAGTATGATATATGAAAATAATAGTAATAATATTAAGCAATAAAAAAAAAATCAGATTTAAGAATTTCTTTATTGAGTGCATAAATTAGTATCTTTAATGGCCCAAGGCCCAAGCCCAATTGAAAAACAAAGGAATTCTGTTCTTGTCGCTCTCATTGAAGCTGAAAAATAAAGAGAACATATATAATAGAGTTAGCTTAGGGTAATGTTGACTAAGTCAAAGATCTGTATTTTGACTAGTCAAACATACTAAACGGAATCATTTAGATTATTAGAATTAGTTACGGTTAGATTGTTATTGGTTTTGTTACATAATTAAAACCAATGTACACCATCATAAATAGACCATGTATTTAATAAAGGAAATACAAAACCATTAATTATCTTTCTCAAACTCTAATGGAACACATTTCATATATTTACATTGGTTATGTAACCTTATCGTTTCGCTAATAATTAAGGTACGAAAGTTATCATGCTAATTAAACATTGAAAATTTGAACATCGTTTTCGATGGTGTCAGGAAGCATATATATATGCCATATATAATTAGCTCGAAATTTACACGTCCTATTTAAAATATATATACATTAAAAATTGAAGTTGAACAAATGTACATAAAAATTATCCGTATTATAAAGGATATGTGCTTGTAACGTAACTACACACATATATACGAGGAGTGTTCAAATGCCTTCATTTTTTGTGCCTCCATCATGCCTCCATTTTTAAAAACTTTAATAACTCAAAATTTAAATCTTAAAATTCAAAATAAAATAATTGGATATGAATTATATCATTTTATCTATTCACATGTGAAAAATTATAACATTTCAACTTTATTTTGATTGCCATCTTGAGCTTGTAAAAATGTATACAAAAGTGGATAATTTCTAGACGTTGATTTTTCAACTTCTTGATTCATATAAAAAAAAATCAAAATGTGATAATTTTTTATGGGCACATAGAGAAAATAATATAGATCATATCTAACAGTTTTATCTTGATGTTTAAGTTTTAAACTTTGAGTTATTTAAGTTTTTAAAAATAGAGGCATGATGGAGGCACAAAAAATGGAGGCATTTGAACCCTCCTATATATATATATATATGTATATATATATATATATATTAATGTTGTACTGTTTTTTTATTATAAAAGAAGGCTTTTTGTCGCGCGTTCAATAAAACATGCATGCAACGGGTTAGGTAATTAATTAACTTGCTGAACTTTTCTCTAAATGCACATTTGATTAATTGTATATATAAATGCACTGTTGAACGTAATTATGTAGATTCAACTATTGTATATATAAATTGACCTTAATTTTTTATTTGTACAGATCGAATTCACATTTATTTATTTATGGTAGATGTGATCGTCTTATTTAGTCAAATTAAACATATAACTTTTTGTTTCTATAATATCATAAGTTTCACCAAGTCAGAATATATATATTATATATTATACATGATTTATGAATACTATCGATCACAGCTGCGTTGGACTTGTATTATTTAATTTTGAACTTGAAAATAGACACTCCGGTATTATATATAGAGCGTACATCTCATGACTATTACAAAATTATTAATATATATCAGACTAGCTATTATAAATTTTACACTCAATTTGTGAACCACTTCTGAAATTAAACTTAATTTCTTATTGCATAATACGTACATAGCTTGTATATATATATATTGTCGGACGCATATACTATAATAATTATTATTGCATAATGCACCCTTAATTATTTAATTATTTTTTTGAAAATAAAAATTAGTCAGGGATCGAGTTGTTAAATTAAGAGCGAGAAGTTTCTTGAGAATCAAGAATAATATTTCACGTGCATTATATATATATATATATATATATATATATACACACACTTGCTGGTTAATCGCATGGGATATATATATATCTGTCACATGCCTGAATCCTTTCTTGTATTCGATGTTGTTGATTTTTTTTCTAGCTAGCTACCCTATAATTCTCGGTCGCCAAGTTTTCATAAAAAAATTATCTGTCAAATGAATGATTAATTGTCACCCTACATAAGTTCAAAATTTTCTACTTAATTAGAAGTAATTCGGCCAACAAATGTTGACAACCATGAGACTATTCAAAAGAAGAAAAAAAATTATGATAATAGGAGTTGGGTATGACCGGGCGGATCTTAAGCCAATCAAAAGTTGGTTAAGTCACCCCTAAAATATTAGTTATATATACTAAGATTTAATTAAATTTTAATTTTTTGGAACATTTTATATAGTCCAGCCCTCCTCATAATTGATCACATGTTAACTTTAGTTTATTGGTAAGAGCTTATGTAGTGTTGCCGAAAATTTTAAATATACCATTCTTCAAAAAATAATAAACCAATACACTACTTTTTTGTCAAAATTATAAAAATGATATGGCCACATCTAGGCAAAGCGGCCACTGTTTTGGTGGCCGCATCTACAGAAATCAGCTAGTATTTTGGGCCGCTTCTAGGGCTACCACCATAGCTGCTTCTAGGGGATGCGGCCACCCTGATTATTTTATTTTTACTTTTTTTGGTTTGATTTTTTGTGTTGAATATTTGTAGTTATAGCTGTGTATGGTGTTTAATTTGGAAGTAGAAATATTATATTAGTTTGATTTTGTTTTTATTTGAAAATATTAGATTAAGATACGCCTAAATAAATATTCCATACAAGTACTACTAAATAAAATTCTTAAAACTATTACAATAAATAAGCAATGCAATTACAACATAAAATTGACTACTAGATAAAAATACATTGCTTGCTTCTCTCTCAACCTGAAAATTGACAAACAAAAAATGTATTGTTATTATTAGTTTTTTTTTAAGTTGAAATTTAATTTAAAAATATGAGTTAAGTACCTCGTGCATCTTGAGCAACTATGTTTTGTTGTTCTTGTGTATCTCGGTGAGCCTGATGTCCTCTCCTTCTATTATACAGTAAATCAAGCCACATCGGAATCTTATTGACTTGTCTTCGACCCAGAGTAATATATTTGTCATTTGGAATAAGGGTTAGGCCTTCGTTTTGCAGCCAATCAGATTGATTGTCACACACATGCCATTCACCCATCCATGTATTGATCAGTGTCTGGATGTGGTAGTAGTAATGTATGAACTTGCCAGGGTTGATGCCTCGGAGACGGCACACTGCCAGAACATGAGAACACGGTATTCTGTTTAATTGCGGCTTCTGGCATGTGCATGTAACCGTGTTATCATCCCTGATTACCACCGTGTATTTGTAATTGGCCTTGGTAAACTGGCCAAAAGTGTCAGACATGTATGCATTAACTTTCTCTTGTGTGGATGTTACCTCAAACTCGTTCCAGTTGCCAAATCCACCAAGCGTTGTCATAGATTATGACCTCCCCCACTGTTTGTTAATCAACTATGAAAAAATTGATGATATTAATGTATTTAAATAATTCAATGAAAATAGAATAATTTACAATTAAAAAATAAAATAATTTCATGAAAATAAATTATCTTGTGCACACGACATGAGAACTGTTGACCATGACTTGTTTCAAATTGCGCTTTTGCCCTCCTTTGAGCAAACAATTGCTGACATTTGTAAAATGTTTCCTCAATTATTACTGCTACCGGCAACCTACGAGATGACCTGAAGACATTATTGAGCGACTCGGACCCATTTGTAGTCATAATTCCCCAATGGTAACCCCCATCCAACGCTTGGGAATATCTTCCATGGTTTTGGACACTCATTCTCATCTTGATCTAGATACTTACCCACATTGTCGAACCAATTCAAAGCACGGTCACATACATCTCTCATTGCTTGCATTCCTTGCTCATATCTTCTCATCTTCCTCTTTGCCACACATATCTTGAAGTACTTGATTGCCTGGTCATTGCAATGGTTTTTCTTCATATTTTCTACTATATGAGTAGCACAAAGACGGTGAACTCACTCATCCTTGTCTTCCTCATTCCATCCCAGATCATCCTGTCTAAACATATTTTTTTATTCCCTTGCCCCTCTCAGTGATGACACACATAGACCTGGAGTGAGCTACATTGCGCCTCAACAATTGCATGAACCATGCACAGTCTTCAAAATTCTTCATATCTACCAAAAAAAAAGCCAACGGAAGGATCTGATTTTCTGCATCGTACCCGGTTGCAATCAACATTTTACCTGTATTAAACCATTAAAAAAGAGTGACTAAAAAAATGACATATCAATTTCGACTACATTTGAATAAATAAAATGACATATCATTTTCGAATTTTATTACCTTTGTACCGGCCTGATAAGAAACATGGATTAACAGTGATGACAGGTCTCAGGTGTTGAAAAGCCTCTATGCATGGTCCAAATGCCCAAGCAACCCTATAAAAGTACCTGTAAGGTCCAGGCTCACCAGTTGGATATGAGGTCACATCAAACAATGTACCTGTCAATACAACAAGTTAACAAGTTCCACATTTTTTGTTTTCAATGTTGTTAAAAGAAAGTAAATAATATAATACCTGAGTTTCTTTCGCTTAATTGCCTCCAACAAGGGGACTATAAGCGCGTATGACCCCTCCCAACTACCAAATTGACTGGCATTTGCCAACTCCCTTCCACGCCACAATTTGTTGTATGCAGGTACCTGATTGTTGTATGTTTGTGCAACCGCGATTCTAACAGCATTGATACTCAAATCCACGTCATTTCTCATGTATCCACCCCCAGGAAAACTAATGGCCTGAATATCAAGGTCATATCGATCATGATTCAATCCCAGGTTTTGAGAAATAATTGATTTCAGAACCAACAAATCAGTACCCGGCATTACTGGTATCACAGAAACAGGCCCGATACTATAATAAACTCCATTAGAGCCTATTAGAACCTCACCACCAGTGTAAACTGATACCATTACAGCCATTTTGGTTTGAGTATATAAGAAAATCTAAAATTACAAATTAACTAAATTAATTACAAATACTGAAAAAAATTTTGAAAAAAGAGAGAAAAGAAAAAACTTACAGTTCAACTGAGAAGAAGAGACTCGGTGAAAACGACCCGTGAAATGAACTCTCTTTCCAGAAAATGGGAATTTATAGAAATGTCAGTTTGGGCCGCATTCGCTAGAAGCGGCCAGGGACGCAGCCCATAGAAGTGGCCCAAAATACTGGCCGATTTATGTAGATGCGACCACCAAAACAGTGGGCGCTTTGCCTAGCATGCGGCCATGTCATTTTTATAATTTTGACGAAAAAATGGTGTTTTGGTTTATTATTTTTTGAAGAATGGTATATTTAAAAATTTCGGGTAGTGTTGGGGTTGGGTTCAATTCCCACTAGCCACAATTTTTTCATTATAATTTTTAGCCCCCCATTAAGATTTTCTAGTTCTGCCCCTGAATTGTGACATAACTAATCTTGAACGCTAAGTCATATATGCATTAATTACACCTAGGGTCTAGCTCACATTTCATTCAAAAATTTATTCAAAAACCGGATTCAAACTTGGAAACTCCAAGTAGTTTGAAAATCACTATTTTCGAATTAGTGTAAATTTTTTGAATCAAGTGATTTTTTACCTATCTAAAAATATAGTAAAAAGTTACAAATGTAATTAAAATCTAATCGACAAATACAATTTAATATAAAGATCATATTAAATGGTTCATATAGACTGTTTGAACTTTGAAAATGAAGATATTGATCCATAGTATAAATCAATCTGCGTTATGCATAATACCATAGCCTCACTTATTTTATAATATTAACAGAGTGAGGTTATGGTACTATGAATAGTGCATATTGATCTGTACTTTAGATCAATACCTTCATTTACAAAGTTTGAAAGAGTTGATATATATGAACCGTTAAACATGATCTCCATGAAAATGCACTTAGAATTTGTTTACCTATCTAAAAAGATAATAAAAAATTTATATCAAAATGTAAATTTTGGTTAACAAGTATATTTTCGTATTGAGATCATGTTGAATGGTTCAGATTAACTGTTTAAATTTTGAAAACAGAGATATTAATCTATAATACAGACGAATCCGCACTATGCATGCATAGTATGTACCAAAGTCTCACTCAATCATATATACACAATTTATTTTTAGTTTTTTTAGGAAAATGTAAATTTTACTATTAACATCTGATATTAAAAGAAATTCAGAAATTAATATTGAGATGTTAAAGGAGATTATAACGGATATTATTTTAAAAGTGTGTTGTTACTGGGGTTATCAAGTCAGATTTGATTTTTGACAGTTTCGGTGATGGGCTTTAAATATATAACTTGAAGACGTCACAGGTGAGCGCTATCATCTGTTTGAATTAAGTCAGGCATGACGCAGTGCAATCCCATGCCTATCAAGTCAAGATTGAAAAAAATTCAACTAAACAAACCATACCACCAAATACGTACAAACACACAAGACAAGACAAGACAATTAATTAAGACAACGCTCCATAATTTCCCTAAAACTGTAAAACATAAACACGTGTCACCTGTCAATCCATGATACGTCCCGCGATGTTGACTTGTAAAACATAAACCATAATTTCCCTAAGACTGGAGAGTGTATTCTACACCCTCATGTTCATGGGGTGCAGATGTTGACTTGTAAAATAAGTATCCATTGTTCCATCAATTTTTATTTTATTAATTAAGCCAAAATGTATGACGTCTAAGCTGAAGTAATTAAACATTCTCTGAATTTTTACACATATTTATGTAAAATTTAGCTAGTATCACATTAGTGTCATATAATACTAACTTTAAAATTGATTAAATAGATTTCAAACGACTACTTTAAACTGTTCAAACTAATTTATTTTATGAGTGATGCATTTACATGCAATTTTAGTATCAAAATCAAGCAATAAAAATATTAACAAACGAATATATTAAAATTAACTTAAAAACACACCCATAACATTTAATAAAGATTGACAAATTAATGTATCAAAATCATGCAATGTTGACAAATCTTTACGCTTATTAAAATCTTTACACGTGGACAGAAAATTCATGCCAACATACGTCACTACAAACGTCAGCAAATTAAAATAAATATTTTGTATCTATTTATTTGGTTTCTTTAGCCATTACTCCATAGACCAGGTCCAGTGTAGTTCGTAGCCTAGCAATTAAAATCTCTAAACTCCTTAGCTGGGCTAAATTGGCCCCACCAGGCAGCACTGCGTACAGACGATATCACACATGTACAGTTGTACTACTCAGTGTCAGCTTTACAAAAAATAAATTTTATATAAAATAAACAGTAAAATTAAAGTTCGGACCTTTCATGGTAAACATTTGTACAGTTGGAGCACTAATTTGGTATATTAGTTGGAGCGTTAATTTGGTTATATATTCTTTTGCCCATTCGAAGTATAAAAATATATAAATATTTTTTTTCTAATTAATTAAGTGATAGTTTCCAACCCTTCAACTACCTTTAATAGTTTAATTAGGTTGAATTATAATTTGAATTAACAGTTTATATTTTTTGAAATTGTAATTTCTCGAAGGAAGCATTTTATTGTATTATCATTTTAAAAATCACTCCATTAAATTATAAATATCATATAATTAATGTCATTATTACTCTTTGAACATCATGGACTTTAATTTCCTCTGCTCCAAAATTTCTTTTTGCAATCCAATAAAAAAAATCAGAATCTATTTGCATATTCTTGTTTTGTAACTAGACTAATATTCATACATGATTTATTGTGTACCAATTATTTCATTGCTAAAATTTCCACAATTTTAAGTAAAATTTAAGACGATAAAAAACATACTCTATCTTAGTCGTTTAATATTATATTTTCTAAAATTTATGTCATATATAGTACAAAATCCTTACAATTAAAAACCTTCAACTAGCAAGCAAACAATTAATACAACCGTGCGCCAAGTGCATCATTAACTGTTGAATTAATTATCCACCTAAGCTAAGCTGGAGACAAAAAAATGTTGTGCCGTGGCCGTAGCCACCTCTCCCTCGCTAGCTCCCCCTATAAATCCACTCTCAATCCACTCAATTGCTACAACAACAACCAATACAAATTCCAACAAGAGACACTTTAATTCCTCCAAAGGTTTCAGTGTTTCACCATTCATTCAAGACATATATATAAACTAGCTTGTTCTTCAATTTTAACATGGAACCACAGCTCCAAAACCAGCAGCATTTCCTGATCGTAACATACCCGGGACAGGGCCACATAAACCCGTCCCGTCACCTAGCTAGAAAACTCGTGAATTCTACCGGGGCACGTGTCACACTTTCCACCGCCATCTCTGCCCATCGAAAAATGTTCACCTCCCTCTCCTCACTTGATGAAGAATATCACGACGGTCTCATTTATTACCTACCCTACTCAGACGGGTATGACGAAGGATTTAAGAAAGATGTGCATGATCCTAACCAGTTCATGACCGACAGGGAGGTTATAGGATCGAGGACTCTTACGAGTGTGATCAATCGGCTAGCAAATGATGGTCGACCCGTCACATGTATTATTTATACATTTCTCATGTCGTGGGTCACTGATGTAGCGAGGAATCATGGTATCCCTTGCGCGCTCTACTGGATCCAGCCAGCTACTGTTCTGGCCGTATACTACCACTATTTTCATGGTTACAAGGATACAATTACTTGTCAAGCAAATGATCCTATGGCAATGGTGAAATTGCCATGTTTGCCACCTCTTAAAATCAGAGATTTACCATCCTTCCTTACCATTACCAACAAAGACGATCCTTACTATGTAATGGTTAATTATGTTAGTGATACATTTGCAACTCTTGAGAGAGGATTAGTTGCTGGCGAGAAGCCAAAAGTATGGGTTAACTCATTTGATGAACTAGAAGCCGATGCAATCAAATCGGTGGAGAAAGAGGTCGACCTGATGGGGATCGGACCGGTGCTCTCTTCTAAAGGAGCCGGTAAGAAATCAAAAGATTTATTCAATACAGAAAATGACACTTACCTGAAATGGCTCGATACAAAACCCGAGAAATCCGTCATCTACATCTCCTTCGGCAGCATGTCCATAATGAATAACCGCCAAATGGAGGAAATCTCGCATGTTTTAAAAGAGACAAAGTGGCCATTTCTTTGGGTGGTAAGAAAAGATAACCGAGAAGAAATCGGTAGCCAGCTGGAAGAATTGGTATCAGGGACAGATGGATTGGTGGTGGAGTGGTGTAATCAACTTGAAGTGTTGCAGCATCCTTCTGTTGGTTGTTTCGTGACACACTGCGGATGGAATTCGACGCTGGAAACCCTAGCATGTGGGGTACCAGCAGTAGGATTGCCACAATGGACCGATCAAGCGACAAATGCGAGGTTGATGGAAGAATGGGGGATTGGAGTGAGAGCAGAGATGAGAGAAGATGGGGTGATGGACGGGGAGGAGTTGAAGCGGTGTTTAGAGGCGGTGATGGGAGATAAGATTAGAGAGATGGCAGAGTTTTGGAAGGAGAGAGCTCAAGTGGCGGTGGCGGAAGGTGGGTTGTCGGAGAGGAATCTGAGAGCGCTTGTGGCGGGGAATGCAGATGAGAAATAGATGGCGGGGGAATTTTCATAATCAAGTGCTGTGTTTATGTTTTGGTTTAATGTCAGATAATTAATTACGCTGTGGAATTGCTTATTGGTAGGTGTTTGGTGTTATGTAGTGTGAAGGAAGCAGGTTATTTTTGTTACGAGAACAAGTTAATATTATTTTTGAATAAAAAAAGGTTAATACTATTTTGATCATAGTTCAAAAAATTCATACGTAAGAAATATAGTATTTAGATGCTTTACTTTATTATTGTTTTTCGTTATTATATTATATAATTCAATGAGATCATGTGTCATTTCCTCCAAACTATATTACTGTACACCATAAATATAAATTCTGATGCAACACAAAACCGTACTAAACGTTACATCGTACTGAAAAGTGACACCCCAGGGCCAGGACAGAGGTTATAATTTGCATCATACTTCATAGGGTTTTCTGGATAAGGGAAGTTAGCAATGATATGTGGAGATGAGATCCGGGAAGATTTTGCATCTTCACCACGCTTCAAATACCATCCCCAAATTTAAAATTTTCCACCACCATCAAAAGTTCAAAACTAATTGATTTTCAGTTTTTGTCTTTAGTGTGGCCATGCGTTATATCATTATATGAGACAAGTGGAAAAAACAATTATATTATAGCATCTAATTTGGTATCTAGCTAGTATCTAAAATTACTTCTTCGATCTGTTGGTTCAATTTCCTCTTCTTCTTTTTATTTTTTTATTTCACAAATTAACCTTATCTAAGTGAACAATTTTTAATTCATAATAATTCTGCACATGACTCTTACTTAATTAATTAGCATTAATAAAAAAACGGCCCAATCAATGTGTACCCCAAAATACACTACTTTAAAAGTTTCATAAGAACCAATGAACGACACCAACCTATGGAATACCAACCTAAGGCAGCCATTGTTTGTTCTTGTTTCTAATCTGGTGCTATCTCTTTTCCTTCCAGTAGAACCAAGTTGCTATTTATATTTATTTAAGAAAAATTAGAAAAATATATACTTCGGATTTGAAAAATAAAAGCATTATATATTACCCTAAATTTTTTCTTCAAAATATGCTTCTATTTTAATATATTTTTTTAATTATTAAAATTAATATTCAAAATAACTATAAAATTATGTCTTATTCTAAATATGTTGTATCATCTTACTTGAGAGTTTGGACTCTGCTCTTGCTAAAATATTATGTACGAATCACGACATTTTGCTTTGCATTTTGCCAAGAATGATTATAGTTTCTGTTTTTCCAAACCGAATCATATTTAGTTAGTGAAGTTAGTGAGTATAAGTCATAATTATTTCAGAAGTAAAATATTATTTTGGGTAAGGTTAAAATATATCATTGATTTATTCTTAATATGTTCTATACTTTTATCTTTGTTTTCAAAGTCTGAACAGTCAATTCTAACCACTCAATATGATCTCCATATTAAAATGTACTTGAGACCAAATTTATATTTTTTTTGAGTTTTTTTTTACTATTTGTTTAGATAGGTGCAAAATCCCTGTTTTGGATGGTTCAGAGCTTGCTAGGAGGGGTTCTATATTATTGTTGTTTGGAACTTGGAAGGTTCCTAAAATTAAGTGCTTCATTGAAAGGTTGTGGGCTACCAAAATTATATGGGGATGGGGATAATGGGAGAATTTAGGCAAAATATTGGTTGCTTTTAGTTGAACATGACTATGCATGCAAACCATCCCTTGTTATAGAAAGAAGAGCATCTAATTAAGTTTGTCTCTGCATATTGATCCACCACCCAATCCAAAAAAGTTCCATGCCATGGAAATACAAGCAAGGGAGCCTGCATTAGCTCTTGAGATATATTGAAGCCAAGGACCACTACCCAAATGATGCTCCACTTCCAATCTTCGTTAAGGTCTTTTATTTCTTCCTTGTCTCTCTCTCTCTCTCTCTCTCTCAAACACAAACACAAACACAAACACAGACAATCGGTCATTAAAAATGGAATATTTCGTTAACCAGTGTTATTTATACTTTGCTTCCTAAACTGAATATATTCCCAACCTGAAACAGCAACTGCACAGGGTGAGTGTCAACTCTCTCCTTTCTATTGATTTCACTTCTATACCTCTCACCAAGTCAAATCTTCTATTTCCTGCCCATCCTATCCAGTTCCAGCCTCCATGGAGGAGCCTGATCGGTTGACAGGGGCAAGGTCTTGAGTTTCGAGTTTCAACAGTTTTCAAGTTGGTAGCATTTGATAAATTTTAGCAACTCCATAATGTGAGATTGCAGTTATGCACCATTAATAGTACTTTTTTTAAATATTTATTTTGTATTTCAGTTACTTGGTGGAGCTTATTCCCGTAGAATTGGATATGAGATTTTGTTACCGCAGAGAAAGGAGAGATTATAGAGGCAAATAAGTACCTGGATCAAATTGCTCAAAGGTATATCTATATTTTGGAAAATTGACATTTGTTTTTTTTTTTTTTTTTTTTTTTTTGTGTACGTATGTGTGGCATATAAGACGTTCAAATAGGAAACTGAGAACTTTATAGGTCATGAATGAATAAAACTAGATTTTTTTTTTGTTTTATTACAGAATAGTACATAATTTTATCTGATCTACTTTATGATCGATAAAACCACCTTAGTTTTTGTTTTTTGAATAAACTGGGAATATTTTAAGGTGATTCTACTTCCTTCGATGGTGCAATGCTATTTTTCAATTCTAGACTCTAGTACAAAGCAATTTTACATGCATTTCTCCAACTTGATTCTTTATGTACTTGTAGGTTAAGAGGTCCTCATAGGGCTGTTAATGACACCCATTTATCTGTTTACCGACCGTATCATATCCAATAAGTGATGCGTTCAAAGGGTATGATGCAAAGTTTCAGTACAATAAAATGTATTTTTTTTGTAAACTTTTAACACACGTTTGAGTTGAATTGAAAGTGCACAATTCTTATCAAAGTAGTATTTTAGATATTGATCCACAGGGAGTACGATAAAAACTTAGTTTAAACTTTAATAAAAAATTTCAGAAAATAAAATAAAGTAAAGTGCAATAAAAGTAAATTGGGGTTGGGGGGTTTGTTCTAACAATTCCTAAATTTGGGTTCAATACCCGAATAGAGAGTTTAAAACAATAAAAGTAAATTAATGAAAGAAAAGATTGGGTTGCTTTCTAGATGAGAAGATCTAGGGGTATTCGGTCTACAATCCCTTGCTAACTCTATTAATTCGGTATTTGTTTGAATTCATGTATGATTTGACGAGATTTCTAACCTAATATGCTATTAAGAGTTACTTTCGTAAATTAATAACGTGCCTAGGTAATTCAGACTTCTCGATTAGGTTCCTCACCCTAGCTACCTAGACCCATTGAGCGCTTGTAGTCTCTATTCTCCTCAAATATTGGTACTTCGCAATTAAGTCCATCATACCAATACTTGATTCGAATTGAGATGTCCTAATTAGGGTTTGGCTTCTCGATTAGGTTCCTCACCAAGTTCCTAACCTTAATTTCTATAGTTCCGGCTTAGATTAAATTGGTTACAATCTTAACCTAAACATAGGGTATTTGCATTCATAATTTGGTACTATTCTATTGATCACAGTCAATTTTGGTTCTTTCGAATCCAAAACGAGATACTACAATTCAAGTACTAATTATGTAATTAACACAAATGATTAAATCATAGAAATTAACATCAAATCTCATAAAACAATCATAATAAAAACAAATAACTGAATAAAAAATAGAATTAAATAAGTTCATGCATTGACTTAAACCCCTAGAGAGAGAACTACTTCCTCATGGAGAGATCCATTACAAAAATTGACAAAGTAAGAAGAAATGAAATAAAGGAAGTAATTACACCCTTTGACAAATCAAAAACCTCTATCTTGCTGACTTCTTACTTAGGAAACCCTTCCTCTCCTTTCTTGAAAGTTTTCCTTTCTCCAGAATTTATCGCTAAGTATGGTGTGTGTGTGTAGAGAGAGAATGAAAGAATGAGGGATTATTGAATGGAGAGTGAACCCCCTCTTTTATAGCCAAGGATCATGTCCAATTCAGAGCCTAGAAAGTGGAGTTAGTGGGTGCTATATTTGGATTGTTTTCCAGGATTTCCTGTCCACATTTAACTGCAATACACGTCCATGAGGTGCCCAAAATAGAAAATCTGTCAAAACCGTGCAATTTTGGCTTTCTGCAGGTCCAGTGCGGATCACCCTATCCGCAGTGCGGGTTGTTTGATCCGCACTGGCTCTAAGTTTCCTTATTTAGCTCCTGTGAATTAGTTGAATGCGGATAGCAGTGCGGATTGCTGACCCGCACTGCGGGTTAAAACTGCTTCTCTGAAGTCTTTGAAATCAGCTAAGTGTTGAGTGCGGCTTGGCTCATCCGCACTGCGGGTTGGTGTTAATCCGCACTACGCTTGGACTTTTTCCTGTGCAATGCTTGGATGTTGGAAATGTGGCTAAGTACTCAGTGCAGCTTGTCCTATCCGCACTGCGGGTAGATTGATCCGCACTGAGGGATATTTTCGCCATTTTTCATCATTTCCTGCAATGAAAAACCAAACAACCGAAGTAACTTGATTCTAGGTGTATTTAAATCACTTTGTATTAAAAATACAAGATATTTAAGGTTATTTTACGATAAAATCTAGATTGATTGTGTATATAATTTATGCTTATCAATAAAACAGGTAGATGTAAGGATTTTTTCATTTAACTTATTAGGTACGCCTAGGAATAAAGTTTTTTCCGTTAGCTTAATAGATAAGGATACAAATAAAAACTATATTGTACCTGTTTTCAATAAGGTAGTTATAAAAACTAGACTTATTATTATCTGCTCGATTTTCTTAAACTTCTATATATTCAATAAAAATATATTGCACGCATTTGTACTTTTACAGTATATATATATGAGGTTGGCTACTCTACTTACATAAGCATATGAGGGTATATGCTTATAAGTCATTTTTTTATTTTCATAATCCAAAAAGTTGATCTGAACCGTTAGATGTGATATCTATATTGAAATGTGCTTGGAGACCAAATTTTATATTTTTCTGAATTTTTTTACTATTTATTAAGCCACTTTGAAAATCGCTGATTCAACAATAGCTTAACAAAATAGTAAAATCAGAAGCCATCGTTGAATTAGCGATTTTGGACTTTTGTCCTATTTAATCCTTTAGTAAAGCAATCAGCAAGATTGTTTTTTGATCTTACATGTTGAATAGTAACAATTTCATTTTTTATATTTTGTTTAATTGATTTTTGTCTTTTTTTTATATGTCTGTTTAACTTTGAATTTATTAACTTTTTCTTGCAAAATTCAATAGCAGCTCTAGAATCACAATTAATTAATATAGATGGAATTGGTTGAGGTATTAAAGGTATATCAGATAATAATTCTTTTAACCACTCTGCTTCGATACAAATGCTATCTAAGGCTATTAATTCAGCTTCCATTGTGCTTTTAGCAATAATAGTTTGTTTAGTTGATTGCCATGAAATTGCGCTACCTCCTAAAAGGAATACATATCCTGTTGTGGATTTAATATCTAAAGAATCTGATATCCAATTTGCATCAGTAAATCCTTCTAAAACTGATGGATAACCCATAAATTTAAGATCATATGATGTAGTTCCTTTAAGGTACTTAAAAACTCTTTGTAATGCTATCCAATGTTTTTTATTTGGATTATTTGTATATCTACTTAATCTTGAAACTGCATATGATATATCGGGTCTAGTTCTATTAGTTAGATACATAAGAGAACCTATAATTTGTGCATATTTTTCTTGTTCTACTGGATCACCTTTATTTTTATACAAATGTGAATTAGGATCATATGGTGTATTTACTGGATTTAAATCAGAAAATCCAAATTTATCAATGATTGATTGAGTATAATGGGATTGAGATAATATAATATTAGCTACTGTTACACTTCCTCCACTTGAGATCTGATAGGATGAGAAATAAAATTTATTAGTACATACATGTGTATTTGCTCCACTATCTAACCACCAATCTAAATTTGTATAAGTAAGATTAATAGATGGATTTATAGATATCAACCTGAAAGATGAGTCAACGGGTTTTGTTTCGATCATATTCACTTGAGATTTGTTTTGACTTGAGCTGATCTTCTTGTTGGTTTCAATCTTCTCTTTTTTTCGATAGAAACAATCTTTTGCATAATGGTTGTCTCAGCCGCAAACATAGCAGAATTGATCACTGTCATTCTTTTTCTCATGATTGGGTCTAGAAAATTTCTTTGATTTATTAAACTTGTTTTTGTGAATATTTCCACTTTTCTTGAAACTTCTTCCGTGAAACTTGTGATTCTTATTCTTATTTTGAAAGTGTGGATTTTTAACATTATTTTGCTTTTCAGTTAAATGAACTTTGGATGACATTTGATCTTCTTTTCTTAGTCGAAGTTTAAATTGATCTTCAATTCTAATTGATTGAATGACAGACCTCATTTCAAGTTTATTTTGTGATTATCTAAGATCTTGAGCAAACTTTGACCAAGAAGGTGGTAATTTATCTATGAGACAAGTAACTTGATAATTTTCATCTAATTTTGTCCCTCCACCTCTATGTATTTCTTGAATCATATTTTGAAATTTATGATTCTGATCATTGATAGGAATTTCGTCAACCATTTTATAACTATGAAAATCAGAAATTGTAAACCTTATTAATCCTTCATTATCCCTACTATATGCATCCTCTAATGCATTCCATATGTCTATAGCCTTTTCATATTTTCTATAAAATTCATAAAGGTCATCAGAAAGACAACTTAAAATTCGAAAACGACAGTGAAACTCTACTTCCTCAAGACTAGGTTTTGATTTGGAAGTGTCCTCTTTAACAGTTTCTTTTTTACCCTCTGTGGGAGTTTCTTCAATGCCCAGTGTGGGAGTTTCATGATTACCCTCTTTGATAGTTTCTTTTGTATATGGTGCAGTTTTTCCTAATACAGTTATTAAACCTAATGCAATTAACCATGCTTCCATTTGTTATATCCACCTATTAAATCCAGATTTGAGTGTATGAACATCATCTAGACCCATTTTGAGTAAAGAAGAGATAATGATAGAAAATAACTGCAATTTAATCAACAGAATAAAAATATAAGAAATATTTAGAGTAAAAGCTTGCCTAAGTAATTCTGTCTAATGATATAAAAATATTCCTTAATAAAAAACAGTAGAATTATGTAATCTCAGAAAGTATACTAATAAATTATTACTTCTTGTCTTATCCGATTAAAGAGAAAAATTCGCTTAAGATTGTTATTTTTTTCTTACCTTTAAAATATAATAAAAGGTATCGGATAATTTTCAGAAAATAAATTATAATTAAAATTGAGTTATCCGGATTGTGCGAAGCACTGTCCTTAAGTGAATTCCGTCTCTACCGTGCAAGATTTGGAATTGCAACCAAGATAATCTGGGATAGTCAACTTCTTGGGACACGACCGTGGAAGTGACAGATCACAACTCCTTGATACCCAGCAATTTATCGAATAATATTATTGTAGTAGTGAATTGGAAATCTAGAGGAATAATCTGAATAGATTAAGATGATATGGAAATATTGTTTTTTTTCTCTGTTTCAGAATGCATCCCCTAAGAATGAGAAGGACTTATATTTAGAAAGTCAAAAACGTTTTTGCATGAATTAGGGAAGAGAAAGAGACAAAACTGTCATATTCCTTGAATATCAAAATAGGAAACACATGCATGATTGCTGTAAATATATTTACTATTAAAGAGTAATAAATATGAAATCAATTGTTACTAACAGAAATAATTTACAATTAAAGAAATAAATCTCAGTTTTAATTTTAAATTAATCTTCATATCAACAAAAATGATTAATGCATATGACATAACGGATAGTCAATCAATTGGAGATATATGCAAACATAATAACTTGAAATTTTGAGTTTTAATGTTTAAATTCCAACACTATGTCTCTCTGGGTTTCACTTGTTTCTCCATGTGAAAGACTGATCTATTTTAAGGGTCTCTAAGGTCTGGAGTTTCAAGTTTCAATAGTACGTCTTCAAGTTGGTAGCATTTGATAAATTTTAGGAACTCCCTAATATCTGATTTCAGTCCCTGCACCATTTATACTATTTTAAAATGTTTCATTTGCATTGCAGGTACTTGTTGGAGCTCACAGTAGAATTGGATCTGTGGGAGGGAGGGAAGAAAGAATTATACGGTTTCATTTAACAAGGATATATAGCATGAGAGATGGTGGAAGGGATGGAGGAAGGATGGACAGAGGGATGGAGGGAGGGATGGAAGCTGAGCTGGATGAATAGTAAGGACGAAGGAAATTATTCGGAGAGGGATGGAGGGAGGGTTGGAAGGCAGGATTTAGGAATGGATCTGAGGGATGGTTTCAGGGAGGGATAGTGGGAATGATGAGCGGAGGGATGGAGGAATGGAAAAATTTTTAGTGTAATATTAATAAATTAGAAACAGAGATGGAACTAATAGATTTCAGAAAAAAAATTATATATTATCCCCCCCCTCAAAACCATTTTATCAGAAGGGAGATACTTGGAGTGTACTCTTGATAATGTGAAAATATCTCTAAACTATGTTGAGGTATTCCTGCCAACAACAACCTTCAGGGTGCAAAGTGACAAAGATAGGCAGTGTATTTGATGATCTGGTATCACTAGCCCGTTTAGTTATGAATTTTATAAGGGAGGTTACACGTTCTTCTGGAAAGAAGTTCCCCAGGTTGGAGAGCTATAATTTTCGTGGAAAGTGGATCAAAATTCTAGATTCTTTAGCAAAAATCCGCTGCATGTGAGAGAAGTGGGAGCCTGAGAGGGAAAAAAGAAGGCAGTCCATGTCCAATGTCATAGATGTAGTTAGAAACCCTCTCTACGATGTAAATAATATACTACCAAAATTGGAGTTATCGGACATAACACCAGATTTGGAGTTATGTTTGAAGAATGAAGAACTCCTCTTAAAAGCATTTCCAGCTCTTGGTGAGCTTGCAGAATTTTCTGAAATGATCAACTTCTTATTAGAGGTAACCGATCTACTACACGAACCCATCGAAATGATATGAAAATTATGTAAAGAAAGTTCTATGGCTGTTCTCCTTATAGGTAGTCTCCTTTCGTTCAAACAACCCGACCAATACACATGGGGAAAGGTTTGTAAAGGTCTTACGAAGTTGGTAAAAGATGATTATTTTCATTCTAAAACACACAGACGCATTTTATCCTACTGCATTGATGATTTATCTTCACATCTCCAATCGTGCTTTTATTATTCAGCATGCTACCCTATCACTACAGCAGAAATTACTTTCTGCGACCGGATTTCCGGTCGCAGAAAGTTCGTGCGCCGGTCACAGAAAGTAATAACGGTCGCTGATTGATGATTCCGGTCGCTAATAGAACGGTCGCAGAAATCACTGTCGCTGATGCTCTTTTGCTGACGTAAATGGTCGCTGAATGACATATGCTGGTCGCTGATACTTTTTCTGCGACCAAATATTTTTGGTCGCTATTTGTTTTTGCTGACGTCAGGAAGTCATTTCAGCGACCAAATTAACGGTCGCAGAAAATCATAAACCGGTCGCAGAAAGTTTTCTGACAGTTTTTTACAATTTTGTTATTATTTAAATTTGCACCATTTAATAATTGGTATGACATGTACCAACATACAACATAAATATCGATATATACAATACATAAATACAAAACATCGATACATAAAAAATAAATATAAACATAAATATCGAAAAACTGATAATATATCGATCAAACATAAACATCGAAATGTCAAGTAATAGAACGATCTAAATGTCGCATAACATAAGCAGATAATCTAATCAAGTACCATAAACAAATAATCTAATCAAGTACCATAAACAGATAATCTAAAATGTCAAAACAACATCTGAATAAGATATAAATAACTAAACTAAACAGTACCATCGTCGCCGTTATCCTCGTCATCATCCTGAGGAGCGGGAATCGAGGCCGACTGCAAGCCTGAACCTCCCTGTGAAGTTGTAAAAGGGTATTTTAGATAATTATGATTTAGGGTTTACATTTCACAATTAAAATATACTGAAATATTGAATTTTGTACCTGAGCTCTGAACCGAGCCTCCAATCGAGCCTCCACCTGAGCCTCAATGCGAGCCTCCATCTTATCAAGTAGCCGGGATGATATCCTCTCAACATCTTCTTCTGTGAGATGCGTCGATGGCGGCATAGAAGAATATGACTGTGACAAGTACGACCGAGCACTGTTAGACCCACCAGAGCGAAACATGCCTCTCGTCTTGCCTGAAACATTAAAAGTAAGACAAGTAGTATTATTTGACAAAGCTAAAAATAAATTTCAAATTTCAAAGAATGTTTCTTTTACCTAGAGCACCGAGACCGTAGTTATCGCCGTGGACATTCTGATCATCAATGCTCGTAGTGAACCAGAGATCAGCGTCATATCTGGGCCATGTCTCTTTATCCTCTCCATACTTGTCCTTCACAGCTTTCTCATATTTTAGCTGCAAATTTTGTAAAAATATAACAATAATGTTACGTACAACATGAACCATGATATTTTATACAACGATTCGAAAGTACTATTACCTGTGCATTTTTAGCCTTAGTACTAATGTATTCCCTAGTCTTCTTGTTCGTATGGGTAGGCTAAAACAACTCATCGCTCCATCTGGGTTCGCGCTCTTGTGTTTGCTTCTGTTAAGAATTTGAAAGACAATTTCATTTAAAAAAAGATTATCAAGGTTAGTTCGATTATATTTAATAAGAATGAAAATATATTAATTTAATGATAAACAACTTACGAAGTGTTGTTTGTGAACAAGCATGTTCACAGAGCCCATCAAAGCCCCTGCACCTTCGACATTGGCCCTATTTTCTGCATTCCGCTTGCTCCGACTGGTAAAATCATCGTTGCACCAATGATCGACGAGTCCGAGCCAGTACGCTGGCTTGATCCATTCGCAGTAGGGGCGAGGAGCAGCCCCACACTCCTTCCACTCAAGCATTGAATCTCCGTACTGCTTGTTTGCTGCCCCCTTGCATTTATTAAGCATGTCTTTCAGCCGTACATCAGCTATTTTTCTAAATGTAGTCCATGCCTCACGTTCCACTACATCCGATGCAAACTGATAGTGCTTCTGCAATGCATAGTGGACAATTAATATCGTACTTCCTAGATAATATCCTTATTATTAGACATTTTGTTTTAGAAAATTTTACTTACCAAAAACTCTGTCTGGATAATATCTTTATTATCCTGGGGGAAATCCGTGTATCTGTAGTACGGGCCAGGATAATTATTTCATACTTCCTGCGAAATAATTTTGGCGACATCCTTCGTCTTCTCCGGGTGCCCTGCATCAAAAGTCCTACAAATAGAAATAATTATTACGATCACTACAATTAAAGCATAATTACAACATACAAAAAAATTAAATATTACTTGAAACCCGCCAACCGAAGCACTGGTCACAAATTCAGATCTGAAGGCAGTGCTTTGTATGCATTTCGACCGCGAACATTTCTCTCACTAGACTCTCCTTCGTTTTCCGCCGGTGCCTTTCCCTTTCCCTTTCTACTCGGTGCCATATCTAGAAATGAGATAACAAAACAATGTTGCTATAGTACTAGATGGCACAGATGAAAAACATATATACATATATAGTAATAGAGGTCACAGATGAAAATAACAATACATATATATAATTGGTACATTTGGATATGATCTATCTGGCATGAATTTCAAAATTTCAGACATGTACAAAGAATTATTTTCCAATGAAAATAGCAGGACCTTTATACCACTATTTTATTATAATTTAGTTAAGCACCACAATAGGCTAAAAGGAAGCATCTAGGACAAGTTGACTATGTAATGCCATACTAGATTGACCAGCAGAAAATGCCTATACTTTCAATTCCTAATATGGACAGTATTATAAACAGGAATAAAACATGGAACCAGAACAAGAATGCATACATCAGATAAAACTTCAAGGTATCAAATTAACACAGCAGGTTGAAATTTCCCTCGAAACTAATAAACATGTTGCTAAACCTTCGTTAATTCCACAGAGACACAGCCACACCTATTAGTAATTTTATTAGAGATGTTAATATTGTTATACATATTGATTAATGAGAATTAAAAGATGGTCAGTACCAATACATGTTAGAACCATATCAGTAAGGTCAAAGTTTTACATAGAAAACACATTTTTTTTTCCTTTATTTCACAGCAACTGACATAATTTTTAAAAGCACCATTTTGACATAATTTCTAGCATTGGTTATGCATGTATCAAGTCTAATGGACCTTTAGTTGACTACTGTATGGCTTCTTATATATGTGAGAACAAAATGAACTCTGGTTAGGTCAAATTAAGTTCCAGACAAAATTAGAGCATTATTAATCTGGTCCCAATTTATTATATATATAGTTGATTAACAGTAATATAATCTTTGGAATTCCAACTAGCGATCAAGTGATCCCTCCTTGTCATATTTTATATACATTATCATATAATCTTTTGATTCCAACTAATAGGTGGACTAATCGATCAAACGTCAAAATAATTAGGCTAAACAAAGTATGATAACTACCAAATTTAACCAACAATTTAATAAATTCAGGCCCGCATTCAACCTTTAAGTCAACCATTATAGAAAGTGAGCTATTTTACCCAAATCAAACAAAATTAGAAAGAGAACAACATGACTTGTACCAGTATGAAGAGAATCGAGCAATCTCTCTTGCTGGCTGCTGACTGGTGCAGAGAGGGGGTTTCGATCTCAGTCGTTCCTGCTGGCTGCTGACTGGCACAGAAAGGAAGGGAGTCCTGCTGGCTATTAAATCAAAAAAATCGAGAAATCACTAAACCATTATCTAAGCAGCTATTAAATCAAAAAGGAGATGGATGCCATACCTTCAAAGAGGAGCTAAACGAAGAACAAATCCAAAAAACGCCAATCGTTCCTGCTGGATTTGGTGGAGAGACAGTGAGGGAAAGGGGGAAGAGAGGGAGCAATAGGGAGAGATAGTGAAGAAAAGAGAAATCTGGTAGGGTCAATGGTGGAGAAGAAGGAGAGGGAGCAATAGCGAGCAACAAGGAGAGGGAGCACCGCACTGGCGGAGAAGAAGGGTTAGGGTTTGGCGCGAGGAGGAGAGAAGACGCACGCCCTTAATTTTTTTTCGTAATTTAGCAATTTCTGCACAGAGAAGAAGACGCGTGTGCCCTTAATTTTTTTTCGCGAAAACTTTCTGCGACCGGCGCCTCAACCGGTCGCTGATACCAGTCGCAGAAAGTTTGGTCGCGGTTTTCCGATTAATTTCTTTTTTATTTCCGGAGAAATGAATTTTCTGAGACCGGCGTATGAACCGGTCGCTGATACCGGACGCAGAAAAACGTTTATGCTGTAGCGTATAGGTTCCAAGATTCCTGCAACCCGTCTAATTGAGATATGGATTGCTGATGGACTTGTGAAACCAGAGAAGGGAGAAACTCTAGAGGATACTGCAAATAAGTATCTCGAGGAATTTGTTCAAAGGTATTTTTATATTTTTTTAGATATATTTTGGCATTCAGTCTTATAATTTATGCGTGCCTATTAGTTCCAAAGTCATTCCTTTGGGGGATATATGAGATCACATTTACTAATAGAATAACTGCCACTTCAAGCGTTAGCTCATAATTCAATGAAGTCATCAATAAAACTGAAGTTTTTTTGTTTGCTAAAAAATAAAGATTAGAAGGCCTACTTGATCAATTAAAGTACCTTTTTTCTTTGTTTGTTAGGTAAATTCAGAATTAAGGTGTGTTGAAAATTAATGAATCGTAGATATAGAAGAAATGATTTATAATCTTTCTTTTACTAATAGAGGAGTACAAAGGAAAATGGTTACAAGTATTTATTTTCTTTCCCTTGTCTTCTCTTATGCATCTTGCAAAAAATTCTATAGCCATTGAGTTTCTATTTGCACCTATTGTAAGAGTTTACAACATATATCTAGAATATTCATCCTTAAGTTTACAAGGTATCTTTACAATATCCATAGTTTTTCAAGAAACTTCTAGAATGTTCTTACATAGGTTTACTGTAATCTAGAATTGTACGTCTCTATGCATTTTCTAAATATAAAAACTAGTATATCATAGAGTAATCTAGTGAATTGAAGGAATTAGTATAGAGCATCAATAAAGAAGACTAATGACTTTTATTTCTTAAAGATAAAAAATGTCCTCTTGTTCATTTAGAAACTTTGTTCTTTTTTATAAATATGTAATTGATTGTTGTTAGCAGGTCTTTGGTTTGGGTCTCCAGGAGATCATCCTCAAGCACAATCAAATATTTTCAAGTACCTCGTGTTATTCATGAATTTGTCCAAGTAACATGTGATACCGAGTTTTTACATGTCAATCCAACTAATGATATCAACGGCATGAATCGTGTAGTAATCCTTCCTAATAACAACAATCAATACAGAGAGGTTAAAATTGACCATTTACGTTGTTATATAGCTTCTGATTTAGATAGAGATGTACTAGGAACATGTCCGTACCTGAGAGTATTGGAATTGAGAAACTCCACAATCCGAGACACCATTTTAACAAAATTATATTACCTACAACATCTGGGCTTGAGGGGTAGTAACATAAGTACGCTTCCTGAAAATATAAATAACATGAAATATCTTCAAACTCTAGATGTTAGAGATACAAAAGTAGAAACCCTACTTGAATCTCTATGGAACATCTTAGCACTCCACCATGTTTATACCAATCCTAGTCCTCAAATTCAAGGCCCACCCCCAACAGCAAATTTACCAAACCTACAAACCTTGAAAACTGTTGTGGTTCCGAAGTCATGGCTCAAAACCTTTCCATATTCTATGACCAATCTTCGAAAGTTAGTACTTTCAAATATGGACAACCCAACTTGCAAACCTAATCCATATTGGGAATCTATTGCTAAAATGTTGAGTCGCTTGATTAATCTCCACTCAATGAGCTAGAATTACAGGTGACATTGTACCGGCAGAATTTGCCCATACGAGGGCATTTCCAAACCTCGATACGGTGAAGTCTATTAAATTAGAGGGAAAGTGGAATTACTTCAAACTTACCATAGACAACAATGGATTTCCACCAAATCTTACAAAACTCATCCTAGCCAAATCTGGTTTGAAAGAAGACTCCATGCCCAGACTAGAATGACTACAAGCACTGAAATATCTAAGCTTAAAAGATGGAGCATACATGGAGCATACATGGGGAAGAAAATGATATGATCCACAAATGGATTTCCACAGTTGCATTTCTTAGAAATTTCCAAATTGAAGAACTTGGAGATTTGGGAGGCGAATCCAATGACTATGCCACAACTTATCAAACTGCGTGTTGTTAAATGTTGCAAGCTTGAGAACATTCCCAATTTGGACCATGTTACTGATAAAGATATAGTTAATTGAAATGCAGCTTTCACTCTCTTCTTTTATTTTATTCGCCTTTCTTTTTTTCTTTATCTTTTTGGGTGGATTTGTGTGCCTTGTTGTTTATGTTCCTATTTTAGTTTGTGTTGTGATTTATGTACCAGTGTGCTAATTATATTGTATTTGGTATTACTTTGGAGTAAATTAAGTGGTTTAATTGTACGCAATTGGTATTTCCAATAAATGAAACGATATATTTACTTTTTTATTTATTTTTATCATGCATGTTGTATTTTGATTCTAGATTGGTACGTCATGATTTATAATTAGCATAGTAACAAAATTTACATATAATTCATATATAGTAGTTTATGATTTATTAGTTTTATGCACGTAGATATGAACAAATTAAACAAGTTCCGGAATCATCCCTAAACTTTTTACATAACGTTGTGTTTCTATTTAAAATGTTTAATATATCTATTTATTTATACAATTTATTTTCAGATGACAAATTAACTAGTTGCTATGCTCGTGCTGGAACACATAATTTGTTTCCTCTGGTTTATCATTAATTTGTCACCGACTTAGCACACGCTCTCTCTCTCTTCACACCTCTATTCTCTGTCAGACTCTCATAGTTTCGCTCCAAATATGGGGAACACTTTTTTTTTTGTAATTAAAAAAAATTATTTTTTGTTACTTTGTTGTACAGAAAATACAAGTACCGATTCATAGACTTGGTTCTTTGTGTGGTGCATTGTTTTTAATTGTAAAAATATCGATAACACGCCCATACTTTGTACAATCGTTTTAAAAAACGAAGACAGGGGAACCAAACGAATTTGGTCTACCCATGGGTACTTAATCTTTGTTCAATCCCTTTGTTTTTGGATTTTCTGTGATCTAGTGTATGAAGTGAGGTGTGTGTGTGTGTGGGTGGGGGGGGGGGGGAATCAAATCTATATGGTTCCGTAACATAGGAAGGACCAATTCAAACCATAATTTCGGTAATTACTTTTTTGTAAAGAAAAATTAATCAATCTCTTTTATTCATCACTTTTTATGTCATAACAAATTCATATTATAGTTAAATACAATGACGATACTAAATTTTGTACACTTATGTTTTTGGTGAATTGACTGAATACTGGTGTAATTGATTTTTATGAGATAATTCAAATTTTTTCTACATGTTTCTTTTAATTATTTGTTCCCTCAGACTTTGCTAAAAAAATTTATAATATTTTAAAAATCTTTTACATTCTTCAGATGTAGGAGCATTTTTGGCGTGCTAGTAAAATGACAACTTTGGAGGATTCTATCATTAATTAGTTCGGTGGGAGTTATGATTGTGCTTCAATTTTTTTCTACAAATTAATGTTTAAAAAAAAACTAAATCCTATAACCATATTATCCTAAAAATCTCCAAACTAGAAAATCCTATAAATTAAGATATAGATAGATTGTCAGTTGCAGGAACCTTATGACGGAGAGCGCTCAATCAATGTTGTTAAGGATGCGGGCGATGAGTGCTATTATCAAGACGGAGTAGCGGCGGAGAAAGCGAGCTACCTAGATACGACCATTAATTTTGAGAGTGCACTAGAACACTTCTGTGTTGTTGGATATATATATTTTGAAATCCTAGCTCCCCCTTTAACTGTAATGCCATCGGCTACATAGTGATGGTTAGTAGTCTCACTGATGACGGTATGTGGATAAATATGGTGGATATATAAATGCAAAGAGTATGCGCGTATTTATTAATATAGCAATGTCGGATTGAACTTATCTCCGATACCATAGAGGATGTGCCTCATTTACGGTTTGAGATTAAATCTCATTGCTTTGGAATTCATACTAGCAATATTGTTGGGCTTTGTGATTCATGCCGAGTTAAAAAGAACGGTCTAGATCCATTAAATGTAAAATATTCCCTTGTGTAGTATTGAAGAGGATGTAAATTCGAGTTAATCCACATAAATTCAAGCAACATTTACTAGTTAATTTGTGTAACTGTGCAATTAATCCACATAAAAGTTAACGAGTTGTGCATGCAATTAATATTGGTAAAAAATATATGAGGAGGGATCCACTTACAATTAACATTTGTTGATGCATGTTTCTTATAAATTGATATTTCTTAGGCAATAGGTAAATAATTATAAACAAATGTTAATTGTAAATGGATCCCTCCTTATGTGAACATGTTTCGTTGATATTTCTTATAAATTGATATTTCGTAGTGACTTGTCAATTCTAATTTATCAACATGTAAGTAATTGTACATGCAAGTAACATTCACTAATTTATCAACATGTGCAATTAATCTACATAAAAGTTACCGAGTTGTGCATGCAATGGATAAACAACATATATATACATATGAATCATAAAGATTGTGTGAAGATTATATATTATGTGAACATGTTTTGTTGATATTTCATAGTGATTTACCAAGTCTATTGGAGTTTACCATTTCTAATTCAACATGTGGGGCTTGACGACACCAATCAAATTGTACATGCAAGCAACATTCACTAGTTTGTCTAATTGTGCAATTAATTCACATAAAAGTTACCATGTGCATGCAACATAAACACTCAAATAAACATCAATATATAGAATTCATCTCCTTATTTACAATTACAACATATCATATATATGCAACAATTTCTTTCGATTTCACTAACTAATTCACTATATTTTATTAGACACTAAATTTATAAGATCATTATCAATTATCCTGGTTAGGTTATAAAGAAATGAGTCAAACTAACTTTCAACTAATAAAACATGTTTTGAACAATAAATCATGTTTTCATTCCAAGTCTTTGGCAGTGTCGTAATGAATATGTGACAATTAATTAATTGATATAAAGTTACCATGTGCATGCAACATAAACACTCAAATAAATATCCATAAAATTAATCTCCTTATTTACAATTAATTTTTTTCATTGAACAAAGTATTTGTTAGCTTCGAGAAGTTTATTGCTTCTTCTTGAGTCATTTTCTTTTGCTGAAATTTGTTGCAGTTTTTTTTATTTTTCGGTCACATAATTTTTCACTCTGATACCATGTTATTTTGTAAGATGAGAAGAGAGAATAAGAAAATAACTTATTATTTCAATCTTATTTATAGCTTTACATGTGTATCTATTTATAAAGAAATAAAAAAAAAATTAGCTGTTGACTATTCCCTCTTCTATTTAATTAATTACAAACATTATTTCCTAGTTTATTAATTACAAGACACTATTCCCAAAAAGCTAACCGTTACAAATAAATTTGAAAGTAGCCATTTATTTTAACAGTTATAGTTTTTTTTTTTTCCTTAATTGACAAACACACATTTAAATAGGGAGCGCAAACTATACAGATGATGCATGTGTCCTCACCCATAACAGATGAGAGGTGCGTCTCTTGTAGTTTTCTTTCAACATATGAAATCGACTAGGATATATAGTTTGTATTTTTATATTATTTTGCATTGGTGACACAAAATTTCTTCCTATAAAAACAAATTCGATACTACGTTTTCATCTATATAAAATATCACGGTTTAAATAACATATAGCGAATTTAAATAACATTATTTGTTCATACCATAGGCGACTCAAATTTGACACATTAATTAAATTATAGAGTCCAAATATTTAATTAAAGTTTGAGAAAAGAGTATGTCATATTGGTAAATAACTAATTAAATTGTTTTGAGGAATCATCTATTTATAGGGTTTCAAGGGTCAGTCTTCAAGTTGGTAGCATTTGATAAATTTTAGAAACTCCCTAATATGAGATTTCAGTCCTGCATGCACCATTTATACTAATTTTTAAAATGTTTCATTTACATTGTATTGCAGCTACTTGGTGGAGCTCGCAGTTGAATTGAATCTGTGGGAGAGAGGGATAGCAAGAGCGATGGAGGGAGGATGGAGGGAGGGATCGATGGAGGCTGGGACGGTGGGACTTATTTTATTGATAAAAAAAAAGTGGTGTTTCATTGACTAATTGTCTCGATTCCCATTTCTCATCATCTCTTGCTCAGTTGCTCATCACTCATTATCTAATACCCAATGAGGGGATAATTTCTAGAGATGACACTTTAAAGATTATACTTCAAATAAGACTAAAATAAGATTCTTTAATATTTACTTCTATATTATACTTACGAATCCAATCAGCATAATAAGCATAATAAGAAAGACCAGATCCATACCACTAATATTTTGTAATAGATTAAAGTTAGTATACAAATTGTTAGGGAATTAATTGATATATAATCAATGGTTTTAAATTAAATTAAATATACAACCTACCAAAATTATGGATAACATTTTATTTAAGAATCATTGAATGTTTGTCAACATTATCAACACAATTTAAATATCAATACAACTTATTTATTTGTAACTAATGTTAAATTTGTTGAATATTTAGACTCTACAACTTACAAAATAATGGTTTAAATTTAATCACATATGGTATGAACCGATAATGTATGTAATTGTGTTATATATTATTTAAATCTTTATATTTAGTGGTAGATGAAAATCATTTTTTTTAGAAGAAATTTTAAGTCATATATACCAATGGAAGATAATATAAAAAACATATATAGCACCTCTTCTGTCAATGGGTAACAGACCAATGCATGTGAAGCACGCATTGGGGTGAGAGAGAGATATTAATGTCACGCGAAGCATGCATTTGAGAGATACATGAAAGGTGTATATATGTATAAATTAATATCTTTGTTTCTCAACGATCTTATTATATTACTGCCTCCACTCTGGAAGTAGGGCCCTTGAGGAAATGTTTAGTTTGACCATGAATGGATGTCGTTTGGCATACATGAGGGGATGTGTCTTCTTAGGGTATGGAGGTATGGAGGTATGGATTCGCCAAAAGTCACCAAACCAATGTTAGAAAACTTCTCATTAATGTTTTATCTTTTATTTAGTTTTTTTATTTCCTTCTTATACTGACTTCTATTGTTAAAAAAGATGAATCTTAGTTGGCTAAATATATACTTTACTTTTCAGAAGCTCGAAAGAACAAAAACATGACAAGAGTTATTAAAACTGAAAGGAACAAAAAAAACAAGTAATTAACATTTTTTTTTATTATTGAAGTTATTAACATTCTATTAGTAAAAAGGAGCAGACTCAACTCTAGCATTATACGAGAAGTATATTTGTACATCAAGGTAGACATATTTTTGTGACGAAGAGCTTGAAATTATGTTATTATCGATCTAATTTAAAAGAGAAAATTGCGTAGAAGAGGTCCGTTGTTTTAAATTCGTAAAATTACTCACAAATTGTCCAAATATGAATGACATTCAACAGAGAAAAATACTCACCTCTAAGAATGTTTATGGTCCCCAAGGTAGTTTGAGTGGTCCTTCAAAGATAATTATGGTGCGAGTCTGTTTGAGAGATTTGATTGGGGAGTGAATCAGCAGATTCTGATTCACTTCCTTAATTTTTATTCATTTCTTATTCGATTCGACAGATTCTTACCGATTTGTCCAATCCTGATTTTTCCTTCTATGGTCAAATTTATTCAAAATCTAGCCCAGCCGACAGTCTGTCAATGATAGTGCTTATCATTTAATAATTCATAATTAGTTAATTATATATTACAGGTTGGCAAATATTTCACCGAGTCGTTTATATAAACAGATAACTGGTACCTTCGCTTCTCCATATATTCAGTATATAGCACATATATACAAATGGAGATGACGATAATAAGAAACTCATGCCTAGCTTACATCAGTAGTTTCGCTCTCAAGTGTATTGTGAACCTAGACATCTCCGGGCGCATCAAAGCATACGGCCAACCCATGCCTTTGCATGAACTCGCTCGTTCCATACCGATCCCACCAGAGAAGGACTCAATGCTTGGCCGCATCATGGCACTTCTTGTTCACCAAGGAATCTTTGCGCAATCCGAAGCAGGCTACCTGCTCACTCCCATCTCAGAGCTCCTCCTGGTCGAGGGCTCCAACTTGGGCATTTACGTGCATATGTTAACACAGGTAGACTTCCTCCAAAGTTGGGAACGTCTCAGCGAAGTGTTAACAGATACCGGTACATGCACCCTGTTTGAGAAAACATTTGGCGGGAAACAGTTGTGGGAGTTATCGAAGGAAGAACCCGGCATTGGTAATTCTAAATACTATATATGAGGATCACTCTCTTTCTCTATCTACGACTGTATATATTTGTGAATTTGCTACCTAATTAATTAATAATTACATTGGAAATTTGAAATGTCCAAACTAGGTAACTTCTTCAACGAGGCAATGACAAGCCAGACCAAGCCGTTAATGAGAGGCTTATTTGTGATGTACCCACATATATTTGATGGCTTACATAGTCTGGTGGACGTCGGTGGGGGCACCGGAGCTGCAGTGAAAATTATATCCGAAGCCTTTCCCGGATTGAGATGCATTGTATTTGACCTTCCGCATGTAGTTGCAGAGGTATCAAAAAATGACTCCTTTGATGTGGTTGGGGGAGATATGTTTGAAAAGATACCTCCAGCTGATGCAATTTTTATCAAGGTCTCTGCATATTCAACCTCATGCTCGAGCTAAATTCACCATTATTATTAATATTTCTTATAATAATTGTTTAATTTTGATAAATTAACCATGAAAATTTGATGTTCTTGTTTATGCAGAAGACACTACTCTATTATATATACAAATTGAAATAATTAATTAATTACCTTTTTCCAACATGTTTCTCAGAATATTCTTCATGACTGGAGTGATGAGGACTGTGTTCGGATACTAAAGCGATGCAAAGACGCAATTGAATCCAGAAAACATAATGCTGGGAAGGTCATTGTGGTGGACATCATCATAGATTTAGAGAGTGATGACCCAAAAGAAGTGGAGACAAGTCTTTTGTTTGACATTGAAATGATGTGTTGCTTTGGGTCGAAGGAACGTTACAAGAAGGAATGGCATGATATCATACTGGCATCAGGATATTCTGATTACAAGATATATCCTGCTAGGGTGGGTACTGATGCTGTTATTGAACTCTATCCATGAATTTCTGTTATAATAAAGAAGACCAGTGGTGGGAGAGGATAATAAAACGATGTTTTATTTCATGCAGTTTTCAAATTAAGTTTAAAGTTATTTCCCATGTATTTATTTTCAATAAAGCTTCAATTACAGCAATTTTGCATCAATTGGCTCTTAATTGCAAACCTTTGAACAGAGTTTGGTCTGCTTATAAACTTAACTAATAATGATTATTAATTGTTGGTGTTTAATTAGAAAAAGAAATATGACTGGTACAAAAGTGTTACAAAAGGTCACTCATCGGAAGTTCTTCAATGGTATCAGGCCCAGTGATGTACTCCTAGAGTTCACCATAGCTCTGATACCAATTTCATAAAAAGAAAAAAAATGTGCCTTTAATGAAGAGAAAACAATAACTCAATTTCCAAACATATTTTCTTCTCTTACATCATTCAGAAAATACAACTCTGTTAAAGACTCTTAATATCAAAACAAACTCTTAAAATTCGTATACAAAATAAATGTAAAAACAAAATTCTAAACAACAACACTTAAACATGACCCTTGGTAATAAAACTACCATAACTTGTTATAGGGCACTCCAAATGACTTAAAACAAGAACCATATGAAACTAGACTAGAAAACATGTCAAAAACATAATTTGTTTTAGAATAGAACCCTTAAACTCAAACATTCCTCCCGTGAACTCGAACATTTTCCTTCTTTCATTCCAATCATCATCTTGTAATTTTCGACTAGCACCGTTGGTAGCGGTTTTGTAAAGATATCCACCACTTGGTCACGACTTGCAATATGACTCATTTGCACATTACCTTCCTTCACATGTTACCTAATAAAATGAAAATGAACATCTATATGCTTACTCCTCTCATTATATACTATTTCAAAATTGAAATTTGACATTGAAAAAAATATTATTCCTAAAGTTTTATTTGATTTATATAACTCATATGATTTTATATAAAGTATAAAATTTAAATGGTATTGATTGTATGCAAATTATCTAAATTATTTTGTTTCAAGATGATTATTTCTTCCGATTGATATGTATATGATAAATTTGATTTGATTATCATCTGTTATGTCTCGTTCGATTTGAATATTATCCATTTGAATTTTGAGGACAAAGTTTTTGAGGAGGGAAGAATTGTAACACCCCATAATTTAAATTATTGTATATATTTTGGGCTTATTTATAAAAAAACATTTAGGAGGTGAAATGTAACATCCCATAATTTTTTAGGAGGTGAAATGTATAAAACTACAAAACTCAAATAAATTAAAAAAACAAACGTGGCACTAAGGCCACACGGCCTAAGCTTGTGTTGCCACATATTTTTTGAACCACCGCTTAAAGTGAGAAAAATCTTCTAGAAAGGATACGAATTGGTCAAATGGTCGGAGAGCGTTACTTCAGGATTAATTTCTCTTTTGTCTAGGCAATTAATTTTCCAGGATATGTACTAGTCAGTTAGGGGTTACAACGATTGATGCATTAATGAATGAAGACTTGATGATGCTTCTGCTTTCTCCTTTTGGTCAATAAAATTTTTGTGCTTGTTTGATTGAGTTCAGATCCCAGTGAAGTAACTCAATTTTTGAGTTTTAAATTGGGAGCGTCTGATTTAAATCTGTGATAATCTATCCGAAGTGGAGCGTGCTGAATTCGAATCGCGAAACAATATCGAGTGACGGATTTAAATTGGACGGTTCCGATCCAAAACTCAAAAATTGAGTTACTTTAGGAGATCCGGACCCTATTTGAGTGGGGCCATAGTTGTGTCATCTTTGAATGGTCTGTGGACCTGATTTTTCCCAACTACTATGTGGACCCCTTCATTAAAAACGGGTCTGGCTCAGAAGAATTTATATCACTCTGAAGGTAGCTCACCCGTTTGAGTTTCAATTCGGCCTGTTCATTAAATATTGCCATTGATTTAAAGCATCTTGTGAATTTTTAGATGAGTTAAAAGTCAGGAAATGTCTCTGATTTAGATCGAAGGGCCCAATAAAACCAGGATATCCGTATTTTTTTTCAGAATACGGATACAGATCGGATATTAATCGAATACGGATATGAATTGGATATTAATTGGATACGGATACATGTTGGATATTATCAGATCCGAATATGGATATGAATATAATTCGAATTTCTAATTCTAAAAATATATATAATTAACTTGTTATGTAGTTTCAAAACATATATCTATTGAACTAAAATTCATCCCCAACATGACAATATTTTAATCAATATATACCAAGAAAAAATCATTTTGTTTAGACATATGTAATTCTAAAAATTAAATTAAGAATTAATATCGCACGATCTGGAATTAAATAATAATTGAAACTAATATCTAAATTTAAAATTAAATCAAATTAGACCCGTTTGAATCCCAAAATTTCTTACTAAAATCATGTTAATGCCTATACTATATACTATATATAGAACAGTAAATTGAGTTAATAAAAGAATACAGATAATTATCCGAATCTGTATCTGCTTTTCATATTAAAACTGATCCGAATCAGTAAATCCGAATCGGTATCCACATATATATTATGTATCTGTATTCATATTCGTATATGACTATCCGAATTGAATGCGAAAAATTTGGACTGATTTTCTACGTGAAGCTTTGAATATTAGTTGAAAAAAAACATTTTGTCTAGATATATGTAATTCTAAAATAAAATTAAGAATTAATATCGCATGACCTGAAATTAAATACTAATTGAAACTAATATCTAAATTTAAAATAAAATCAAATTAGACCCGTTTGAATCCCAAAATTTCTTAATAATTTGTGTCTCGTATTTAGATAATATCATGTTAATGCCTATACTATATACTATATATAGAACAGCAAATTGAGTTAATAAAAGAATACAGATAATTATCCGAATCCGTATCTGCTTTTCATATTAAAACTGATCCGAATCAGTAAATCCGAATCTGTATCCACATATTATGTATCTGTATTCATATTCGAAATATTTAAATACTTAGTGGAGACTATAATACAATCTTCCTAAATTGTAGATGTGGGAATAGAGGGGACATAGGATTGTGGGGATGAATATAATTATTCTATATATTATCTCATTTTTTTTCATAAGTTTTCTTGTAAAAATATTGGTTAAATTAAACACTTATTTACAACGGTTCGTTTCCAAATAATCAGGCTAAAACAATCGCACCATTAGAATTAATTCCTATTGGGATTCTATAAGTGGAGTTGTGGACCGCTTCATTAAAACGGGCCTGGCTGAGGCCTCAGCAGAATTTATATCACTTAAGGAAGCTCACCCGTTTGAGTTTGAATTCGGCCTGCTCATTAAATATTGCCATTAATTTTAAAGCAAATTTTCAGACAAGTTAAAAATCAGGAGTGTATCTGATTTAGATCGAAGAGCTCAATAACTCGATCGCCATAATTCAGAGGATATGGACTCGCCATAATTTTAGAATGATTAGATCTACTTTATATTTTACTAAAACAATTTGACGCTACAATTTATACAGATCACAGATGAACATCAGATCACTACTCCAAATTTGATCTTTTGCAACGACCTATTGCAACTAATAGACTAATTAGTTGCATTAGATTAATTATATTGCTACTAAAATAATTAGTTGCGATAGAGTATATTTATTGCAACAAAATAATACCAATTGCAACAAGTAAATTTGGTTGCCCGTCAAAAGATTATTGCAACCAATTTATCTTATTGCAACTACATGGACTGATAGCTAAGTCTGTGTCCAGATCAAATACTTTGGATCACGTGGCCATATTTTAACTTTCATTGGGGGTAAAGATGCAAAAAGTCCTTTCGTCTTCCTCACAAGTCGTGACTTTGTTCGTTCCAAACTATTTCTCTTCCATCACCTCCCTTCTCCTCCCTTCGCTCCACCTCCTTCCCACCGTACACACCCTCTCCTTCTCCTACTTCTCATTCGCTCATCTCCCAAAACTCTGCTCTCATCCACACCATTTTTAACCAAATGAAACTCTACACAATCACGTGGTTTAAAGACTACATTTCTACACACGCTACAGGGACAACGAATTGTGCTGCAAACCCGGCAGATTCAGGCCGGAACCAGCCCAGTCGGACCATAATCGACTTTACCGATCCTATTTTGGACCTATCAATCCCCCGCCTTCTTTGCCAACATCCAATATCGCCTTCAGGTAGCTGTTCACCCAATCGTTACCCGCCATCTCTCGACTGAGAGAGTCTCGCCTGATCGATCAAGAAGAGTGAGATGAGAGATAAAAGAGGAAGGTGTTGCTGTGTGAGCTGTCCAGGAAAATCGAGCTGCTTCTTTTTCTCTCCTGTTCAGCATAAACAAAACAGACTCCAGTTACAATGACAATTTTGTCTCACCGCCAGATCGGACTAATTCTTAATTTCAAGTATTTTTGCTTCATGCTTGTCCATCCAATTAATTTTTAATTTACTTCTAATTTTTTTTTTAAACTAGTTATAGATTTATTCCTCCAATTTCACAAAACAATACTCCTGCGTGGTGATAATTAACAAACGAGTAAATAAATAATATTTATCATAATAGTATGATTCTCATTATAAATTCAGAATGTCATAACATGGAAAAAACTTGAAGTTTTCCTTAAAATAATCATAGGTTTCTCGGAATAGATAAATATAGTACTACTATAACAGATAAATTTTGCAAATAATATTATTGACAATAATTCCACTTTCAATATAAAAAATATCAAATTTAATTATTACTGTCTTTTTTTGGTTTTACCACTTGAACTTGACATATATCAAATTAAAAAATTTGAATTATTTATAAAAAAAATTTATACCACCGATCTATATTTTAATTTTTTAATGCTATGAATAAAAACGCAGAACAAACTTCTATATTGTTTCAAGAAATTTAGACACACATAATACGTACTTATTAATAAATCAATGTTTTTGCTTAGAATTGACTGAGTTTAATCAAAATTTCAAGACCAAAAACCGCAAATTATTACCATATTACCCCCAAAATATTTAAAACCAAGCATAATCAATTTTGTAAAGATAATACTTAATATATTTCACATCCTACTTAAAGAAAACCCAATATTTATCTTGATTTGTTCACATCCTACTTGATATATTTCTCAATTATCTAGAACCAAGCATAATTTGTTCACATCCTACTTAATATATTTAACATCCTACTTAAAATAAGCCAATATTTCTCATGATGCTTTGCAACAAGCAAAATTACAGTACTTCTAGTAAAAAACTCCAATATTTCTCAAAATTACAAAAAAACACTCAATTAATTGCAAAATTGAATGCCAAGATACAAAAGTTCATATTCTAAAGCAATGCTATCCTGACCAATTGCAAATTTGAGAAATATTCAATGTTATAAAAAAATATTGTAATTAACTTTTGACTTGATTGCAAAATGAAAAATAGAAAAGAAAATTCTCTCATGGTACAGCATTGAGCATTCAGAGCCTGCCATGAAGACATGAGAAACACTATACCCTAGATCAATCGAATTGAAATAAACTGGACTCTCAATTTCATCATGTAAGGCGTTCTTTGCTTGACTGCATCTGCTGCCGCCTCAAGTCTGGCACACGAAGCCTAAACACAAGTTTTGAAAGCCATTATCTTCAACTCGAAAAAAGAAACAAGAAAAGAAAAGCATACAAGAACGATGCCATGCCGGCATCAATACGGATACTGGTGTCACTTGAGGTTTAGCAAAAGCCCAAAACAAAATTGAAAATAAAAAAATATCCAATTGTTGGTAATCTTTTGGTATGCGACTGCTGTACTAACAGGTGGTACTGTGGTTCTCATTTGCAACCGTCTAATACCTCAAACGAATCTCTTCAGTGACCATGTCTTTCACCTCGTCAGAAGTGGTAACAGGAAATAGTAAGGAACGGCTTAGAGGGTTCAGCACCTGAACATTCTCTAGTGCAACCTACATTAAGTTTGGTCTGATTTTTGGGACCCATTCAGGTTCAAGTCAAGTGAGACCAGCATGATTAGGTTTCTAATATTGAAATGTCATAACAAAAACATCTTATAAGTAAAACACTTGATTCTATAGCTAGATTTTACCAGAGGCTCACAAGCAATCCAATCAACAGGAAATTCATCTGAATGACCAACATCCACTTGATTGATCTGCTAAGATATAGAAAAACAGAAAAGTAAGATAAGAGATATGCTTAGACGCCCTCCCAAGCATCCTTTCCACCTGCACTGACTTTTTATTGTTCATTGACTGGCGTGTACCACAACTTATTTTCTGAAAATAAAAGAAAGAAAAAAAAAGTAAAATTATGAGAGGTAACAGTAACAAATACTAAAAAAACAGTTGAACTCTCAGTAATAGTACTGATGCATCATACCCCACTGGTACAGGAGTCTGTATCCTCTAAGATATCTCAAATTTTCAGTTTACATAAAACTGGGCCATCTTTATTACAATGCCTATTCGGAATGCGAATTCCTGGTACATCTAACTGTGTCAAATTTCTCACTGAGAATTTATTCTCACCTCCTCCCTTTGGGTCATTTTCAGGTTTATTACACGGATACAGAGAGATGGTTCTGGATTGCGTCTGACAGCATAACCACATGAAATTGGGGATTTGGGTGGTTGAAACTGACAGAATGCGGGAGACAATTCTAAATTATAGTTTGCCGTATTCTGTCAGATAAATCTTGTAAGGAATAAAGGGATGTGGTTATTATGTAATAGTGTTATTGGTAATGCATATAAAAGATCCACTGCCTTGCGTATATATATAGATGTCTTAATAAATATACGCGGCGGGTTGTCATATCCCTGATTTGGGGTGTGACAGTTGAGGGATTCACGGCAGGAGGAGGCATCGTCTCTGTCAAGAGGGGTGAGAGAGCGCGAGAGAGAGAAGAGAGCAGAGTGATTGTTTTTTCCGTTTGGGAAAGAAAGATGGACAGTTTACAGTTAAGTCCACTTTAACTGTGCAACTAGAATTAACTGAATTGGGGAACATTTGGGGGGAAAAATTATTTTCCCTTATATAACTCTTTTTTTTTCTTTATTGGAATGAAGTATCATTAAGAGGTTTGTTATATGGCGGAAAACCTTATGAGCTTTTAACCAAATTTTATTGGTGAAAAATTTGATCAACCCACCATATGATCATCTACCTTTAATCGAGGCTAGCATGTATGTTGATTTGATTGTGTTCCATTTATTTCTGAGCATCGAAATTACGTATTTCCCCCTCTAAAATTCATAATATCATATTTACTCATCTAAATTTCAAAACTCACAAATTTATCCCAACTTATTGTCTTTTCTATTACAATTCATTTTAAATTTAAAAATTACCCATTTTATCCTTGTTAACCTCCCCCCCCCCCCCCACCCCCCCCCCCCCCCCCCTCAATCTATATATATATATTTTTTTTAAAACTCGCAGTAACTATCTGTGAAAACTGAGATCAGGGGCGGATCTACTGTAGCACAGGGGGGTGCCTTCCAGAAGAAGTATATTTATTGGAATAGAGGATTACCAAATAAAAGCTAAATTAGCTTCCCTCCTGGATTTCGAGTTTTAGTGGTGATTTATTGGTATCGATCGACTCTGCTCCTCCCTGGAAATTTTGTTGCCCTCCTTTGGATGTTTGAGTTGTAATTCGAGTTAAATTTAGTGTTAAAATCAAAATAATTTTTTTGAATTATGATTGTTAATATTAATTATAAGTTATAGAATCATAAATTATAAGTCAAGATGTTGAAAAAATAAGTCAAAACATTATTTTTTTTTATTGAGTACTGAATTACCGAATTTTTTATTAATATCCAAATTTAATTTTAAATTTCAAAAAATACTCGGATCAGGACCGTTTTTCGAAATGTACCCTTTCAGGAAATTTTTTTTCCGGAAACAGCCTCTATTTCCGGAAAAAAATTTTCGGATTTACCCGGTATTTGGAAAATTTTTTTCCAGAAATGCATTGAATTAGTTTACAAAATCCGCGGAGTGTCATCGCTTTCACAGCACCCGCTCTCTCACAGTAAGTTTTAATTAATTTATAATTTAAATTTAATTAATTTATAATTTAATTAATTTATATTTTAAATTTAATTAATTTATAATTTTAATTTCATTTATTTATAATTTAAATTTAATTTATTTGTAATTTAAATTTATTTTATTTATAATTTAAATTTATTTTATTTATAATTTAAATTTAGAAGTATTTAATTTGTAATTATTTAAATATGTAACTATTTAATTTGAAATTATTTAAATTTTGAATATTGTCATATTAATTGAAAAAAATAAAAAATGGTGCAGAATAATTTTAAAAGTTTTATTAATTCTAAAATAATTTTATTATTTCTGAAATAATTTTGATTAATTCTGAAATGATTTAGAATTGTCTTAGGAACTTTTTGCTTTTCGGATTCCTTACGGAGCTCTGACAGCCAGATCGACCAGTTTCGATTGAGGTAATTTTATTTTCTTTATGTTATTTTTAATTTAATTTAATTTATAATTAATTACTTCATTGCAAAATATTTTTTTATTTTTTATAATATTGTCCAGAAAATTTAGAATTGTTTACAACCTTCCAAAATGGTTTATAATAATTTAAAAAATTCTAATATAGTTTAGAATGTTGCCATATTAATTTATGAAATTTCAAAATAGTGTAGAATAATTATTGAAAATTGTCTAGAATATTTTTACCAATGGCAACACAATTTTTAATTACTTATATGTTGTTATTTTTGAAATTGCCAAACAAATCAAAATTAAAAATGACAATTATTTGTGCGAAAATTTATATTGGAGGGGAAATCCAATATAATGATGACGGGGTCTATTACAGTACCCGAGCTAAATACTCATTACCGCTAACCGTGAACCACAATTTTGATTATCTTCAGAATGAGATTTATAAATTTGTTGGGTACAATGCTAGTCAAGCAAATCTGGAAATAAGTAAATGTTTACCTCCTTAGACGCCTCAGATATCCTGTGATTACCGTGAACTATCCACAACATGGGGCTAAATCTATGCTTAAGTACTGGGTCTGCCATACTACAAAATTCGAACAATATTGTAAATCACCTTAAATTTTTTCAAATTACTCTACACGATTTCGGTAATTTCTAAACAATTCTAGACTATTTCGGTATTTTCTAAATTATTCTACACCATTTGGTATTTTCTAAATTATTGTACACTATTTTGGTATTTTCTAAATTATTCTACACTATTTTGGTATTTTTCTAAATTATTGTACATCATTTTGGTATTTTCTAAATTAACCAGACAATATTCTAAACCATTAAAATGAACTAATTAATTATATTTTTAAATTAAAATAAAAAAAATACAAATGTAAAAACCTGAATCGCAGATCCAATCGATCAGACAATCAGAGCTCCGAATGGGACCCGAAAGGAAAAGAGATTCCTAAAAAAAATTTAAATTAATCGAAGAATTTTCTATATTACTAAGGTAATTTTCTACACCATTTGGTATTTTCTAAATTATTCTAGACTATTTTGGTATTTTTTAAATTATTCTACACCATTTTGGTAATTTCTAAACAATTCTAGACTATTTCGGTATTTTCTAAATTATTCTAAACCATTTGGTATTTTCTAAATTATTCTAGACTATTTTGATATTTTTTAAATTATTCTACACCATTTTGGTAATTTCTAAATAATTATAGACTATTTCGGTATTTTCTAAATTATTCTAAACCATTTGGTATTTTCTAAATTATTCTAGACTATTTTGGTATTTTTTAAATTATTGTACACCATTTCGGTAATTTCTAAATAATTCTAGACTATTTCGGTATTTTCTAAATTATTCTACATCATTTTGATATTTTCTAAATTATTCTAGACTATTTTGGTATTTTTTAAATTATTCTACACCATTTCGGTAATTTCTAAATAATTCTAGACTATTTTGGTATTTTCTAAATTATTCTATACTATTTTGGTATTTTCTAAATTATCTTAGACCATTCAGTATTTCCTAAATTATTTGGACATTATTTTAAACCATTTAAAATTAAATAAATTAAATAAATTAAATTAATTAAATTAAAAAAAATAATTACCTAAAAAATGGTGAAGAGGAAGTGATGGGGACGGGGACGGCCATACCATCGCGGGGGTATTTGTAGATTGGGTTGTTTCCGAAAATTTTTTTTTCCGGAATTAGCCCGTTTCCGGAAAAAAAATTTCCGGAAGTAGCTCCCGTTTCTGGAAAGGGTAGATTTCGAAAAACGTTACTGATGCGATTATTTTTTGAAATTTAATATTAAATTTGGATATTAATAATAAATTCGGACTGAATTATTTAATGGGTTTAAATCCGATAAGCTATTTAAATTCGATTCGATATTTTTTTGCCCCTTCTTGACGAAAATTCTGGGTCTGCCCCTGACTGAGATGACGTGAAGAGAGGAGTAGCTCAACGACTTTCTGTGAGTTATTGAATTTAGAAGGTTAAATATGATTGTATGAAATTTAGAGGAGGAAATGCCGAATTTCAAATATTGTTAGGGATATATATGAAAGAGGAGGGTTCAAATGCTTCCATGTTTTTGTGCCTCCATCATGCCTCCATCTCTTTCCATCATTTTCAAAGTTCAAACAGTCGATCCGAACCGCTCAACCTAACCTCCATACTAAAATATGTTTGGAGACCAAATTTTATATTTTTAGGAATTTTTTTACTATTTTTTTAGATAGGTACAAAATCAGTAAATCTGAACCATCTAAAAACAGTATTTTTGTACCTATCTACAAAAATAGTAAAAAAATTCCTAAAAATATAAAATTTGGTCTTCAAATATATTTTAGTATGGAGGTTAGGTTGAGCTGTTCGGATCAACTATTTGAACTTTGAAAATGATGAAAAGAGATGGAGGCATGATGGAGGCACAAAAACATGGAGACATTTGAACCCTCCTCTACATGAAATTGAAGATAATATAAAAAACATATCATCTTTTGTAACGGATGATTTCATGTGAAGCATGCCATTAGAGAGAGAAAGAAATGTTTGTATATATGTATACATTAATTGCTTTGTTTCTCAATGCTGTTATTATATTACTTTGTTTGACCAGGAAAGGATGACCTAATTTGTCTTACTGGAGGGGGTGTCTTTTGGGGGCATGGAGGGTTGGCTCCGCCAAAATTAATCAAACATTGTTTTTCATTGATTTTCTATCTTTTATTTAGATTTTTATCCCCATCTTTTACTAACTTTTATTTTTAAAGAATTTTAAATTCACCTAAACCTTAAATTTTAGGGGTGCAACGGATCAGATAATATCTGACCGTATCCGAATCTGTATCTGAAAATTTGATATGGATATCCGATATCCGAACATCCGTACGGATACGGATAGGGATATAGTTTTAAATTTTAATTATCCGTATCCGAATCGTAGATATATACTGTATAGTTTAATATATATTATGAAAAAATTTATGTCATTTACTATTATAAAAAGCAGATATCCGTATCCGTATCCAGTTAATATCCAATCCATATCCGTATCCATATCCGGAAAAAAAATAGATACGAATATGGTTTCACCACTGTCCAATCCGTATCCGATCCGTTTGCACCCCTATTAAATTTGGCAACAGCTGAGACAGCGTCCGGAACGTTTGGGAATAAATTGGAAAATGCATGGAAACTGGGGATGAAAATTTATTTGTTTATGTCATTTACTATTATAAAAAGCAGATATCTGTATCCGTATTTTTGTAGATAGGTACAAAAATACTGTTTTTAGATGGTTCAGATTTACTGATTTTGTACCTATCTAAAAAAATAGTAAAAAAATTCCTAAAAATATAAAATTTGGTCTCCAAACATATTTTAGTATGGAGGTTAGGTTGAGCGGTTCGGATCGACTGTTTGAACTTTGAAAATGATGGAAAGAGATGGAGGCATGATGGAGGCACAAAAACATGGAAGCATTTGAACCCTCCTCTTTCATATATATCCCTAACAATATTTGAAATTCGGCATTTCCTCCTCTAAATTTCATACAATCATATTTAACCTTCTAAATTCAATAACTCACAGAAAGTCGTTGAGCTACTCCTCTCTTCACGTCATCTCAGTCAGGGGCAGACCCAGAATTTTCGTCAAGAAGGGGCAAAAAAATATCGAATCGAATTTAAATAGCTTATCGGATTTAAACCCATTAAATAATTCAGTCCGAATTTATTATTAATATCCAAATTTAATATTAAATTTCAAAAAATAATCGCATCAGTAACGTTTTTCGAAATCTACCCTTTCCAAAAACGGGAGCTACTTCCGGAAATTTTTTTTCCGGAAACGGGCTAATTCCGGAAAAAAAAATTTTCGGAAACAACCCAATCTACAAATACCCCCGCGATGGTATGGCCGTCCCCGTCCCCATCACTTCCTCTTCACCATTTTTTAGGTAATTATTTTTTTTAATTTAATTAATTTAATTTATTTAATTTTAAATGGTTTAAAATAATGTCCAAATAATTTAGGAAATACTGAATGGTCTAAGATAATTTAGAAAATACCAAAATAGTATAGAATAATTTAGAAAATACCAAAATAGTCTAGAATTATTTAGAAATTACCGAAATGGTGTAGAATAATTTAAAAAATACCAAAATAGTCTAGAATAATTTAGAAAATATCAAAATGATTTAGAATAATTTAGAAAATACCGAAATAGTCTAGAATTATTTAGAAATTACCGAAATGGTGTACAATAATTTAAAAAATACCAAAATAGTCTAGAATAATTTAGAAAATACCAAATGGTTTAGAATAATTTAGAAAATACCGAAATAGTCTATAATTATTTAGAAATTACCAAAATGGTGTAGAATAATTTAAAAAATATCAAAATAGTCTAGAATAATTTAGAAAATACCAAATGGTTTAGAATAATTTAGAAAATACCGAAATAGTCTAGAATTGTTTAGAAATTACCAAAATGGTGTAGAATAATTTAAAAAATACCAAAATAGTCTAGAATAATTTAGAAAATACCAAATGGTGTAGAAAATTACCTTAGTAATATAGAAAATTCTTCGATTAATTTAAATTTTTTTTAGGAATCTCTTTTCCTTTCGGGTCCCATTCGGAGCTCTGATTGTCTGATCGATTGGATCTGCGATTCAGGTTTTTACATTTGTATTTTTTTTATTTTAATTTAAAAATATAATTAATTAGTTCATTTTAATGGTTTAGAATATTGTCTGGTTAATTTAGAAAATACCAAAATGATGTACAATAATTTAGAAAAATACCAAAATAGTGTAGAATAATTTAGAAAATACCAAAATAGTGTACAATAATTTAGAAAATACCAAATGGTGTAGAATAATTTAGAAAATACCGAAATAGTCTAGAATTGTTTAGAAATTACCGAAATCGTGTAGAGTAATTTGAAAAAATTTAAGGTGATTTACAATATTGTTCGAATTTTGTAGTATGGCAGACCCAGTACTTAAGCATAGATTTAGCCCCATGTTGTGGATAGTTCACGGTAATCACAGGATATCTGAGGCGTCTAAGGAGGTAAACATTTACTTATTTCCAGATTTGCTTGACTAGCATTGTACCCAACAAATTTATAAATCTCATTCTGAAGATAATCAAAATTGTGGTTCACGGTTAGCGGTAATGAGTATTTAGCTCGGGTACTGTAATAGACCCCGTCATCATTATATTGGATTTCCCCTCCAATATAAATTTTCGCACAAATAATTGTCATTTTTAATTTTGATTTGTTTGGCAATTTCAAAAATAACAACATATAAGTAATTAAAAATTGTGTTGCCATTGGTAAAAATATTCTAGACAATTTTCAATAATTATTCTACACTATTTTGAAATTTCATAAATTAATATGGCAACATTCTAAACTATATTAGAATTTTTTAAATTATTATAAACCATTTTGGAAGGTTGTAAACAATTCTAAATTTTCTGGACAATATTATAAAAAATAAAAAAATATTTTGCAATGAAGTAATTAATTATAAATTAAATTAAATTAAAAATAACATAAAGAAAATAAAATTACCTCAATCGAAACTGGTCGATCTGGCTGTCAGAGCTCCGTAAGGAATCCGAAAAGCAAAAAGTTCCTAAGACAATTCTAAATCATTTCAGAATTAATCAAAATTATTTCAGAAATAATAAAATTATTTTAGAATTAATAAAACTTTTAAAATTATTCTGCACCATTTTTTATTTTTTTCAATTAATATGACAATATTCAAAATTTAAATAATTTCAAATTAAATAGTTACATATTTAAATAATTACAAATTAAATACTTCTAAATTTAAATTATAAATAAAATAAATTTAAATTATAAATAAAATAAATTTAAATTACAAATAAATTAAATTTAAATTATAAATAAATGAAATTAAAATTATAAATTAATTAAATTTAAAATATAAATTAATTAAATTATAAATTAATTAAATTTAAATTATAAATTAATTAAAACTTACTGTGAGAGAGCGGGTGCTGTGAAAGCGATGACACTCCGCGGATTTTGTAAACTAATTCAATGCATTTCTGGAAAAAAATTTTCCAGATACCGGGTAAATCCGAAAATTTTTTTCCGGAAATAGAGGCTGTTTCCGGAAAAAAATTTTCCTGAAAGGGTACATTTCGAAAAATGGTCCTGATCCGAGTATTTTTTGAAATTTAAAATTAAATTTGGATATTAATAAAAAATTCGGTAATTCAGTACTCAATAAAAAAAAATAATGTTTTGACTTATTTTTTCAACATCTTGACTTATAATTTATGATTCTATAACTTATAATTAATATTAACAATCATAATTCAAAAAAATTATTTTGATTTTAACACTAAATTTAACTCGAATTACAACTCAAACATCCAAAGGAGGGCAACAAAATTTCCAGGGAGGAGCAGAGTCGATCGATACCAATAAATCACCACTAAAACTCGAAATCCAGGAGGGAAGCTAATTTAGCTTTTATTTGGTAATCCTCTATTCCAATAAATATACTTCTTCTGGAAGGCACCCCCCTGTGCTACAGTAGATCCGCCCCTGATCTCAGTTTTCACAGATAGTTACTGCGAGTTTTAAAAAAAAAATATATATATAGATTGAGGGGGGGGGGGGGGTGGGGGGGGGGGGGGGGGAGGTTAACAAGGATAAAATGGGTAATTTTTAAATTTAAAATGAATTGTAATAGAAAAGACAATAAGTTGGGATAAATTTGTGAGTTTTGAAATTTAGATGAGTAAATATGATATTATGAATTTTAGAGGGGGAAATACGTAATTTCGATGCTCAGAAATAAATGGAACACAATCAAATCAACATACATGCTAGCCTCGATTAAAGGTAGATGATCATATGGTGGGTTGATCAAATTTTTCACCAATAAAATTTGGTTAAAAGCTCATAAGGTTTTCCGCCATATAACAAACCTCTTAATGATACTTCATTCCAATAAAGAAAAAAAAAGAGTTATATAAGGGAAAATAATTTTTCCCCCCAAATGTTCCCCAATTCAGTTAATTCTAGTTGCACAGTTAAAGTGGACTTAACTGTAAACTGTCCATCTTTCTTTCCCAAACGGAAAAAACAATCACTCTGCTCTCTTCTCTCTCTCGCGCTCTCTCACCCCTCTTGACAGAGACGATGCCTCCTCCTGCCGTGAATCCCTCAACTGTCACACCCCAAATCAGGGATATGACAACCCGCCGCGTATATTTATTAAGACATCTATATATATACGCAAGACAGTGGATCTTTTATATGCATTACCAATAACACTATTACATAATAACCACATCCCTTTATTCCTTACAAGATTTATCTGACAGAATACGGCAAACTATAATTTAGAATTGTCTCCCGCATCCTGTCAGTTTCAACCACCCAAATCCCCAATTTCATGTGGTTATGCTGTCAGACGCAATCCAGAACCATCTCTCTGTATCCGTGTAATAAACCTGAAAATGACCCAAAGGGAGGGGGTGAGAATAAATTCTCAGTGAGAAATTTGACACAGTTAGATTATTGGACTTGCAATTAGACTCCATGTTCAAAAATAAAATCCATACAAAATCACATTCGTAGTTCTATAACAATATATATAAATGAATGCATATGCTCGACAACAATAATTCGAATGAAAAACAACTTAAGGAATTTCCAAGATGAAGTTCAAGCAAACACATATTTGGCCTAACTTATTTTATTATGACTGGTAGCACCTACAGATGTCCCACCGAGCTGGACCCTTTATGAAACCCTCATTTGTAGGGTTACTGGCACCTACAGATGTTCCACCGAGCTGGACCCTTTATCTGACACCCATCTGTAGTGCTTTGGCTTAACCATTTACTAAGGTATGGTTCCAAGTCATAAAATAAAAATTCACATGAAATAATTCAGAATGTCGTCATAGTCAATTGATCGTCCAAATGCATTACCACGTAGGGTAATGCCTCCGAGCCACAGACGTCACACATGAGTCACCCACCATCACAATCAACATATATATAGTCACCCACCCCTCATCCCAACCGGTACTAGGATATTCGAGGGCCGTTCACCTAAGGCCATTAGGATCCTGGGATCAAAGTCAGCTAGCCAGACTTTGCAAATTCATTCACATATCATCTCAAAGTCAGCTGATACAACTCAATCTTGCCATTTCATTCACATATCATTTCACAATCATCAATTTGTGGTGACCTTTATCAATAGTCAATTCATAAGAGAACAATAAAAATGACAACCATACAAATATGCAAATCAACCATACTACAACAATTCGGTTTTAGATGTATTATGCACACAATTCACATAATTCTAATTATGCAACAATCAAACATACAACATGACAATTCCAAGTATGCAACAATCAATCACACAACATGACAATCGAAAAAGATAATTTAATTTCTGAAAAAGAAACATCAAACAAGTCCAAGAACCGCGCACCTGATTACGACGAGCGTACCGCTTAGTTATGGATCAGTTGTCTTGAACTATCCCGCAAAGTCTTGCTCGACCGAGCCTACACCTATATTACATGTACCCTTGGTTTAACCTTGTTCAAATGCTTACTTGAGTTGTATTAATCTTTTTATACTTTTCTTAACGAAATTCATATATTTTAGTGTCAACCTTTTCTTCATTGGTCTTAATTACTTAACATCTCTTATCAATTCTCATATTCACGTTTGGGTCCTCTAGACCATACACAAGTCCAATTTGGTAACAATTCATTTACCGTCTCACTATTTTGGTTCTCGTAACAATTCAATTTGCCGATTAATTAAACCCTAATTTGGTCAAAAATTGAATTAATTGCTCTATGTCAAGGTTGAGAGAGAGGTTTACCGATTACAAGTCTATTTGGTCGGATTAGCCTAATTGATCAACAACATTTCCAAATTTCAGATTTGGTACCAAAAACCCTAGAAATGGGAATCCAAAATCGAGGTGAAATCGGGAAAAGAATCGACACGTAAACAACCAAGGTTTAAAACGAAAAACCCTAACAATGGTGAAATTCGGATTTTGGGGGAAAAGAGGAGAGAAGGAAATACCGAATGAGAGAGCTAGATGAGAGAAGCAACCAATTTCTCGCTCCTTCCTTTGATTTCACGGGAGTTTTGGTGAGTTTTGGAGGGAGGGGAAGCTCTCTCTCTCTTTTCTTCTTTCTTTGGTGGAACACACAAGAGGCAGGGAGAAGGGACGGAGTGAGAGAGAAAGAGACACAGAATTTTGCTAAATAGACCCTCATATTGTCGGATAAAACGTTATAACGCTTTGGTAAATCGTTATAACGATTCAGCTGGTGAAAAACGTAGGAAATAGTGTATAAAACGCATAATTTAGTGTATAAAATGTTATAACGTTTTCTGAAAACATTATGACGTTTTAATTGAATTCAACCTTCATAAAATTGTCATTTTTATCAAGTTTTACAGTGAAAAACGTTATAACATTTTACGAAATTTTTTTTTTTTTTTTTTTTTTTACAGATGTAACATCAACTTTCCCCTTCAGGACTCCACTAGAGCCGTTTCTCGCACTTCTCCTTTCGACTCTCTCGCTCTCCCCTTATTCTATTCAGATCTTCGCGACACCGCCTACAAGATATTCGACTCCGCTTGTGGAACCTCCACCAGCTCTCGTCGACTCCTTGAGATTCGTCTATAACTATCTCTGGTCGCACCTTCTCTGACAGAGAAACCCTAGGAGGTTTGGTTCTCATCTCCATAATTGTAATCTCCATGACGTTGCCCGGATCTCTTATAATCTCGGTCATTACTGAGGGATTGATGCTAGAAACAGTTATGTCCTTCTCAAACCTGTTCTACGCAAGGTTCTCTACTGTGTTATATGTCACTTGTCAGATTAGGCTATCGGGTTGTTCTTATGTGACTCTGTTAAGAGATTCAATATAAATGCAGAAATGGGGTTGATGCTGATTTGGGACATGTGACGAGTTCACAGATGGATTGGCGCCACTCTTTTTTTTATATTGTGTCAATTTATAATGTATGATTTGGATCAAAGTCAAATTACTTGAGTTTTTTCAGGGAATTTAAATATTTCTGATCTGCTGCCAGTAAGTGTTAGTCTCCAGTTATTTAAAAGCAAATAGGAGGGTATATTTAGGATATTTCCAATTATGATGTTTGATATGAAGATATTTATGGATTGTACGATTTAAATATGAAGATTACGTTAATATTTTTGTTTATTTCATTATGTTATATATTCTTATGTTTTATGTTATTTTTATTGTTTGATATTTTAGATATGAATACTTTATATTTTATATATTAATATTTGCATGTACAGGCATCCATACTTGCATCAAGTTATCTTATAAATATGTTAGATATCTTAGGTATGAATACTTGCATTATGATATATAAATATTTTCTCAACGTGGTATAAATACTTACTCGACGTGATATGAATATTGACAATACATAATATTAATACTTTCAAATATCATCCAGTACCACAAGCAAAAAAAAATAGAGAATATGTTAGATACAAACACTTGATACACAAACTATTCACGCTTGCATGATAATGTATAAATACTTGCAATACTTTATATTAATACTTTCATATATCATCCAGTGCCATATGAAAAAAAAATAGAATTTGTTAGATACATATACTTGATACATGAACTATTTACACTTACATGAGGAGTTATGAATACTTGCATACTTTATATTAGTACTTTCAAACGTCATCTAATGCTAAAGAAAAAAAAAACGTTGATAAAATATTTTAGAAAAAAAAAACGTTGATAAAATTTAATTTTTTTTCCGAGCGCAGATATTTTCCGCGGCCCGGATTTTTTTTTTCTTTTTAGAGTTTGGAGTTAGGAAAATAATGTTTTTTTTGAAATTTTTTGTCCAACTTTGCACCTTTGATTAACATAACAAAACACCTCCAAAAAGCATAAAAATTTTCTGACATGCATTCTTGACTTCATAGAATAATACTGTGAAGTTTCATACAAAATCTCAAAACAGATCGTGAGATATTGGCTCTCAAAAATTACTTGAACTGTTGAAGGAGTGCTTTTGAGCCCAACTTTGCACCTCTGGTTAACATATTAAAGCACCTTCAAAAATTTTGAAAATTTACTGAGATGTATTCTTGACTTTATAGAACAAGACTGTGAAGTTTCATACAAAATATCAAAACAGATCGTGAGATATCGGCTCTCAAAAATTTCCCGAACTGCTGAAGGAGTGCTTCTGTGCCCAACTTTGCACCTCTGGTTAACATACCAAAGCTCCAAAAATTATGAAAATTTACCAACATGCATTCTTGACTTCATAGAAGAAGACTGTAAAGATTCATACAAAATCTCAAAACAGACCGTGAGATATCGGCTCTCAAAAATTGCCCGAAATGATGAAGGAGTGCTTCTGAGCCCAACTTTGCACCTCTGGTTAACATAACAGTATTTATCTTGTCTCATTAATTTTACAGTATTTATCTTGTCATTTTATAGTATTCATCTTGTGGAAATCTAGAGGAAAGAGATGATAGAAAGGCGATATGGAGTATTGATTTGTTAATTTTACAGTATTCATCTTGTGAAAATCTGGAGAAAAAAGATGATAGAGAGGCTTCTTACTCATCCGAACAATGAACACAAGAGGTTTTAATGTAAAAGTTATTTGTCCATAGTTTTTTTGTTGCTATTATCCTATTCTGAATGTTGCGGTGAATATTTTTATCTTGTGTTGAACAGATGTTGTTTGTGGTGAAAATATGTTGTCTTGTGGTGAACATATGTTGTTTTGTGGTTAACAGATTTTTTGTGTGATGATGGATGTATGTATAGATTTAGCAATTTTAGAGTATATAAGGTATTATTTTATGTGATATATTCTATAATTATATGCTGCATGTGGACAAATGATGGACAAAAGACTGTGAACAATTAGATGCTTCCTGTTGCACCATTCATAATTGTTTGTGGGACCAAACCAATAAGCTCCTAAACGAAGGACACACTTGCTGCTTTTTTATTTTATTAAAAAATAGTTATTTTCGTTGCTCGAGTAAATATTATATATACATAATTCATATTGTTATTGACAGAGTAGTAGAAAGATATGGCCCATTAAGATGATAAATACAGAGCAAAATACCTATCTCCGTGGATTTACCGACGGGTATTAGTCATTTTTTTATCGACGTTTTTAAATCGAATTCTTGTATATTCCAAAATTGTAAAATAAAATATAAGAGAAAATAAATAAACTTATCATAATAAGTCTACATCAAATATATGTTTGATGATTCGGCGAATATGTTTTTATAAGCACTTTGACCGAAATGTTTATCTATCAAATTTCAAAATTTTATATTTGAAATGTCGAGTTAAGTGGCTAAGTAAATTGGGTATATATGAAACTTTCAAAATATCAATTTTTACTTTTTTTTTTTTTTAAAGTTGATAATTTTTGACATACCAACAATACATCAATATGCATACAAATCTTCATTTTTTTTACTACTTGACTTCATACTAAATGAATTCAAACACTAAAAGGTTTTATATGTAAATGAATATCTATTAAAGGAGATCAATATGAACGGGTTGGATTTTTCGTTTGAAGCTCATCAGATGAATTTTGAATTGAAAGTATATAGACGAATTTTGAATTGAAAGTATATAGACAAGAATGCTACTAAAAACATATTACTCGGAGTCTATATATCTGATCAATCATTTTGGGAAACATATTATATGTTCTTTTTTTCTAATGAAATTTTCGAATCGTTTTTTGGAAGGAGACAGTTGCCATGTGATAGAGTGTGAAATTAGAGTAAAAAATGTTATTTTTTGACTTAGAAAATACTATATTTTCACTTAATTTTTTTGTAAGTCAAAATTTTTTAAAATATGAGAGAAAAAGGAGTCCATTTTATATAGGGAGATGCTATTTTAAGGCCAAGAAATTGAATATTGAGAGCTGAGAGAAATTTTTAAAATTTAATATCCAATTTACTCTTCTTCTTTATATCATTAATACTCTCTTTTTTAATTCTATTTGTGACTAACTACATTCATGCATTTAAGTGGTCATGGTTGCCTATTTTGTATTTTCAGCAGTTGTAAAGAAGAGATCTTCTTGTGTCCGATGTCCATTGGATCCAAAGTGGTTTCAATGGGTTCGGTAACCGTTCGATTTGTTTTAGAATTCGTGTATACTGATTTTAAAGCAGACATGAAATTGCGTGCACGAATCCTAAAGCAGATTTGATGGTTACCGAATCCATTGGAATCACTTTGGGTCCAATGAACATCGGACCCAAGCTGTTTCCCGTAAAGAAATATAATTAGGTATTTAGACGCTTAGGAAGTGTATATTTCTGACTCGATATACATAATGTTGCACTTTCGATTACATCAATACAACAAGCCAGATAATTAATTAAAAGTTACAACTCATTTTTTTACACTTTAAATTATAAAAAATAAACATAATTGTATTATTTTTATTTAATAAGGAAACATTTATCAACTAAAAATCAATAACATTTATTTAATAAAAGGTCGAAATATATTAATCAAAGGTGTAAATTAATTACCACTTGTCCTTGATTTTTTTAAATCTTTATTTGTTTTAAAATAATAATTTATTAAATTTTTATATATGTGAATGTCTCTAATGCGAACAGAAAAATTATAGAAAAGAGGAAAAAAAAATGATGTAAGTATTAAAGTATTGGTATAGCTCTCGCGGCACTACGAGCATGGCCTAAATTCAATCATTGAAGCAAAACTGCTCAAATCCTATATTATCTTATAATAACAAATTACAAATGCAAAAAGGAAAAAAAAATTGCTAGTGTAAATTTCACCGTATACATTTCTAGGCCTATTTACTTAGAATTTTTGTTTAGAAAAATTGTGGGGTCTACACGACAAATCTCTATCATTGTTTCTTGCCGAGTGATTTCCATATGAACCCTGTGAGAGATTTCATGCGCTATCTATAATATTATGCTCATGATTGCAAAATGCGTCCTGGTGCTTGTCAGAGAGGCCATCAACATATATATATATAGTTCTTGCTTAAATTTATCTTAGTTTTATATGGGTTATCTTTTTGAGTAAATCATCTTTGTATTTCATATCTGATAACGATGTGAAGGATGAAGATTTACCATCGTAATATTCATACTATTATAACAATACTATTATAACGATTTCGATTGAAGGAGAAAGTTGATATAAAAATCAAACATAGATTTAGAATTACGTAAAAAGGATGTGCAATTTTTCTCTTGGAAGGAAATGATTAACTTCCTTTATTAACCTCTTTTATTAATTGAATCAGATATAAGATAAAGTTGAAGAGCAAGGACAATACGGATATTTAACGAAAAATATTTCTCTTAGCTCTCAATATTAGATTTCTTGTCCTTAGAATAGCCCCTCCCGACATGTCCTTTAATTTCTTCCAAATTTAAGGTAACTGTTTTTATAACTGTTTCATGGGAGGCTGCATGACTATTAATTTAGTCCAAATGTAAGGTAAGATCTCTTTATTTGTTAAAACATTCTCTTAATTTATCATTTATTTCGTGAAAATGGAATTTATTCTTACAAATTAAATCATTCTAATTAATAAATACAAATAGCTAAGTAAAAGATAATATTTTAACTGTAAAATCACTATCGAGTCATTTCCAAAGTATATCTGATTGCGTTATAAAAACAGTTTATTTAACTATCGAAAAAATATTATTCCCATCTGTCTCTAATTTCCAACCGATGATATTAGAGCAAAACACTATTAGTTTTGACCCGATAACATATGTGTATACCTTTTCTATCAGAACGATAGCCATTGATTCGGAATCTCATTGCAGATTGTGAATTCAACTGATAGCGAAATGTGTAGTGAAAATATCCTTTTTCATTTGTCATTTTGTTTGTTTTATTTTATCCGTAGCCTCGCAGATATGATTCTCACGTCAATAATAACCATACAAAATTGATGGCACAAACAAAATTGAAGAATACAATACCGCCTAAAAGTATTGGGGGATATATATATATGAGTAGAACTAGGGTGCTCTTAAGCTTATATATAGATCCCCCATTACTTTTAGGCGGTATTGTATTCTTCAATTTTGTTTGTGCCATCAATTTTGTATGGTTATTATTGACGTGAGAATCATATCTGCGAGGCTACGGATAAAATAAAACAAACAAAATGACAAATGAAAAAGGATATTTTCACTACACATTTCGCTATCAGTTGAATTCACAATCTGCAATGAGATTCCGAATCAATGGCTATCGTTCTCATAGAAAAGGTATACACATATGTTATTGGGTCAAAACTAATAGTGTTTTGCTCTAATGTCATCGGTTGGAAATTAGAGACAGATGGAAATAATATTGGTCCCTCATAGTTTAACCCTGACCAATTAAGTACACATATAGATGTACAAGCTGATTTCAAGAACTATACAGCCAGACACTGTACCAAGTACCAACCAGTGTATTGAGGTACAGGAATATAATTGGTACCTGATAATCCACAACTACTTTCTTGGGCAACTATCTTTGCTAATGCATTGTACCTGTTCGGAAAATCATACACTCGACATGATTCTGTCATAGATCTAAAATGTAGGAAATGGATAATACTTTCTTAGTTAACACTATTGTTTTCATTTATTATTGATTTTTGTAATTACTTTAAATAAACTAACAAGGTTAAAAATGAATGATGAGTAAGAACAACCCGATTTCATTCTATATGGTTAAAATTGATTAGTAGCAGCTACTTGGTTTTACACCTTGTATCATTTTATACTTAGGAAACTTAAAATACACAAGTACACGGTTATGTAAGAATGAATTGTGAATTCCTTTTGCTCATCAACAGAAGAATTACTTATGAATTTCTTTTTATAGTTGAGGCTAGTGCTCTCCTTAAGATTTTTTTTTTATTCTCCTCTGTTTCAAGTTGATTTTTGAAGAATCTAATTATTGTTGTTTTACAGGGAAATTGATATGTACCTCCTTCTTCTGAAGCTGCCACAAGAGAAAACACAGATCCAACTTGAGGGCATTGCATTGAACGCATTGTTATTGTGAAGAATAAAGATGTGAAGGTCATTGCACTCAGATTAGTTTGGCACTTAGATAATAATATTTTAAAAACCAGTAAAACCGGTTGAACCATCGGTCCGACCAATAAACCATTGAACCGAAGCTTTAGCGGTTCGATGTCCGGTCCGGTTTTGATAACAAGTAATGCTGTAATAAGTAATGTCTGGACACAACTATTCACCTCCTATTAGGGAAGTAACATATTATGACATGATTAAGTTAAATTTTCACGTGTTGTGTTATTTCGTGAATAAAATTACAAAAGATAATCACAACACGTAAATGATCATGATGTACGTGTGATCAAGTCACATTGGGATCAAAACTTGGAGTTAAAATTAAACACGAAACTGACTGAAGAAAAAAAAAAAGAGAAAAAAGGAGCTCCGAAAAGAAAACATCTTTGGCAAATAAATAGACAGGAGAATTGAAATAACTTTTACCCATATCCATACCTGTTTATCTAACGAAAAAAAATCTTTATTCATACCCATACCCAATAAACTAACAAAAAAAAAATCTTACCCATACCCGTCTTATCAAATACGACACGGGTAGAGTAAACGGGTAAACGGGTGTCATTGACACCCCTAGTCAAATTGACAACGAACAAGGGCAGGATTGATTTGTTTGTAGCCAACGAAATTCAATCAGATTAATTGGATGTGTTTGTACCCTCTTTTAGGTACTGGGGCAGGTTTGATCTGGTCAGAAAAATAAGAAATCAACGATATCAATATCGAGACAAAACAATCACCTCAAAGAAAGGATAAAGGACAACGTCTACCACAAATAACAATTTTAGAAGAATTTAAAGAATTATGAGGCGAAATAATGTCAAAACTGAGCAGTAAAACCTATTATTAATTCAAACTAAAAAAAAATATAATGTCAGAACTGAACATACCAATTTCTACTTATTCAATAATTTTGCCCTCTCTGTTTTCCATTTTGGACTTTGGCAGGCTAATTATTGAATGAGAATAAAAAAAAACAAGTTTTGAGATACATGTTTTTGTCCAACAAGCGTTGAGATTCTGTTTTGTATTGAAACGGATACATTTCTTTCTGAATTTAGGTTTCTACACGAATGACAACATGAAATAGATTGTTATGTTACGAAATATTTACAATTAAATTTCAAATGATTTAAAAGCAAGAATCGAAAATCGTGCCAACAAAATAGAAGTTTAAACCTTAATTAAGTGTGAATCGAAACCGCATCGAAATTTCGAGATTCTGACACTTTATAGGCTCAATGCGTCCGCACTGGTGGTGAGTGTGGATGGCTGATCCGCACTGGCTTTTGTTTTCGTTAAATTATTTTTTCAGAATTTCTTCTTAGTGCATCCGCACTGATGGTGAGTGCGGATGGGTGATCTGTCCTGACTCCAGTTTCTTTTTTTCAAAATCTAACTAAGTACTGAGTGCGTCCGCACTAGAGTATTTTTCAATTTTTTGGGTTGCTGAAATTCTGCCAAGTGCTGAGTGCGGGTGGCTGACCCACACTACAACTGAGTGCGTCCGCACTCCGGGTGTTTTGAACCCAAAATCCAGATTTTCTTTTTCTTCTTTCTCTCCTTCCCCTCTGTCCCCTTCACCGTGTTCTTTGTGTGCTCCTCCAAAGAGAGAAGAAAAGAGAGAGAGAGAGAGCTCTCTCTCCCTCCAAATCGCACCAAATATCGGGAAATCGAAGGTGGAGCCGAGAAATTGGTTGTAGATCTGTCCTAGTCCTCCTATTCGGTATTCTTTTCTCTCATTCCTTCTCTCTCAAAACTTGAATTTCTCGATTTCTTGAATTTTCATTTTAAACCCGAGACTTGTGTTTGAATTTCTTGTAGACTAGCTCCTTGAGCTTCCTTGGTTGTTATTTGTCGATTCTTTCCCTGATTTCATCTCGATTTTAGATTTTAAATTTTAGGGTTTTTGTACCAAATTCAAAAATTGAGAATAATTATGAATTGCTCAGCCTAATCCGACTAAATAGACTTGTAATCGGTAAACCTCTCCCTCAATCTTGACATCTAACGGTTAATTCGAATTTCGACCAAATTAGGGTTTAATTAATCAGTAAATTGAATTGTTGCGGGAACTAAAATAGTGAACTGGTAGATGAATAGCTCGGACCGAAGACCGGGGGAAGTTGAGGAGAGATGGTCTTTCGGATCTTTTGACCTAAAGACATTACAGCAGTTGTTTAGTTGTGATACCAAATTGAGATCATATATGGTTTAGAGGATCTAGATGTAAATGTGTGAAGTTTTAGAGATTTTTAGTAAGAAAAGAGGAATCAAAATAATCGATACCAAAGCATAGGGTTTGGTTAAGAAATGTATAAGCCCTAATATAACTCGAATAAGTATCTCGATCGCTGAACAACAGTTAAACCAAGTGTACATGTAATATAGGTGTAGGCTTGATCGAGCAAGACTTACCAGGACATTTCGAGACGTTTGAACCATAACTAAGTGATACGCTCGTTGTAAACAAGTGCAGAGTTCTTGGACTTGTTTGATACTTTATTGTCAAGAATTAAATTCTTTGTTCGGTTGTCATGTTGAATGCTTAATTGTTGCATATTTTGAAATTCATGCTGTATGTTGATTTGTGCATAAATAGGGATGGTTTGAATCTCGATTCATAACCCAATCAGATTAGAATTGAATTGTTAGGATAAGATTATTTTACATGTTGGTATGGTAGTCATTTGGATTGTTCTCTTATGTGTGGTTGAATTGGCAAGCTGACCTGTATAGGTGGCTTTGAGCCTATGTGAAAGAATTAAGGTGATGTTGACCTGTATAGCTGACCTGTATAGGTGGCTTGATTGATCTCACATGAACGAATTAAGGTGACGTTGACCTGTTTAGTTGACCTGTATAGGTGGCTTGATCTTATTCGAATAAATTTGCGAGGCTGACCAGTATAGGTGGCCTTGATCCTATGTGATTGCATTTTGTCAAGTTGACCTATATAGGTGACTTGGAACAAGACTTTAGGAAATGGTTAAACCAAACAACTACAAATGAGTGTCAAATAAAGGGTCCAGCTCGATGGAATGTCTGTAGGTGTCAGTAACCCTACATACGAGGGTCAGATAAAAGGGTCCAGCTCAATTGAATGTCTGTAGTTGGTACAAGCCCCAATAATAATAGTCGAGTTAAGCCAATATTTATTGTGTTTGAAATTCATCTTTGAAATTTCGTTATTTATGATTCAGTTGGTTAAATTGTTGTCGAGCATTTGCATTCTTTTATTCAGGAATATGTACCTATTTGAATTGCTATTGTATGGCACTACTACAGAATAAGTGATTACACACAGACATAAACAAGCGAGCTACACGGATTTCCCGCCGCGTGGGCTGTCACGGTGTAGAAAATCCTTGTATATATACACACGGATATTTACCGCATACAATTACTGATAGCTACACGGATTATTACATACACAGCCGTTTACAAATCCTTGACACTGGCGCTCTCCATAACCGAGCTTCACGGATTATTACATAAAAAGCCGTGTACAATTAGATTTCTACACGGTTATTTATCTAGATATCCGTGTAGCTCTCTTATGTTTTAATTTTTTTTAATCTGGATAATCCTTTCTACACGGATATTTAATTACATATCCGTGTAGCTCTCTTATTTTTAATTTTTTTTAATATTGAAAGATCTTTCTACACGGATGTATAATTAAATACCCGTGTAGCTCTCTTATTTTTTAATATTTTTTTAATATATAATTTTATGTATTGATTTTCTTCTTTATTTTTTTAATGTGAAAAAACCTTTCTACACGGATAGTTAATTAAATATCCGTGTAGCTCTTTTATTTTTTTAATGTGCAAAAACCTTTCTACACGGACATATAATTAAATATCCGTGTAGCTCTCTTATTTTTAAATATTTTTTTAATATTTAGTTTTATGTATTAATTTTCTTCTTAATTTTTTTAATTTGGAAAAACCTTTCTACACGGATATATAATTAAATATCCGTGTAGCTCTCTTATTTTTTAATATTTAATTTTATGTATTAATTTTCATCTTTATTTTTTTAATGTGGAAAAATCTTTCTACACGGATAATTTTTAAAATGTCCGTGTATAATTCAACTACTTTTTTTTTTAATTTTTTGATTTTTTTTGGCTAGCCTCCAGTTTTGCCAGCCATTTAAAATCAGATCAATTCCAGAACAGAGAATTTCCAAAATAAGAATACCAAAACCCCTAAATTTTGGAAATTTCCAAATTATATAAAAAATTAATACAAAATTCATGTACACTAAATTATACAAAGATCATACAAATCCATATTCTGGTTTACAAAATTGTTTTGTAAAAAAATCTGCCCACATACATCTAACGTGATCTAACTGCTCGTTGGAGTAACTCCTTGAATCTGATGAATACTACAAAAAATTCAAAACATGCAAGTTACAAAAATATGGCAACTACATCTCTGTTTTGCTTTATATAAATAAATTATTGCAATTATAACAATGCAACTAATAAAACAAGTTTAGAGGAAATCAGTATTAATTGTATGGACAAGTCAAGGCAAAACATATGAATTACATACCGGATATGCTGGCCATTTGAATTGTATGAATTCAACAAAGTGAAACATAAAAATCATCGTGTAATAACCGCATTCCCAATCGTCAATCTATTGCGGGCACTGAAATTTACATCCAGCAGCCTATGTCAGAATGACAAGAAATTTTTGAACCCAAAAATATGAAATTATAAAATTATAGTGTGCTCACCTCCCTCCAGAGCCCATTCATTTTATTTCTGCTCTTACCCGTGCTTTGCACTCCACCCTCTTTAAGATATTGCTGAAAAGCCCTGACAAAATTGAGTGTCTGTAATTAGCAATTCCACAATTATAAAAAAAAAATCAAACCAAGTGATATTTAGATAATTTACTTAATTATAAAAGGCACGACTCTTTTGGACTGGCGAGTGGTGATGGATTTGTTGGGCCGTTTTGAATCCATGACATGAATCGTATTTTCAAGTGGCACAATCACCAACAAATACCAGTGGGAGCTATGGGGGGAGAAGAATTGTAGTACTTTAGCATAAAATTAGTGACATATATATTTCAGCATGTAATAGTGACACAAGTGTTTGCTATGGTTCATTGTGTAATTCTTTAACTGAAAATTAACCTACCTTTGGTGGTATGGCAGGAGAAGAAATTTCTTTTGATCCTGACGAGCATGATGCATCGCTTGACGCAAGTAGTCAACACAATCATCCGGATACCATTCGAACATCAGTCCATTAATTCTGCCGGGGTCCAAAAGTGCACACAAGTTTACGTTATCTTTCGATGCGGTCTCACGGTATTTCTGGACTAGGAACCTGAAAAATCATCATTTTATATTAGAGTATATATTTGAGTGCTATACACATGATTTAAATAATTGATTGGTCACTAACATGAGGAAAACGGTGATGACTCCCACATTGAGCCATTTATCGCTTGACGAGGCGGCCTGTAGAATGTCGTTGAATTCTGTGAAAGGTAGCACGACCTCCCTGCCATCGTGTAGAAACATACCGAGGGGCACACTGAAGGTAACAGCCGTCATGTCCTTGGGTGCCTTGATCAAGTGGGCGTGGAGAGTCTGCAACTGACTAGGCAAACGGCTAACCTCTTCTGCTGTGAGCCCCGTACGGTCTAGTGGCGCATCCACTGGCGCATCTACTGGCGCATCCACTGGCACATCCACCGGCGCATCCACCGGTGCATCCACCGGCGCATCCTCCGGTGCATCCACCGGCGCATCCTCCGGTGCATCCACCGGCGCATCCTCCGGCACATCCACCGGCGCATCTACCGACGCATCAGGCACTTCTAGCGCATCTACTGGCGCATCAGGCACTTCTGGCGCAACAGACACCAAGGCTAATTCCATGTCCCGTGCCGGTGACAACGCTTCATCCTCATTGATTGTTTCAACTCTTCGTGCCTGTGTCAAATTTTGTATATGTCTTTTTCAAGCATTTGAAAAGAATGATTTGAATAAGATATCCTATTGTATTTGGAGATTACATACATTGTCCAAAATAATTTGATTTTTCGGCCATTGGACTATCGCATAGCGGGCATCCTCAAGCACCACCATTTCATCGACAGGGACAGGAAGCGGTATTCTCACAGCCCAATCCTGCGTGATCTTCTGAACTGCTACGCGGAGATAGTTGGGCCTCAACTTATCACCGGCTGCAGGAGGATATACAATGCCCTTAGCAATGGTCATAGGGATAGTACCGAAATACATGACAAGGTCGCATGCTGTGGCCTCCTGCAATAATTATCAGCAATTAGTTGTCTTTAGAATGAAATAATATTGTCTAGCGAATTAACCACGAGAATCAACAATACCTTTCGATTATGAACAAGTAGTGCTTACCTTTAGATTGTCTAAGCCACCTAGCACTTTGGTCCCGGATGCCTGACTACTTCGCCGAACTCCCGGAGAAACGGGAGGTTGATCCTCGTAAGGCTGCCTAATTTGGTGCATTTGGTTCACCATCCTTGATTCCAGCTCAGCCAGCTTCCGGTTATACTCCACTGTAAGCTCCTCGCGTACCTCCTGGCGCACCTGCGCCAACCTTGATTCCATCTCGTCTTTGTTGACCTTGGCACGAGGTGTTCTCCGGGATTTTGGTCCATTGAATTCCTCCTTCCACCCCGGTAGGCCCCTCTGCCCCTGACTCGACCGCTGTGTTTTGGGTTCGGGAGCGCTAAGGACAAGGAATCTTCTTGTCTTGCGACAGTCCGGGCACCAGAAATGACCTCCTCCTCCACCTCCAACTGTTAATTAAAAAATTGGTTATAACAGAACACTAAGTAATGTACACAGAGTAATGATTTTGTTTGAATGACAGAAAGTTATAAGAAAAGGCTCTTACCATTTTATGAGCAATGGGCTCCACGTCTTTTGGGAGTACTATTCGCCCCTCAACGGTTACCTCAGATCTTCCCATGACCCAAACTTGGCCCCTGTGATTTTGGATCTTAACCACGGGAGAATCTTTGTTTTGCGAAAGAACTTTTGCCCATTCTTTCGACTTACCCTCGTAACCACCCGACCCTAATTTGTGCGGGTACTTGTTCATTTTGGCGATCTTCCTGCCCTTCTCACTTTTTTTCTTCGAACATCAAAGTAAATCCATTACTTAAGGAAGATGAGTACAGGTTGAGAAAGAACAAAAACTAAGAGCATCTCCAATCCAGCAATTGAAATTAATTGCTAAATTATCAATTATGAAAATTTTAAAAATTAAGCAATCCACTCTTACATTGGTGCAATAATCAACCAAACATTTGACCAATAAGAATTAAACATTTGGCCAACTCATCCCTAGAAAAGGATTTCTTATTAAGCAATTCTTTCCAACAATTGCTAAATAAGCAATAGCCATATAACCCAGCAATTACAAAAACAATTGACACATCAGCATAAGCAATCCATAAGCAATCACTGTTGGAGATGCTCTACTATGAGTTACCTAAATTTACATACCTTGAATTCTTCTGTTTTCTTCAAAGCTTGGAACTCCTCCCACACCTCTTGTGTCAGCCAAGGATACACTGGCAACGAATCTTTCCCTCGATCCATGAAATGTTTTTTCAACGTGCTCTTGAATTGCTTCCAAGCTTCATTCATTATCCTCAAAGTCTTTTCCTTTATCTTGCCTTTTGGATCGTCCACAATGTTTCACTGGTCCTGATTGACAACGAAACTATTGCATGTAAGTTCATCTACTAAAAAAAAAATAGAATTGTTAGGCACTTTACCTTCACTATGTTCCACCATTGGTCCTTGTCCTTCTTATCATCAAACTTATCCCAGCGCTCAACCAGGATAGATGCATTTTTCTTCACTGTGACGGCGCAAAAATTGGAGTACTTTGCCCGATTTTCACCCTTCGCACAGCCGTTCTTCCGGAATTCGATTGGCAATATTTCATTCTGTTCAGTGATCTTCTTGCACATTGTCGGACCTCTTTTCCTTTTTTCAGGCCGAGCCGGCGATACCTCTTCTTCCATCACAGCTACATTCTCTACATTATCCTCACCTGAATGTGTCATCGTTCTTTCTACAATCTACCGAGCGAGCGAGAGGAGCTTAGAGGTTCAGACGAGATGAGAGGCGAGCACCAGAGAGTGGAAACAGAGAGCGAAACACCAACAGTGGCAGCACCAAGAGAGAGGAACCACGGAAAGAGAGAGGAGGAAGCGCGTGGGTTTAGGGTTTAGAGGAGACGAAGGGATTTTGAAAAGAAAGGAAGTGATCACCAGGCCGACCCAGCGCGCATTTTATTTCGCTCAACCCCTTTCTACATGGATATTTAATTAAACATCCGTGAAGGAAGACATTTCTACACGGTTATTTCATTAAACGTCTGTGAAAAATCCAATGTATAATATTTATTCCTTTTACATGAGATCTGACCACAGTGAAGGACTATGGGAAAATGTTCAAACAGTGGAAAAAAAGAGAAAAAGGAAAAAAAAATCCAATGTATAATATTTATTCCTTTTAACCGTGAAAATTTTCATATTTCTGTTCCAGGAAAAAAACAATGTATAATGGCAAAGGCTTCTATGGACCAAATGATCAATTTGTATATTTTTATTTTCAAAGTTCAAATAGTTGATCCGAACCGTTCATCTTGTTCTCCATATTAATATGTGCTTGGAGACCAAATTTTATATTTTTCTGAATTTTTTTACTATTTATTAGGATGGGTACAAAATTCAATGGTCTGAATTTGATATTTTTTGTACCCATCTTAATAAATAGTAAAAAAATTCAGAAAAATGTAAAATTTGGTCTCCAAGCACATATTAATATGGAGAACAAGATGAACGGTTCGGATCAACTATTTGAACTTTGAAAATAAAAATATACAAATTGATCCTTTGGTCCATAGAAGCCTTTGCCATTATACATTGTTTTTTTCCTGGAACAGAAATATGAAAATTTTCACGGTTAAAAGGAATAAATATTATACATTGGATTTTTTTTTCCTTTTTCTCTTTTTTTCCACTGTTTGAACATTTTCCCATAGTCCTTCACTGTGGTCAGATCTCATGTAATTTGCTTCATCTTGTTCTTCAGTAGTTGTTGCTATCTCAGCTTGCACATCGGCACAAAATGGAGGTATCTCATCGAACTGGTCGTATTCTTCTTCGTCGATTACGTTTTCTATCCCAACAATCCTTCTTTTCCGGGTAAGACGATGCTCCACCTAGCATCACTCGAGTCAGTGACATAAAAGACTTGAGTTGCTTGCTTGGCGAGTATGAACGGATCATCAACATATCCGACTTTGTTAAAATCAACCAGTGTGAACCCGTCGTTATCAACTTTAACACCACGGTCTTCGACCCATTGACACCGAAACAAGGGAATGCTGAGGTGAGAATTGTAAACGAGCTCCCAAATTTCTTCAATAACACCGTAATATGACTTCGATGCCATTACAGGCCGGGCATCCCCTGATCTACTAAATTCTTGAGACGTCGCCACCAACGTCACCCCACTATTTTGCATGGTGCTCTTATCACTTTGTAATTTAGTGTAAAATGTATATCCGTTAATCTCGTATCCTTGGAATGTTCTAACAACCATTTGGGGTCCTTGGCCCAGAAATCTAACCGTTTCAATTACGGGCGACATTTCGGAGTGTGACTTCACTCTTTCTTTCAGCCATCCTACGAAACAACGATTATGCTCGTCAGTAATCCACTTCTGACTTCTCGTGTAGTTCTGTTGTCGAAGGATTGCCATGTGCTCATCTATATAGGGAGTGACATCTGCCATGTGCTGTAGTACAATTAAATGTGCCTTTAACAGTTCATCTCTACCAGCAACTATGGCTTTCAACCCAATAGTCCCTACTCCCTGTAGCCTTCCCTCGTATCGAGATTTTGGAACGCCAATAGGACCAACACCGGTCATGTAGTTGGTGCAAAACTCAATCACCTCTTCCGTGGAATATCCTTCTACGATGCTACCTTCGGCCCGATGTCGGTTCCTTACGTAACTTTTCAAAATACCCATGAATCTCTCGAATGGATACATATACCGCAGGAACACGGGACCACAAATCTTAATTTCCCTCACAAGGTGAACAACAAGGTGAACCATAACATCGAAAAAAGATGGCGGAAAATACATCTCAAGATGGCAAAGAGTAATGACGACCTCCTTTTGCAGAGCGTCCAATTTTAGCGGGTCTATCACTTTGGAATTAATTGCATTGAAGAAAAAACAAAGCTTCGTGATGGCTTGCCGAACGAGCTTTGGTAAAATTCCTGTTGCAATCCAGGAATCATATGTGTCATTAAAACATGACAGTCGTGGGATTTCAGACCAATCAATTTCATGTCCTTCATCGACACAAGCTTCTTAATATTCGAAGAATACCCTGATGCGACTTTAATACTATGAAGGCATTTACAGAAGCTTGTTTTCTCGATCTTCGACATTGTGCACATTGCAGGAGGTAGGTATACCTTTTGCTTCCCTTTATCCTGCGGTGCAAGCTTGGGTCGTATTTTCATTTCCACCATGTCTATTCGAGCATTGATACCGTCTTTAGTCTTCCCCGAAATATTCAACAATGTGCCAATCAGACTGTCGCAAATAAATTTTTCAATATGCATGACATCTAGGTAGTGTCTCACTTCTAAATATTTCCAGTACGGTAGCTCCCAAAATATGGACTTCTTTTCCAAATATTTTTCGGTGGTGCTTTGGCACATTTTCCAAAAACAACTTTAAGGTTTTTAACCAGCAAGAATACACCCTTCCCGTCTAACGGACGACGTGCCACTCCAAGCTCAGTGTTCCCGTTGAATTCTTTCTTCTTCTTACGGTATGGGTGATTAATAGGAATAAAACCTATGGTGCCCCATGAAAACATTCTTTTTACAATTTTTCAACCTCAGCACCTGCGTGTCATCTTCACAGATAGGGCACGCTTTTGCTCCTTTAGTACTATAGCCCGATAAATTTCCATACGCAGGGAAATCGTTTATGGTGCAAAATACCATGGCCCGCATTCGAAATTGCTCTTTGCCGTACGCATCCCGCACCCGGACGCCATCCCTCCACAATTTTTGGAGGTCCTCAATTAATGATGCGAGATATACATCTATGTCATTTTCAGGTTGTCTGGGTCCTTGGATCAGTAATGACATCATTATATACCTGCATTTCATGCACAACCAAGGAGGGAGATTGTAGATGCATATAAGAATTGGCCAAATACTGTGCCGACTGCTCATGCTTCCAAATGGACTCATTCCGTCTGTGCTCACCCCTAGCCTAAGGTTTCTTGATTCGCCACCAAATTCTGTGAAATCTCTATCAATGTTTCTCCACTGAGGAGAATCAGCTGGGTGTCTTAGTTTACCATCCCTTTTGCGCTATTCTTCATGCCAACGCAATCTTTGGGATTTGCAAATAACCTTTTGAATCTCGGTATTATCGGAAAATACCACACCGACTTAGCCAGAGCCCGGCCCTTGTTTCCTTCATCGTTACCATTGTCAGTGTCCTGGTTCTTACGTCTGTACCGTGGAACACCGCATTTAGGACAAACATGCATGGCCTCGTACTCTCCACGGTACAATAAACAGTCATTCGGACATGCATGTATTTTTTCGACCTTCAAGCCCATTGGACAGATCAACTTCTTCGCCTGATATATTCACTACTAGAATAATCGTTTTTTGCATGCCAAGCACTAGTTTGTTGCATGGTAGAGACGGCTCATGCAAAAGAAATGGCGTTTGTTGACTTTTTAAACTTGTTGCATGCGAATCTCCATGTAACAAGTATCGTATGCAATTGTGTAAAGTCCAACCATGCAACTGTGTGATGTTCAACCATGCAAATAAATTTTGAAAGTCAGATATTATAATTAATTCAAGGTCCATGCAACAACCCAAGTCCATGGCCATGCAACTACTTAAAAACTTAGTAGATATTATATTTAATTAAAGGTCCATGCAACTACTTAATCCCATGGCCATGCAACTGCTTAATCCCATGTTTATATTATATTTTATTGAAAGTCCATGTAAATAGTCCACTATCATTCACATATAAATAGTCTGGACTAAAAGTTCCAAACAATTGCATGAGATTAGCCATGCAATAGTTTATTTACTGGAGACAGATTCATTTCTGTTTATTTGATATCTCATTTTCAATGGAGCTTTTAAGTAAAATTCACAATAGCACGAATAATAGCAGTGTATAAGAATTTAATACTTTGATAACTTAAAATTCTTGCAGTTAGAACAAATATTTCAAATTAATGGAGAAACAAAAATAATAGTAAAAAATATGTGACAACACACATACAACTTTTGATTCATCAATATTAAAACTCTTGATCAGAAACATCGAGGCCATAGAAATCAAATTCAAATTTGATTGTAAAAAAATTACAAAAATTTAAATAAAATACTACAACACCTTACAATTTGACTGACTATAAAATACTACAAATTGCATTAGTTTTCAATATTGAAAGTTGGTATAACTAATGCATTAAATTTGTTGTAATTCTAAGGAGAATTACAAGACTCTGTAATATTTTATCTCCACCATTAATGAGATTTGATTATTGAAATTAAAACAATATTTATAGTGCTCCTTTCTTTCTTCCTGCGCTGCCCCTCTCTTGCCCATATTTTTCACATTTTATACAAGCGTTATCAGTTGGTTTCTCACAAAAGTAAGCTTTTATATGAAAGAATAAAAACTATGTCAGAGATTTGAGTGGCCTGAGTTCAATCTACATATTGTCATTCTCTTTATCCTCTCAATTTTGATGCTTAAGCTCTGAAATTGGAAGAAAATTAGCAAAATAAGTTGATAAATGATACTGTTAATGGTACTTGATGAGTAGATATAAACATGATTTTAATTGAGTGAAATTTTTTCTTTACTAAGTACCAGTATATACATTACTCAGATACTTTTTTTTTGATGAAGACATTACTCAGATACTTGATGCCTCAAACAGAACCTTCTTGCAAATCAGACCAGAAACCAGTGAAGAAAGTCATAAATTAACCAAATACTTGCATAGATGGATATAAGACATTACCAGGAACTCACAGAAACAAACCTCACATTTTTGTGATTTTTATACAATTAATTAAGGACTTTCAAAAATCAGATTTCAAAAATTCCAGCAACTGGTACAATGGGTGATTGGTACCAAAACTGAACAGTACAAAATTACTAGTTTGACCCAGTTAGAAAATTCAGAAAACTTTGAGATTAATCTAGGTGATAGTACATGATGTTCTAAGAATTTTGGTACCAAGAACTCCTGATTTGGAGCTGTAGTGTGCTCTGTGCAAAAATCACAAGGCAGCATGCTAGAGAAAGACAAAACTGCCCTTCATACCCTTAAACTTGAAGAAATAAACCACTTTAAATCCTGTAAAAACTATGAAAATATACCTGAGAACTAGATACTTACTGTCAATTGTTTTTTAAACTTAGGTCAATGGTTTGGATACTTTATTGAGACGTAAGTCTAAAACACCAATCAATTTTTTCCTTAATCTAACATGAGCCCCAGCTGCACATTTGTAAAATAGATGCACACTCAAATAAACACCATTCAAGACATAGGCTTAGTTATGATTGTGCAGTTGGGGCTTTAAACTCATAGGCTTTCTTGCTACTACACCAATCAAGGCATATGCTAGTTATGATTGTGAAATTGTTTTGCTAGAACACAGACGTAAAAGAACATATCATCAAATGAAATAAAATTACTTGAAACAGGAATTATGATGCCAAATACTGACGCGCCAGCTCCGAGTCTGATTGCTCCTCTCCGATGGTTTCTCAATGGAATAACAATAGAAACACCTTATGTCATTTCATCGAACACCTTCCTAAACACTATACTATCAAACAATGAAGATTATCAGTTTACTAAAAGCTTGTGCACTTATGTCATTTCATCGAACACCTTGGGTGCACATAATCAAACACTTGTATACAACTTATAAAACTAAAAAAAAAATCACAACAAGGAACTAAGTTTGAGAATTGGACCGGATAATGATAGTAAATCTTGAGAATTGAAACTAATTTTGTCAGACCAATTGATACAAAAGAACCTTTGCTCATTATTCAAACAAATTTTAGAACATAAATTATGAATCCACCTAAAAGGAGAGAAGAAGAATGATAAGTGTGAGAATTAGGAGGCAAACATCCTTTGCTTTCGTAAATCTGACCTTACAAGCTTCAAATCTCTACAAGGACACAAGATGTCGTTATCCTTTGTCTTCACTCTATAACTCTCGGCACATTTTATGAACTCATCAACGCGAGCCAAATATTATGCACTATCACGTCGCAATTCGTACATCCAACTTCGATCCATCTGTAAATTAAATTAAAAGAATGGTTCCAATTAATCATGGTGGTCGATCAATATATATTGTTACAAATTATTGGCTTACAAGGGGGCCGGTTTACAATCCTAACCCACTCCTTGAATATTATGCCTCATACGTGAACACATTAGCGGGATTTAATTAGTATTTGAGAAAAATTCGGCAGCATTTCCCCTTAACTCCCCAAGTATGCGTAAAAACCACATACTCGTAGGAGCAATAAGGATAAATGCTGACAAACTTTTCTCAAACACTAATTAAATCCCTCTAATATGTGTTCACATCCTAAATGAGACACAATATTCAAAGAGCAGTCCCAAACAGGGGACTATCCAAATTTAATCCCTATTGGATTGATTTTGAACGGGCACGGACCTAAAAGCATCAATAGGTCGGTTATTGGACCACAATACACTAATTATTTACATATCTAAACAAATCAAGCATGCATGCATTAATAAATAATTGACCTAAATAATTAAGCAATAATAAGTACCAGAAAATTAGAGAAAGAGAAAAGAGGAAGACTAACCTTAGCAAGATAGAGAGGAGAAATGCAAATTAACTTCAAAGATCTCAGCTCCGGTCTCGATCCTTGTTGCGCAGAAATAGACCAACCTTTCAATAGAGAGAGAGAGAGAGTAATTGATCAAAACGACGTTGGAGGAAGCCTTTTTGTAACCCTAAACCTTTCTATACGGACATTTATCTATAAATCCATGCAGAAAGCCTTGATAGAGCTACACAGACTTTTATATAAACAGCCGTGTAGAATTGTTTTTTAACACTTTTAATTAAAAGAAAAAACCTATTTTTTAATTCTACCTTTCTACATAGTTGTTTATATAAAAGTCCGTGTAGCATTGTGTTTTTTTTTTTAATGTTTTTCAGCTGGCAGAACAAACAATTTTCAGAACAGAGGAAGACATTTAAAATCCAGAATTCCAACATATATAGCAATTTGAACAAAAAATTCATGTACACTAATTTATACAAAAAATAAAAATTCTTATTGAGCATTAATTACAAAATTTAAATCCATATAAACTAAAAAATTATATTAAGGACTGGAAGAGCTGGATATATGAAGGACCCTCAGAATCGGATGGAGAGTTGGATGAAGTGTCGGACGATCTCGTCCGACTCTTCATCGACTCCCCATCCTGCTCTGGTCCTTCATTCGACTAGATCTTCATCCGGCTCTGAAATTATCATCCAAAAACACTTTAGCGCACAAATCAGACCGGCTCTTCATCCGGTTTGAAGGTCCTTCTCCAACTCTTCATCCGGCTGGCTCTGAAATTATCCAGTAGTGTTCTTTTCTTTTGGAGGAAGAAGATACATGTTTTAACAAATAAAGAGCTATGTGAAAATAAAAAGTTAGACGAAGGACCTTCAAAAAAAAAAGGAAGAGATGGATGAAGAACCTTCAGAGTCGACTCTTCATCCGGCTCTGAAGGTCCTTCATCTCACCTCTTCCTTTTTTTTCGAAGATCTTCGTCCAACTCTTTATTTGATCAGCTCTTTCTTTATTAAAACATGATTTTCATCCACCTCTGAAATTATCAGATCACAGAGACAGAGAGAATTGATCAAATCGGCGCTGGAAAGGAGAAGGCCTTTTATATAACCAACTTGGTGATGGAAAAGGCGCGTCCTTTACCAAAACCCTAAAATAACCTTTCTACACGACCTTTTTTATTGAACATCCGTGGAGCTCTCTAACAGCTTTCCACACTATTAATTAAACAAAAAACCGTGTATAATTGACACCTTTCTACACGGCGTTTTATGAAACAGCCGTGTAGCTCTCACAAGCTTTCTACACTTTAATTTAAACAAACATCCGTGTACAATGCCGACCTTTCTTTATGGGTCTTTAATTAAATATCCGTGGAGCTCTCTCAAGGCTTTCTACACTGTTATTTAAATAATAATCCGTGTACATTTCCTGATAAACGTCCGTGTAGCTTTCTCACGGCTTTCTACACTTATTTTTTAGTAAACATCTGTGTAGAGATCCCACACATATTTCGGACTTCCAAAAAATTAGAATTTCTCCACAGTTTTTAGGTAAAATTATCAAATCCGTGTAGAATGTGCAGTATACAATGACCATTTTTGTAGTAGTGTCCCCTCTAAAATTTATAAGATCATATTTACCCTTTTAAATTTAATTTTTTTCACAAATTTACCCATTCAATTGTCTATTCTATAAAATCTCATTTTAAATGCATAAAATCATAAAATATCCATTTTACCCTTTTTTTTTTTTAAATTTAGCAATTGGGATAACAGTATCTTAACTTCTAATTTTCAGTGACTGTTAATTGGAAAATAGTAGAAGAAAATCACATGGTAATATTTTGTTGATGCTTGTTTTTTTTTATTTTGGTGTAATAGATATGTCCTGTGTATGGGAAGAGTTGGGATGGACTTGGTGGGCACCTCACGTCACAGCATAGAAGCTTCTTTAAGATATCCCTTTTTTGTTCATTGTTATTCATATATTTTGGCCTCGGATATCTATTTCATTTACTAGTTTATTGGCTTAAATTATGGCTTAATTTAGATATAATTACATGATTGAGGGTTAATTGATGTATAATTTAGAATCAATTGAGGTTTTGTTGGGTAAAGATTTTAATAGAGCAGGTTTGGCTTCATGCAGCGCACAAACCATATCCAATTCTGTTTTGATTCTGTAGTCTGTGTGCTGCATGAACAGTGGAGGCAATCCACGTACCAGTATCACAGGAGAACTACAATTATAATAGGCTGAGAATAATCTTTACATTAGGGTCCCTATTTTCCTTTTTCTTCAACTTCTGTAATTTTTCTTGTTTTTTCTGTTATTTTCTCAAAGCTGGGTTTCTAATCAGAAGCTAAAGAATTTGTAACCGATAAGGTACATGAGAGTTGCTTTTTTGTTATTTAATTTCAAAGGGAGTAAATTAGCAACTTATTTATTCAAAATTTGTTTGTACGGATATAACCGGGGTCAATTTATATGGATGGGACAGTAACATGTGAACTATATGCCTATCCAATATCAAGTTTTTAGTGTATAGATGTGATGAACAAGTGTATTATGCAAGAGTCACTATATGTGTAATATGAATTTACGAGTAGAACTAGGGTGCTCTCAAGCTCACAAAAGTGTTTGGTGAGCTTGACTCTAAAACCCATCAAATCGATTTCAAATGACGAATCCGAACCGTTGAAACCCGCTTATCTTACGTGTGATGCGTCTACATGTGAAATTTTTAAACATTCGAATTAGTTTAGTATAAAGTCAATCGGTCAAAATTAGAAGGTTAATAAATTAATTTTAGTGCATTCATTTTTTGAATGTTTTTTGACTGCTTGACTTTATATTAAATTAATTCGAATGTTTAAAAATTTCACATGTAGACATATCACATATAAGGTAGGCAGGTTTCAACGGCTCGGATTTGTCATTTGAAATCGATTTGATGGGTTTTAGAATCAAGCTCACCAAACACTTTGGTGAGCTTAAGAGCACCCTAGTTCTACTCTGTATTTACAATTAATTATCTCCACAAATAATATATATGTTGACTAATGTATTTTCAATTCTACAAATAATATATTATCAAGTGATAAGATTATCATTTGCTCTTATTATTGACTCACACATAATGAAGAAATTGAATAAAAATTAATCATATTAAAAAAATAATAAAAATAATATTTCAATTCCCGCTGCAAGGGTACTTAACTAGTATTGATAAGAAAATATTATTTACAAAATTTTAAATTTTATCTCATGTAACATGACAGTAAATATTTACATTCATACTTAATTTTAAAATTTACATTCAATCTCGCTTCATGACCGGATTTGTTTCTTCGATCCCCGTTGCACTCCAATGACGATCGGATCTACTTACCGTCACGCTGCGATCGAGATGAAAACTCCACACTCGGAGCTCCGATGTTACCGCACTCTCGACTCCATTCGGCTCTGCTCGGCACTAATACTGCTAGGGAATGTAATTTAGGAGGAGTCAAAATAGGAACACTCAGGTTCTAAATGCTAGATTAATGTCATCCTGTCCTTTATTTGCAGTCTGAAGTAAAGGCTCTTTTAGAAGCCATGCGAGATATGGTGTCGTGTGGTGTATCATCATGCATGTTTTGGACTGATAATCTGACCCAATCTAAGGCAGTTTTTGGGTCTGCTACCACCTTTGGAAGTTGAATGGCGCACATTTGATGATATCATGCTGACTTGGCAACTGATGAAGGAACACTCAGGTTTTAAATGCGGAAATGTCAGTAGAGAGATGAATGGGGAGGCCGATATATAGTTTACCAGAGTTAGGCTCAAGAACAGGGATTGTATGAGATCGTAAGGATTTCACATACCAAATTTTCAGTTTTCTTTATCACAGTTGTATAGATTCTGGGAAGGATACTATAGAGGTTTTATGAAATATATATAATCTCTCAAGGATTGTGATTAATAAAGCTTTTTCCTATGGGCGTTATTCTCGCAAAAATAATAATAATAATAATTAAATAAAATCCTTGCATTCCTAGAATTAAAGATATAAAAGTGCCAATATACCGACACCATAAATCTCAGAAATTACAGAAAGTTCTCCATAATTTTGACTAGTTTTCATTGAGCAGACAACATCAGGATATCAACTTAATTTGAAGACGTACTGTCAAAGCACAATTCCTCCTGAAAGACCTTCTTGAACTTTTGCATGGTGGCATAATCAAGCAACACATAAGCTGCTAGTCCAGCATCTTTTCCTGATTCGTTGATGATGTAAACAATTCTATTTCCATTTGCCTCAGCTCATGTCATCAGCTGTGGGGCACCCCATCCGAAATCTGCATCATACACTGGCATTCCAGAAATGCTATTAATGCGCAGATCGGACTTTGGCAGTTCTATTACTGGGGATAATCCCTTATCTTTGTTTACCTCCACGTAGTCAATGAAGGATCGAATGAACTCATCCGTAATCCCATCAATTACAGCTTTCACAGTATTAGCTACAATTTTAATTGGATTGGACATGAACTCCGATACTTGAGCAGTGGCAGACCTTCTGATGACGGCATTTCCAAAGAAATTCTTGGGTAATGGTGGGTGCACATGATCACGTATGTGTGCAGTAAACAAGAGGCGTGTCTCAATACCAAGAGGAGGTTCTTGTGTAAGGCAGTAGCACTTCCAAATAAGTGCAGCCACTACACAGAAGGTAGAAACTCTAGTGGTACTACTCTCTTCTGTGCACCGAGATTTTAGGAAGCTAATTTGTTCATTCGAGATCTTAAACTTAGTTGTTACACAAGAGATAGCTGGGGTCGATGTATGCTTCAATTGGTTGTTTATATACTCAGGGTGATCAAAGGTGATAGATGGTGGAGAACGGGCAAGAAGTGGAGTATAGTCAAAGGAGGGATGTATGATGTTGTTAAGGTAACCCCGAGCAATACTAGTCCATGTCTGGAAAAAATGGAAAGCACTCCGACCATCAATTAAGACGTGATTATTCGCAGTTCCTAGCACAACTCCCCCACATTTCAGATATGTTATCTGCACACAGTAGCACCAACATTTCGATTAAAATGATGATGACAAGTACAAGACGTGGAAATATTTGTTCCCGGACCATGTAATAAACTTTAAGAATTTTTACATTTTCAAATCTCAAACAATTGATTCAAACAGTTCAATATTCAATCTATATTAAAATTTACTTGGAGACCAAATTTTACATTTTTTTGAATTTTTTATATTTATTAAGCCAGTTTAAAAATCAATTTTAAAACTAACTTAATAAATAATAAAAAATATAAAAATTTGATAGACTGTTTGAACTTTGAATATCGAAAAACCAATTGGTAGCATAGGAGCTCTGAAATAAATGTTTTGATATTAGCCAATCTCTCTCTATATATATATAGAGAGAGAGAGAAATATATTGGCTAATATCAAAACGTTTGTTTTGGAGACCCTATTCTACCAATTGGTTTTTTAATTTTCAAAGTCCAAACAGTCGATCGAAGCTGTTAGATGTGATCTCTATATTAAAAGAGGAGAGATCAAGTTACAACAATTTTTGAGTTACAACAACCATTTTTTACATTTTCAAAGTCCAAATCGTCGATCCAAACCGTTAGATCGATCTCAACAATAAAATGTGCTTTCAAATCAAATTTTACATTTTTTGGAATTTTTTTACTATTTATTAAGATGGATAGAAAATTCAATGGTCTGAATTTGACTAGTTTTTGTACCGATCTTAATAAATAGTAAAAAAAATTCAAAAAATGTAAAATTTGGTCTTCGAGCATATTTTATTGTAGAGATCATATCTAACGGTTTGGATCGGCGATTTGGACTTTAAAAATGTAGAAAATTATTGTTGTAACTTGTTATAACTCAAATTGTTGTAACTTGATCTCTTCTCATATTAAAATGTGCTTGGAGATCAAATTTTACATTTTTTTTTAAATTTACTTATTATTTATGAAGATAGTTTGAAAATAACTAATTTTAATAAACAATAAAAAACTTCTTTCACACACCATGGCTCAAGATCTTGAAGAGCCAAAATGTATATCCTTGGTTGGCTTGAAGAGCCAAAAAACTTCTTTCACACTACCATTTTTATCTTAGCCACTCACTATATATATATCCTTGGTTGGCTTGAAGAGCCAAAATGTTTACACATAAAAAATAGAGAAAATTTCTAGTGTGCCCATGTAAAATTTTAAAATAGCCAATATCTCCATCAAAACAACATAATATCCAAAATCGCCATACAAATTTTATTTTATTTCTTCTATCCCTATTTTACATATTTAACTCTTTATTTAATTATTTTAATATTAAATTAACAAATTTACCCTCTCCTTCCTCAAATATTCTTTACCTTTACCAACATTTAGTACCTGCTTCTCCCACAGCTAATTTTTTTCCATGCTAGCCCTCGGCCTCTACCTCTCTCCCGTCCTCTCCTCTCAGGGTCAAGCATGAACCAAAAAAAATTCCAATAGATGTCCGTCTCTGATTTTCTCCAAGCTCCTTTTGTCTCTTTTTCCAAAATTTACCCAAATGTATGTTTCTATGACACAAACCTCTTCAATAGCTATAAATTTCAAATTGTATGATTTCTTTCGTCAAATTAAATTGTAAGGTAAAATATTATTTCCTCTTTATCAATTAAGAAAGTCATATATATATACTTGCACAAAAAACATTGAATCATTGTTAACTGGAGATAAAAGGAATCATTGTTAATTGCATCAACAGCTACTTGGTTGAGAAGTACAGACAACAAATCGAGCCACTTGTGAGTCAAGTTAGACATACTTAGTAGAAATCGTCAGTTAACTTCTTAAAAGAAGAAGGCCTCGAAATTTTACATCAGAATGAGCATAGCCAACCTCCCGCTGCTAAAATATTTGAGGTTAAAAAACTAATTTTGGTATTATTAATTTTATTTATATGTTTGTTTAGTTTTGATCTTTAATCCGAACAGAGCATTTGTGAGATCTTTGTTGTATAATAGCAAAGAAAGAGTGACATTTCATTTACTAGCACATATGAGATGTTTCAGATTTGCATAAGGGATACTTAATATTTTGTGAATTTCTCAGAGGTTTCAGATTTGCATGAGAGATACTAGTATGAACATATGAATTAAATATCTTTCACTCACAAGAGATAAAAAAATGTCAAGAGAAAACTGGAAACGAATCACTTTTGGAAAAAAAATGTTTAATGCTGAGAGCAAGAGAAGAGGCGGGGGAGAGATAGGGGGGGAGATCGGGTGGGCATGAAAAAATTTAGCTGTGGAAGAAGGTAATGAAGAGGGTAAATTTGTCAATTTAATATTAAAATAATTAAATAAAGAGTTAAATAGATAAAATGGGGATAGAAGAAATAATATAAAGTTTTGATGGTGATATTGAATATTATGTTATTTTGATGGGAATATTGGCCATTTTAAGATTTTACATTGGCACACTAGAAATTTTCCCTAAAAAATGAGTCCTTGTGGTCTTTCAAAATCTTTGCTTTTACATCATAGAGAGAGAGATTGAACTAAAGAGGTCCCAATATGTTTGTATTTATAGTGAAAAGCTAATTTTCTATACCTGAAACATACACATAAGAGATGGTGATACCACACTCGGAACAAATTGGCTTCTTAGCTCAGGCGAAGGTTCGAAATTGATATCATCAGAACTGCGATCCGACTGGGCCAGAACAAACAGGACACCTTCAGCATTGCAATCAACCACTCTGCGACAGCCTTCGCCAATCAAAAACCGTCCAGCGAGGGGGTAGAAGAGCACTAGTGTCTTTGCCAAAGCAGCCTTCAAGATCTCAACTGAGAAGAAGTCCCTGGCTTCATTATTCCTATAGTGATATACCGTGCATGTGTATAAATGTGGTGCAACTTGGTCAAAATTTGATAACCAGAGCTTCTTTCTAGGGGTTTCCTCAGATGGAACCACAAAGGTGGACTCTATTACAGACACCATTTTCTTCCTCTCTTGGTTATCTATATATCATGCACTCGTAATTAAGTTTAGTGTGTCTACTCTCAGGAAGAGAGCCAAGCAATTGTGTCAAGCACTTGTAAATGCACCTTGCCTTATATAATAAAAACTTTGGGTTTAACAGCTTTCAATAGCCTTTGGTGCTGATTTCTATCAGGGGTAGGCAAAAACAAAATATATATTTATTTATTGATTTATTATTATTATTATTATTATTATTATTATTATTATTATTATTATTATTATTATTATTTAATTTATCATTAGTATTTGTTTATTAAAAATTAAAATTGGTAAAAGACTTATTTTTACACAAAAAATTTCAGACATTAATTAAATAATTTAATATCAGTACTCGTGGATTACAAAAAGATTATAGTAATTTATTATAGTAATTAATTCTACCCGTTTAATGTTCTGATGTATTACAAAAAGATTAAGAAAAAATAAAATAGAAAAGGATTAAAAAGAAAAGAGAAATAAAAAAACATGAAATATGATTGAAATGGAGATGTATGGGTACGTAGAATTGGAGAAAAAGAACAAATTATGAGAGAATTATATTCCAAGAATAGAGAAGAAAAAGGGAGATGTTTCTCTCTCATTAAATATTACAAGTGGCCCCCGCTTCCTTCTGTGTGTTTTTGTGTAAGGATGGTTCACAAAGACCCTTTAACAACTTTTATGGTTCATTTAAACCATTCTTAAGGACTTTAAGGGAATCATCTTCCTCATTTAATCTTGAAAAACAACGGGAAGAGAAACAACAAAAAAGCTAAAATTTTCTGGCGAAGGAAAGAGAGATTGAAATGAGATCCTTTAAATGTAAACCCTTGCAACAATTAGGCTGATTTTACCGAGTGATGATACCAAATTAGGGGTAGGCAAATTTTATCTCAGGGGTAGGCAGAGGCCCATATTTACATGAGGTATGATTTAAATTTTCAAATCCAAAAATAGACAACTGCCTACCCCTGTAACATCATAGCTCCGCCTCTGTGTGCTCCTACATACACAGTTGTAGATCCCTGTATAATCAGTGTAGTAGTGAACATTTTACTGAGAGAATTTATTGTTTTATTTTATTTATTGATGTGCAGATCAATAAATTAATTGTTATTCTACTTTTAAGACGTCAAATTATTTTTTCAATAATTAGTGACACTGCACAAAAAAAAGAACGCTAAATAAAATATTTTTTATGGACAAAAGTTATTTTTGTTCCTTTAGAAAACTAGTTTGATATGCACTTCTAAAATTAGCTTTAGAAAACCAAATAATTTTTTTAAAAGAAGGTGGAAATGATGTTAGAAAAAGCCAAAATCAACCACAAAGATAGAAGAAACAGAAGTTCCAGCCCCTACCCCTTGCTGTCAATTGGAGAAAGTAGGTACAATATCAATGTCACTATTAATTGTGACAATTTAATTTGGTCCCAAAGTAGGTGCTGCCAAAAATGTCACTATCGGATCCCCAGCCACATGTTAGCAGGAAAATCCTATCCATCACTAAGTTCAATCAATTTCTAATTAGTTTGTATGTAATTAATGTGTTTTATTAGTGTTAATTTCTAAATCACAACTTTCCGTTAATTATACCTTATTATTGAATTAATTTATTAGCTGAAAGTTAGTTTGATCTATTTCTTTAAAATATAACCAAGATAAAACATGTTATTGTAAAGTGTCTAATAAAATATAGTAAAAGTTAAAAGAAAATAAAATTTATCACAAGTTGTCAAACATTCATGCAAAACATGTTCTGAATATTAAATCATGTTTTAATCTCAAGTTTTTCGAAGTGTAAAAATGAATATATAACAGTGGACTTAGGTTGTTGTTTGAATTCTTTCGCAAACTGCCACTTAATTCAAAGAGAGTTTGGATAAAAAATTAAACAATAATGCACTATCGTGTACCATTTGTACACTGCAAAAAACTTGGGTTCAAAACATGCATAATTTAATTTTAAGAACATGTTTTGCATGAGTTTTGAACAGCTTGTGACACACATCTCATTCAATCAACTACTTTACATGAAACAACAACACAACAATTAAAAAAACAATGACAAACATCAACATATAAAATACAATTAATACTACTAATTGTTTCTTGAGAATTGAAGATACTTATGTCTCATTTCAGTATCTTGCAACTGTCTGCAAGGTTTTATAGAAGGATTTAAACTAACGTTACTTAAATTGTCAGTGTTGTTGCACCAACCTATTCATTAATTATATTATGAACATGTATAAAATTTCTTCTCAGATTCTTTTTGATCTTCGAAAGCTTCACAATAGTCTACTTAAGACATCTATTACAATAAGGATGATATGATGAGTGGCGACTATTTTTTGCTACTCATTCCGCCTATAAAAAATAAAAAATATTAATTAACTAAACCCTAGTTTTTAAATTAATTATTACCTAGTTTAAATAAATTATATCCTAATTTAAGAAACCATTCAAAATAATAATAAAAGTAAACATAAAATAAAGGAGAGAAGAGTGATCTAGCATACAAAATAATGACTCTGGGAGATAAAATGTTGATCTTTGTTCGTTGATTTTGGAAAGTTAAAATTCATAGCGAACTAGTACAATACTTAATTGGAGACATACTCAAAGGCTCTGGAGAGATAAATTGATCGACTTAGGGTTTACTGGGATATATATATGTTAAGGAAACAATGGACAGCTCACCAAATTAATTCCAACTTATTCCTCAAGAAATATATCTGACAAAATCAAGAAATATATCTGACAGAATCACACAATTCATTGTTGCCCTTAATAGAATGTAAATTATAGAGTTTTAGATTTCTATTTAAACAGTCTATAAGCTTTGTAATAGTTGAATCCCGAGATATGAATAAAATTAGCTTCATCAATTTATCTTCTTCTCTACCTTATCTCCTTCTCTAATTATTTGAATCACTGCGTTTCATGGTATCAGAGCCATGCAGACAGGCAGTCCCCTAAACCCCGACCCCTCTATGACCCCTACTGCTGCCCCAAATACCTCCTCTAAATCTATCATTATTCTCTCCATTCCCATCTCTACCAAATTAAATAGAACAAACTATCTTGCTTGGAAATCTCAAATCGAGCCTCTTCTCTATGGCTACGATTTACACAAATTTCTCACTGATTACCCTCCTCCTAAGAAAGTTACTGCTGAAGGTAAAGAGGTTGACAACCCAGAGTTTGAGTATTGGCGCAAGCAGGACCAAATGTTGTTGGGATGGCTTCAATCCTCCCTATCTGATACTCTCCTGTCTCAAGTAGTGTCATGCACTTCTTCTTCACTTCTATGGACCAATCTACAGCAAACCTTCTCGGCCACCTCTCGTGCACGGCTCGCTGAACTCAGGCGAAACCTTCAAACCACCAAGAAAGGAAGCTCAAACCGCACAGATTACCTTCAAAAAATGAGAGCAATTGCAGACGAATTGTCTTTTATTGGGCATCCTGTTCCTGATGACGACATGGTGCTTCACATTTTAAGCGGTCTTGGACCAGAGTTTAATGCTTTTGTCATCTCAGCCACCACCCGCGAAAACCTTAATCTTCTTGACCTTCAAGCTCTTCTTCTCACTCATGAAAAACTTCTCCAAACCCAAAATGATAGTGTCTCCTCTAATTTGACGGCTTTGTATGCATCTCCCAACCCTAGGAATTCACAACCAAACTCAAACCAGAGATCCTACAATAATCATAATTCCAATAATTTTCGTTCTGCTGGCTCCTCTCAGCACAGGCCCAAATATTCTAAATCATCTGGGCCGCATTCAAACTCCTCTTACAGGCCACAATCTCAGCCTCCTTTGCTGCCAACTCCTCATGGACAACCTGGTGGTGCGCCTCTGCAATCAAGACCTTTTAATCGTCCGTCTGGTAATCCATATTCTTCTGAGACTTGTCAAATTTGCTCTAAAAAGGGGCATATTGCTCGAGATTGCTGGTACAGGGATGATTTCACCCGCTATGGCTCCTCTTCTGTCTCAGCCGAACCAGTCCTCATCCACCACCGATTGGTTCATTGACTCCGGGGCCACCCACCATGTCACAAGCGACCTAAATAACCTCTCCTCATACATTCCCTATGACGGTTCTGATTCTCTACACATCGGTAATGGTACCGGTATGGTTATTAAAAACATTGGATTTTCTACTTTTCAATTCTCCAATTACACAATTCATCTTCGTGATATTCTTCATGTCCCTCATTTCACCAAAAACCTTTTAAGTCTCTCCAAACTTTTACTTGATAATTCACTAACCCTTGAATTTTCTTCTAATGTTTGCATTATCAAGGATTCCCTCACCAAGACCCACCTTCTTCATGCTAAGCTTCACAATGGCCTCTACTCCATATCACTTCCACCTCCACTTGCCTCTCCTCAACCTCAAGTGTTTCTTGGTGAACGTGTCTCCGCTGACCTTTGGCACTCCCGTTTAGGACATCCATCATTCTCTACTACTCTTCATGTTATGAATAAAAATAATCTACCTTGTTCCTCTAAAATTTTGTCTAAATGCCATGATTGTAGTGTTGCAAAATGTCATAAACTTCCCTTTAATTCTAGTGTTTCTTCTACTAAAGCCCCTCTTGAACTTGTGCACTCAGACTTATGGGGTCCGGCCCTCTTATCTTTTCATGGTTTTCAGTACTATATTATTTTTGTGGATGATTATACACGATTCACTTGGATTTACTTCTTACACTCAAAAGATGAAGTACTTGAAACCTTTTCTCGTTTTAAAGCACAAGTGGAAAATTTACTCAACACCAAAATAAAAATTTTACGTACCGATGGGGGCACCGAATTTAAGCCGATACCTCGCCATTTTCCACAACTTGTATATCAAACCTCATGCCCACACACACCCGAACAAAACAGTATTGCGGAACGCAAGCACCGTCATATCATTGAGCTTTCTCTTGCTACCATAAATCATTCCTCTCTTCCATCACATTTGTGGGATGAAACCTTTGCGAGCATTGTTTATCTCATCAACTGCTTGCCTAACGCCAATCACCAACCATCTCCTTATTTTCTTCTCTTTCACCACCAACCCGACTATACAATGCTTCGCACTCTTGGATGTCAATGTTTTCCCCTTCTCAGGCCATACAACAAACACAAGCTCCAAAACCGAAGTATGCCTTGCGTTTTTCTCGGCTATGGTGTTTTGCAAAAGGGATATAAGTGTCTCCATGTGGAAACCAGTCGTATTTTTATTTCCAGACACGTTATTTTTGATGAGAATATTTTTCCCTTTCAACTATCTATAGATGCCTCTCGGCCTGGACCATCCTCTGCTTCCTCCTCCAATTTATCATCATGGCTGCCTCTCTTAATATCCAACACCTCATCTTCAGGCCCAATTCCAAACAATAATTCAGCCCAAAATTCACCCTTAATTACACCCTCTACTTCGACCCAAAATTCATCTTTTAATAATTCCCCCACTTCAGCCCAATCTACATCATCTAACCAACCTACACAAAGCCCACCTAACAGAGCCGAACCCTCCACCTATGCTGCTCCATCTCCCCAACCCGTTAACCCTGACCCTGACTTAACTTCGCCCCCTTCTACTCAAACCCGATCTCTACCACCTGTTGCTCCATCGCACCATATGGTGACAAGAAATAGAGACCAAACACGAAAACCACGCACCTTCCCTGACCATGTAGCCCTCCTCTGCAGTTCTTCAAACATCACAGAACCACTCACCTTCAATCAAGCACAAACCTCTCCTCACTGGCGTTCAGCCATGGCACAAGAAATTGATGCTCTCGCAAAGAATCAAACCTGGACACTTGTCCTTCCTCCACCGAATCAGAACATAATTGGTTGTAAGTGGGTGTATAAACTCAAGCATCATCCAGATGGTTCAATTGCTCGCTTCAAAGCTCGATTAGTAGCCAAAGGGTTCAATCAACATGAAGGCATTGATTACTTTGAGACATTCAGTCCAGTTGTCCGCGCCACCACAATTCGCATTGTCCTCTCTTTAGCTCTCACTTATGGCTGGTCAATTCAGCAATTGGATGTACAAAATGCATTCCTCCATGGCCAATTAAAGGAGACCGTATATATGCAACAACCCCCGGGTTTTGTTGACCCGAATCATCCTCACCACGTATGTCTTCTCTCCAAATCTATTTACGGTCTCAAACAGTCACCTCGGGCTTGGTTCCACACCTTGAGTGCTGCTCTCATTGCTTATGGATTCCAACCCTCTCGCTATGACCCGTCTCTTTTTGTATTTCACACTCATGGTAAAACCATTATCTTGCTGGTCTATGTCGACGACATTATCATCACTGGAAACCACCCTGCATCCCTCTCTTCTCTCATCGATCACCTTCAAACCAAGTTTGCCATCAAAGACCTTGGACCCCTCAACTACTTTCTTGGCATTGAAGTCACCACCACATCCAGTGGCCTCCATCTATCTCAAGCTTCATACATCCGCAACATTCTTGCTCGTGCTCACATGCAAGATGCCAAGTCTTGCTCCTCTCCTATGGCAGCCAATGTTCCTATCTCCAAGCATGATGGCGATCCAATGGACGATACTCATCTCTATCGCTCCATTGTAGGTGCCCTTCAATATGCAACAATCACAAGACCTGACATCGCATTCGCAGTCAATAAGGCATCTCAGTTCATGCACAATCCGACTACCTCTCATTGGTCAGCAGTCAAGCGAATCTTGCGCTACCTCAAAGGCTCTATCACTCATGGTCTCACATTCAAACCAGCTGAGTCTTTAACTCTCCATGCCTACTGTGATGCTGATTGGGCAGGTTGCCCCGATGACCGTCGTTCCACTTCTGGCTTCTGCATCTTTTTAGGTCCCAACCTCATTTCATGGAGTTCAAAAAAACAGCCGACGGTCTCTCGCTCAAGCACAGAAGCTGAGTATCGGAGTCTCGCTATTACCAGTGCTGAATTAATTTGGGTACAATACATTCTTACCGAGCTACAGGTCTCTCTTCCTTCTAGCCCAACGTTATGGTGTGACAACATTGGTGCAACATTTCTCGCTTCAAATCCTATGTTCCATGCTCGGACTAAGCATGTTGAATTGGATTTCCATTTTGTACGAGAGCGTGTCGCTTCTAAACAGCTTCGCATCAGCTTTCTATGCTCTAGAGACCAAATTGGAGATGTCATGACCAAAGCACTAACTACTCCTCGATTTCTTTTTCTTCGCGACAAGCTGATGGTGTCTTCTACCCCATCAGCTTGCGGGGGGGCTGTTAAGGAAACAATGGACAGCTCACCAAATTAATTCCAACTTATTCCTCAAGAAATATATCTGACAAAATCAAGAAATATATCACACAATTCATTGTTGCCCTTAATAGAATGTAAATTATAGAGTTTTAGATTTCTATTTAAACAGTCTATAAGCTTTGTAATAGTTGAATCCCGAGATATGAATAAAATTAGCTTCATCAATTTATCTTCTTCTCTACCTTATCTCCTTCTCTAATTATTTGAATCACTGCGTTTCAATATATAATATAACAACATCTCCATCAGTTCAATATGATAACGAGTTATTATTGCTTTGTACAGTCACTAATGGATCATGTACACAACAAATAGTAAAAGTAACCCTTTCATTGTCATTGTCTGTTTAGCTAAATCAATGTTGAAGAGTCGTTCAATACTTATTCTCATAAAATTAATGTACCTAAGCAATAAGACGCTGCCAAATGTGCTGACAATTTAAAATGCCAGCACCACTATTGTACTAACAATTTATTTTTATTTTTATTTTGACGATAGACAATTTAATTTGGTCCCACAGCAATAAGATGCTCTCAAATGTATGGACAATTTAAAATGCCAGCACCACTATTGTACTGACAATTTAATTTGGTCCCACAGCAATAAGATGATGCGAAATGCAGGAAAATCCTGTCGATCACTAAGTTTAATAAATTTCTAATTAATTTGTATCTAATTAATGTGTTTTAATAGTGTTAATTTCAAAATCACAACTTTCCGTTAATTAATACCTTATTATTGAATTAATTGATTATATATGTCCTCGATATCTTGACCTTCCCTTTGAGACTTAATAAAACAAACAAAAATTTCACTTCTCAACACCAACGAACGATAAGAACAAAGGAAAGAAGAAAATAAAAAAAATAATAGAAGCCCTCATACATAAATTTTTTTATAATTTGTGTATTTAATCAATTTAAAACATGTAACAGAAAAATGACTTCCATATTTATTGAAATTATTTTATATTTGCCTTCTCTTTGTACCCAACAAATTGTCAGAATTGTATTTATAGTCAAATAAAAGCTTGATAATAATATATACACAAGCATTTATATAATAAAAAATTTGATAGTTTTTCAACTCAAGAAATTTTTCGAGATTGCTTAAGCCTTAGCAATTCTCTTTTCTCACCATTGAGAGGTAAGAATAGGATAAGTCAGGCACGGATACTACTCTATTTCGATTCGTATCCTAAAAGTATTTGGATTCGAATTTTGATCCATATACTTATTGTTATCAAACCGGATTGGATCCGAATCTAGAGACCATATATAGTAGTAGACATTATGTGTCTAACTAGTATTATCGGAGGCGGATACATGTCACAAGCATTTGAGGAACACTATTTATTAAATGCAACTATAATTATCTTAAATTTCAAAATCACAACTTTTTTATCATAGATTAATAACAATTAAAACATGATTTAATGTTCAGAACATATTTTGCATGAATGTTTGACAACTTAAGAAATTTTATTTTCTTTTAACTTTCACTATATTTTATTAGACACTTTACAAGAACGTGTTTTATCTTGGTTATATTTTAAAAAAATAGATCAAACTAACTTTCAACTAATAAATTAATTCAATAATAAGGTATAATTAACGGAAAGTTGTTATTTAGAAATTAACACTAATAAAACACATTAATTAGATACAAACTAATTAGAAATTGATTAAACTTAGTGATGGACAGGATTTTCCTGCTAACATGTGACTGGAGATCCGATAGTGACATTTTTGGCAGCATCTGCTTTGGGACCAAATTAAATTGTCACAATTAATAGTAACATTAATATTGTACCTACTTTCTCCAATTGACAGCAAGGGGTAGGTGTTGGAATCTTTCGTGGATAGTGATGAACTTATGACGAGATTGTGAATTGTGAATCAATACCTCAAAATATCAAAGTCTCTGGTAGAAAATTAGTTGACCCTCATAAATGAAACTAAATGCTTGTTTAATTTAGAGCGTAGTTTCCATAAAACCATTCATTTGTACTTTGTAGTAATGTCGGAGGATGTAACGTGCCTGCTGACTGAGCATTTAGCAGGTAGACTCAAAGCACTTGGTGGAGCCCACAGGAACCACTTTCTTGCGCCAAGGACCACATGACAGGAGTTCAGTCCTCCGATCCGATGAATAATCAATTTATCATCTCTTTTTTTTTTCTTCCATCTCAGTAACTTCTGTTTCTTCTATCTTTGTGGTTGATGTTGGCTTTTTCATCCGCGTCCGCATCTACTGTAATTCCAAGGAGAATTACAGGACCCTGTAATTCTAAATTTCCACCGTTGATTAAAATTGAATGGTCAGGATTGAAAATAAAAGAAATAGACTAATTTATTATGTCTTTCTCTCTCCCAGCGCTGCCCCCATTCTTGCCCGTCTATCATTTCCCAACTCTTTACTAACTAAAATCTAAACACATTGCATAATCCAAATAAGAATCAAAAAAAGAAAAGAGAATCAAGCTAAATTGGAGTTTTAATAAGAATCAACAAGACTCAATTATGGTTTAGGCATAACAAAATATTTTGACAACTCAAACCTTTACTAACCACAATCTAAACATATAAAATAGCATGTAAATTGCATAATCCGAGCAAGAATCAAAATTTAAAAAAAAAAACTATAAAAAAAAATTGGAGTTTCAAATACACCATCATCGTTTCATTTTGAAGTGCTGCACCTAGAGCAAATTAAACTCAAATTTTACAAGCTAGTACCAGTGAAGAAATAAAATAAACTATAAATATATTTACAAGGGTTAAGAAGTAAAATAAAACAACAATAACTGAAAAGAAAAAGGAAAAATGAAAAAAGAGAACAAATTTAACTATCTTGGACTCCATAAGCCGGTATCAGTGGTGTTTAAAGTCCATTAATTGATTATATGGTACCAGCACTATGTGTACCCCAGGATATATATTTCAACCAGTTAACCCTAGTAATTGGATCCGACCTGGTTGCAGAGAAGAAGATTTTGGAAGTGAAGAGAGAAGAAGAGAAAGGGAAAGATTGGGAAATCAAAATTATCTTTATAACTCCCGCCAAAATGACAGAGAAATAGGAGAATACGGAGCAGGAAAGACGGAGTACACAATTGAAATACGGGCAACAGAGGGGCAGTGCAGGGAGAAAGAAAGGAGTACTATAAATTAGTCTATTTCCTTTTTTTTTTAATCTCAACCATCCAATTCTAATGAACGGTGGATATTAAGGATTACAGGGTCCTGTAATTCTCCTTGGAATTTCAGCAGATGCGGTTCCTTTTCTAACATCATTTCGACCTTCTTTTAAAAAATTTATTTGGTTTTCTAAAGGTAATTTTAGAAATGCATATCAAACTAGTTTTCTAAAGGAACAAAAATAACTTTTGTTCAGCGTTATTTTTTTGTGCAGTGTCACTAATACTAGAATAACAATTAATTTATTAATCTGCACATCAACAAATAAAATGAAACAATAAATTCTCTCAGTAAAATGTTCACTACTACACTGATTACACAGGAATCCGCAACTGTGTATGTACGAGCACATAGTGTCGATAAATATTACACGGTTCTAGAACCATGTACGACTATCCTAAAAGGGTGTTGATCTCTTTGAATATATACTCGGTTGTTCTAAAGAAACTGTGAACAGTTCTACAAAAAAGGCGCTGCAACAGGAGAAAAAAAACAGTTGTATGATTTGTATTATCTCTTCAGATACTACACGGTTACTATACGACACCAGTGTATGATTCAGGGAAGTCATACACGGTTCCTATAGAACATATGTGTATGATTACAATTGTACACGGTTCATGCGAAATAACAGTGTAAGATTTGTAAGGTTTTTTTTTTTTTTTTTTTTTTTTTGTATGTTGTTTATAATGGGCTAGAATCCGTACTTGATAGCTAGCTATTCGCAAAAAAGAGAGGAAAAAAAAGACTATTAATTAAACAATAAACAGACCAAAAATATTTACAATCACGCATATATAGAAGAAAATAATTATATTTACAACACTAATTACAACACTAATTAAACATGGAAGTGTCCCGACTCAGTAAACATTTACAATCACAAACTAATTAAATGCTTGTAACGGCCTTAGGAAACTGATGCAGTACTAGGAATAAAATTTTGCATGTATCTTCATATTTTCGAATTAGTTATATTTTCGATATATTGCTTCCTTAATATTTTCGGGTTTCAAAGACAGTAAAATTGATATCAAGTGAAAAATATTGATAGCAATTTGAAGTTTTTCAAAAAATCAGATATCAAGTGAAAATGAATGTGGCGTGCAGCGGATTCCTACACAAGTTTTGCCCTCTCTTCTCCTCCCTCTCATTTAATTATGTTCACATGTCATGTCAACAGTATTAGCAATAATGTGATCAATAATGTGATCTTGTTCAGATCAAGTTGATTGTCTTATCTAGAGGATGTTAACTCAATTCGGATCAGCATTGAACCTTGCTCTCTAGACATATTGACACATGTTTGTATTTTCAACTTAACTTTCACATACAAATTTCAATTCAAATGATAAAAATTGTGTAAAATGCTTACAAGGTTTGTTAAATTAACAATTGTAAGTTTTCTCAGAAACATGATGCTATCATGGTCAAACAAACGTGCCTAAAGTATTTTTGGAGAATATATATTGTTAGTATTATGCTGCTTCAACGTGTGTTTTGTGAGTCTTTAGAAGGTTAACAAAATACTTTTGGAAGTAGTATTAATATTGAGGTGTGACTGTTGGAAGGTGAAGGAAGGCTATAAGAAGCCAAACTGAAATTGTACAAAAGCTATTGAATTATTACTGTTTTGTTAATTACTTTAAACTCTTTCCTTATCTTGTTATTTTTCCACCAAGTTCATGATATTCATTTAATATTTTGTATTGGTATATATGGGGAGGGATCAAGTTACAACAAGTTACAATAAGTATTTTCTACATTTTGAAAGCCCAAATCGTCGATCCAAACTATTAGATGTAATCTCTACAATAAAATGTGCTTGGAGACCAAATTTTATATTTTTTGAAATTTTTTTTACTATTTATTAAGATGGGTACAAAATTCAATGGTATGAAGTTCATTAGTTTTTGTACCCATCTTAATAAATAGTAAAAAAATTCCAAAAAAATGTAAAATTTGGTCTCCAAGCACATTTTATTGTAGAGATCACATCTAACGGTTTGGATCAACGATTTGAACTTTTAAAATGTAGAAAATGCTTGTTGTTAGTTGTTGTAACTTGATCCCTCCTCGGTATATATATATAGACAGGCTAATATGCTTTCGGCAGCACTTCGACCAAAGTGCTGCCACCACATTTTCGATTTTTCAAAATCCAAACAGTTGATCCGAACCGTTCATCTTGTTCTCCATATTAATATCTGCTTGGGGACCAAATTTTATATTTTTTGGAATTATTTTGCTATTTATTAAGCCACTTTGAAAATCGCTGATCCAACGGTGAACCCCTGATTTTACTGTTTGGCAAGCCACCGTTGGATCAGCGATTTTCAAAGTGGCTTAATAAATAGCAAAATAATTCCAAAAAATGTAAAATTTGGTCTCCAAGCAGATATTAATATGGAGAACAAGATGAACGGTTCGGATCGACTGTTTGGATTTTAAAAAATCGAAAATGTGGTGGCAGCACTTCGACCGAAGTGCTGCCGAAAGCATATTAGCCTGTCTTTCTCTCTCTCTATATATATGCACAATTTTTATTTTCATGGCAATATAGGATCGATGATCTTAATTAAGGCTGTGTGGCTGGCAAGGTCAAAACGTGGTTATATTAATTCCTCATGATCATGATCTTCACCTACAACGACAAAGGTATTCATTTAATTATTCAAAAGCTCCCAATTTATGGATAATTATTGCATAAATAAGGAGTTGGATACCGACTAATAGATCAATGGTGATTTAATTTAATATAGGTAGAATGAAGTGATAATTAACAAATTAATTTAATTCATAATTCTGATCTTTCAAAATATTATATAAATTGAAATTTCTGACAAACTACAGAAACATTTATATGATGTACATATTATACATATACACCAAAAAGAATAAAATTTGAGGCAAGTTTTACCGTTCATTAAATTATCATGATATAAAATTAAGGGTGTGTAACTGGTTTGTCACGATTTCAAGCTGAGCTTTTAGCTCGGATGCCTTAGATCCAACTCGCTGATCAGCTATATAGCTCCGTCTAGAATTAACAAGTTGAGCTAGGACTTAGCTTCGATCGAGCCAGTTTGTTGCCACCCCTAGTTTTAGCTAGTTTTGACTTTTCCCCAACTTCAAGCTACTTTATAATTTTTTTTTTGGGTTCTTACATGGCCCGTAGGCCTGTTACAAATCCTCAATACAAAATACCGGTTCCTCAATACCGGTCCTATCCCACTGATATAACCTACCCTGATTTGCTAACCTATGCGCTATCTGGATCCTATCCAAAGTTCTATCACTATTTGTCAAGATAATCCTACGCTGTTGATTCATAAGAAGATACCAAGCTTGCCAAATTTCAAAAAAAGACCTCCAGTCATGAATTTGAGGCTATTTTGATGACAGAGCATGCACTGTTTCCCGAGAGTCAAAATGAATAGTGCCTTCCCCATTCGCACGAGCCATGACAACTTTGATTCCTTCCAGGACCGCTTGCGCCTCTAACTGTGCCATCGTTGAGGCCTTTGTGCATTTAGACAACTAGAAAATAATGCGTCCCTCTTGCATCAGACACACACCAATACCTGCCTTCCCTCTTTCGTCCCATGAACCATCCACATAGCATTGAAACCTTAGAATTGTGGTAGGATCGGGTGATATACCTGTAGGCTGCTGTAATCTCTCAGAGCTACTGATATCTCCATATTATGTCTAGTTTACAGCCCTAATTCGCACTAAAACCTGTGTTTTAAAGCCTATAAATGTGGGTTTTATACTTGTATTTTGATGAAATGTGGTACTGTTATGCTTTGTTTGGTATTTTGCAGGAAAAAGAGCGAAAAACTGGTTCTGACTACTTTTCATACGGCCCGTATGACATACCGTGCGGGCCGTACAGGATCTGCCCCACCACACAGAAGGTTCCACAGCAGAGGCATCAAGTCTCCAAGACAAAACACAGGCATACAGCCCGTATGGGGTTCCCTACGGGCCGTAGGACGCTAAATGAGAAAATCCAGCTGGAATCTGAAATCAGCTTAATTTAAGGAGGCCGAAAAGGAAACCTCTGGAGGCAATCTGGGGGCATTAAAAGAGATATTCCTCACCAAAAAAAAGGGATTCACCACTGGGACTTGGACAACTTTTCTTGGAGCAAAAGAGAAGAGGAGGAAAAGAAGAAGAGAAGTGAAAAACGCGAGTTTGCAACGGATCTTCGGATTTTCCACTGTTTTGTCATGAATTCTTTTATTTCCTGTTATTTATGTTATCTTATGAACATGAGTAGCTAATTTACTTTGTTTCTAGGGGTAATATGTAGTTTCTAGTTTGGTTTTGTTGCATGCAACTTGGATTTTGTGTTGAATGCTTTGTTTTTACTTTGTTGAGTAGTATTTCAATTACTTTATTTGTGCTTGCTTGAATTGATTAGTCATCCCTCTAGATGAATGCACACATCTATGTGTTAGGAGCCAAGTCTATGACATTTAATCCAACCGAATAAAGTATATGAAGTAGGGTGAAACCAAGGAGTACCCGAAAGGCGAAACTTTTCTTGAGGCGAAAGTCCTTGGATACTTTTAGTAAACCAACAACTTAGATAAATTAGGCCAAAATGCGAAAGTTGAGTTTTAACGCATCTAAGAGGGAAGTATTTGAGTCCAGTAGTCGGGTGCTAAGCCAAAATGCGAAAGTTAAGGTTAGGCATCTAGATCTGGTCGATAGAAACCCTAAACATTAGCACCAACACAGAAAACAATAGCTGCTGCATTAACTCGAGGTTCCCTACGGGCCATACGGGAGTCCGTATGGGCCGTATGCCTTGGGGCTGAACAGAAACGAAATATGAACTCTTGAAAATCATTTTTATCAATTGAAAACAACTTTAATTCTCTTTTATTATTTTTAAACTTGTTATAAATCAGTAGAATTGTTAGAACTAAACCAAATCAATCTCTCTCTCACTTTTAGAATCTCAAGTAATTTTAGGATAAGTCCGGTCTTTTTCTTCCGTTCCCTTGGATCGATACCTTAGCATACTCATCGATAGGATAGTTCACTTGCTATCTGATTTGATAGAGTGTAACAAAGGTTTAAAAGGTATAGCTTGCTATACTGAAACTTTGTAGCATATATTCTATGCGAACAGCTACTGTTGTAATGATGGGTTGGCAAGGTGGAGATCATTATTCTATTCTGGCAAGACCCCATGGTTGCTTTATAGAAGTTTTTCCAAGCCCCCACTGTTTTGTGCTTCTCATTGAAGATAGCTTCATTTCTTAACCTCCAGATTGACCAAGCCGTGCTTACAAAGGAGCAAATGTATTGGTCAGAGAGGACCAGAGACATGGTTTTTATGATATCGCCAAAGGTACCCATTAGCTTGTTAGATCTAATACACTAATCGGAGGCTATCCAAGCTGCTCTAGCAAAATGACAGTGAAACAATACATGAGTAACTGTTTTTGGGTGAGAGTTGCACAGTGGACATAAAGGGAATAAGTGCCTAATTCTTATTGAGATGACAGCTCTGACCGGTAGAGCCGCATGGATTGCTCTCCAAATGAATACCCTTAATTTGGATATTAATTGTACTGTCCCCAGAGCCACTTCCAGAACTGCTTTTCAGTTGAGTTCCCTAGATTACCCTTGACTAGTTCGTAAGCCTTTCAAACCGTGAACTTTCTTGATTTCGCAAAACAGAAAAAGAGTGTCAGGGGCACCTTCCGATGATGGTTTGAAAGATTCGTCCGTTGCCAGATTCAGGGCTAGAGAGAAACCCATAAATCTCTGAAGTGCTTCAAAGTCCCAGGTATTTGAAGATTGATCGATCAGAGATGACACCTTTTCATTTCTCTGCCTAGATGATGCTGCTATGAAGCTTTGCCATTCTGGGAACCAAGGCTGAGAAAAGAGAAAGATCGATTCACCACTCCCTACCTTCCAGCATACCTGGTTAATGAGCACAGGTCTAAGGCCCACCATCTGTCTCCACAACTTAGAGTATGTTGATTTTCTTTGAGTTGACCAGAACGCCCCTCTCGGGTAATATTTAGCCTCCATCACCATTACCCATTGTGCTCGACATCCAGCTACTAGTTTCCAGACATTTTTCAACACCAAAGCCTTGTTCATCTCCTCCATGCTCCACAGTCCCAAACCCCCCATCCCTTTTGGGGTGGTAATCGTACTCCAAGCAATATAAGCTAAACTCCGCTTATCATGTTTTCCTCCCCAGAAAAAATTCCTTGTGATGGTTGTGAGCTTTTTTATTACCTTTGTTGGGATGATTATAGTACCCATCGCATACATAGGCATGCTATTGATTACCAATTGGATCATTACTAACCTACCCGCGTGGGACAGGCAGTTTGACTTCCAAAGGTTTAACTTCTTTTCCGCCCTGTCAACTAGATAATCAAAAGCATTAGAGCCTCCCACTGCTATAAGAACCCCCATATATCTCTCTTCTGGTCCCGCTTCTTTTACCCCCAAAGCCTCCATAAACCGCTATTTCTTTTCAACTGTGGAGTTTGCACAGAACCAAACTTTCGATTTGCCATTGTTGATGGACAAGCCTGATGCTGCAAGGAACAGATTAATGTTGGTGATGTATGCTGAAACTTCATGCAAATTCGTCTCTCCTATTAAAAGCAAGTCATCTGCAAAAAGAGAACAAGTTAGCAGGGTTGCGGATCTCGCGACCTGTAACCCATTAATATTCCCTCCTTTTATGTTTTCTTCCAATAGCCGTGCCAGGGGATCCATCGCCAAAATAAACAAATAAGGCGACATGGAACAGCCTTGTCTGAGACCCCTTAATGGTAAGAAAAACCCATCACTCTTTCGTTGAACTGAATTGTGTACTTTGCTGATTGGACACATGCCTTTATCCATAGACAGAATCTGTTTGGGAAGCCATATTCCAGGAGCAGAGAGAACAAATACCTCCAACAGACGGTGTCAAAGGCTTTGGCTAAGTCGTCTTTGAGTACAAACTGCTAGGATAGTTGGGTTGGTTTTGGAAGCTTTGGATTATCTCCCTAAGCAAAATGACATTATATGAGATCTTTCTTCTTGGGACAAAAGCCGTTTGAGCATTTGCTATGATTCCCAACATCAGCGGCTGCATTCTCTTTGATAGAAGTTTGGATATAACTTTATAGATGAGGTTGCACACACTAATAGGTCGGAAGTCACTGACTTTTAATGGAGAGTCAATTTTACGGATCAAAACCAAGTTAGAGTGTGCATTATGAGGCTTCATAATTCCTGTCAAGAAGAACTATTTGACCTCGTTACAGATAATAGGGCCGAACACCTGCCATTGTTGTTGAACTAATGCTGCAGTTATTCCATCCGGGCCTGGTGCCTTTGTGGGGCCCAGTGCATTAACCGCCCATTCTATCTCTTGTTGCGAAGGAAGCATCTCCAATTCACTAGCCTTGTCAGATGGTATTAAGGCTCTCTCTTCTCTTGTTTCATGAAGACGCTTGGATAGATTGTTCCTATTCTAGTTGGCATCCTCTTTATAAATGGTTTTGAAGTGCCTTACAAACTCCCCCCTAATCTCTTTTTCAGTAACTAGCCATATCCCAGCCTCATTTTGAATAGCCTCAATTCTATTTCTGCACCGCCTAATCATAACTGTTGTATGGAAGAAGCGAGTGTTCGTGTCTCCCATCAAATCCCGGTTGAGACGAGAGCGCTGCAACCAAAAGGCTTCTTGTGCCGCAACATAGGTTTGATGCAGTTGCTGCAAAACTCTTAATCGAGTCCTTACCCGATCAGTCTGTTGCTCATTGATTAAGGATGTCATCTCCTTTTCAATTTGCTCCAGTTCCCAATTTGGATTCTTAGTACCTTGAGACCACTTTCTAACCTCCTTAAAATTACCACAGGTCTCTTCCCAGTTTTGCTCACTGTGTTGTATCGCTAATGAGCAAACTTCTTCAAAATCATGCATCTGGGACCACCATTGTTCTACCCAAAAAAGTCTAACCTTCCTTTTGGGAGTTGGTTCAGTTCTAAGGAGAAAAGGCAAGTGGTCACTTGAGTAGTTTGGGAGATGAAAGATTTTGGAGTTAAGGAAACAAGTTTACCCAGTCAGCTGTTGCAACGCCACGGTCAAGCCTTTCTAAGATCAATGTTCTGCCACCTTGGTTATTCGCCTAGGTAAAAGCAGGGCCGCTATACCCCAAATCAACCATCCCCGATTGTTGCAAAAAGGCCCTAAATCTCTTGTTTTTTGCCTTAAACATCAGATTTCCACCAGCCTTTTCCTATTGACCAGTAACGCAGTTAAAATCACCCAGCGCGCATACCGGAATGTCGAACTGATTGATGTATTGAGAGAGTTTCCCCAAATGAAGTTGTTTGCCACATCACTGCAGTCACCATATACGGCGAACAACAGCCATGGCTGAGCTCTAGGCCCCAGATTTATTAGTGCCGCAATAAAGAAAAGGTTTGATTCTAGTATCTCCACTGAGATTTAATTAGCCCAGAGCATCCAAAGGCCTCCTCCTTGACCCCTAGCAAGAACGATTCCGGAGTTAGGAAGAGGAAGTTGCGTGATTCTTCTGACCGCCGCTTCTTTATTGCATTTAGTTTTTGAAATAAAAATAAGAACTACCCCCGTGCTGCGAATATACTGCCGGAGGTTGTGAATTGTCGAGACTCCTCCAGAGCCTCGACAATTCCAGGACAGAATGCTCATTGATAACTCAGCGGCGATGGCCTCGCCGCCTTAGCTTTCCTTTCGGTGTGGAATTCACCTTCTTCATCATCTTCGACCAGTACCTCATCCACATTTCTAGAACTGTCTCCAATATAAAAGTTCTTTGGAGAAGAAGCTTCTAACATTGAGTTAGAGAGATCCCCAATAGCTCGTTTAATACCCAAAACTGAGACAGGCCCTTTTTGAGTAAACGGGCTCTCTTTCTCCTTAGGGCCCATCTCGCTATTAATTAGGATTTGGTTTTGATCCGTCACCCAAGCGCCCCTGGTGGGTTTGAGGATTCCCACCATCTCAGGCCTGTTTTGGCCTGCCAACCTATTCCTTAATTTTGCCAAACGGGCCCGCTACACACAGGAAGCTATGTCATGGCCCAGTTCCCCGCAGAACAAGCAGACGCGCCCAATCCTCTCATAGACTAACAGGCCAGAAATTTCACCAAGAATTGGATGGTCAATAGAAATTCTATCCTTCAATGGTTGGTCAAGAGAGAGGACTTTGATTCGGAAGAAACGCTTGCCGTTATTGTTAACGACCACTGGATCAGAGACGGGGAGGCCTATAGGATTAGTCAAGATGGCGACCCCTTCCTCATTGACAGACTCAAGAGGAATGCGATGGTATTGGACGCAAACAACTCCTTGTTTTAGCGCCGAATGTTAATATCTTCTTCAGAAAGGCATTCGGCTACCACCACCATGTCATTTCTGTATAGCCATGGCCCCTCATCTAAGATTCTTTTGACTTCCACTTTTGTTGCACATTCAATGAGGTAGAGATTCCTGTCAACTAGCTGGAACTTAGTATTCGGATTGGAACCCCATACTCTGCGCATAGCCCTTTCAAATTGGGCATAAAAAATCATCCGGTCTGTTAACACCTTCGCTACAATACACGTGCTCCAATTGCGAGAAGTGGCCGCATTAGTTGCTATGGAGACCGTGGCCCCTGCACCAATAGCACTTGTATGCAGCCCAGTAAATTTTCGGATGAGCTCCTCATCAGAAGGTTCCATGGCCATCGATTGTCGAGTATGGGTTGGTCTGGAGAGATCAGGTACTGGAGATGTATGTTTTTTATAGAGATGGGAAGGGATATGTAATGGCTTGTTTTGCTGTCTAGGATGGTGTGGTTTATACGGAGTGAGATGGGACGGTGCTGGACCTAGAATTGATGGCTTGGGATTTGTAAGATTGGGCTCGATGCAACAGGCTTTGTTTTTTGTGGGTTTGTGTAGTGGCTATAGAGCTGAGGCAAAGTTTGGGTCCTTCCATTCCCTGACTACTTCAGAGTACCTCCTCCTGCTCTCTGGCGGCCTGGAATCAACAGGGACAACTAGGAAGTCAGTACTATGACACCCTTGATTCTAGTGGCTTTGATTTTATGTGGCTTCAAGGTTTGGGAGAACCCCCTAGTATGCATAAGCCCCCATTGATAGACTCGCCTCCTCATCAAATAAGGCTTCACTTTCGCCATAGTGGGGAGTGTAAGATTTTTGTCCCTATTCTCATTCAATGAAGGCTGGACACGTACCCTTGCATATATTGGATTAAAAAATTGGTCAGCTGTAGACCAGAAGGACTTGGTGTATTGGACCGCCCAATAGACCAAGGACCAGGATGACCAAAGAGACCACCTTACTGATACAGCTCTCCCTGGCCAGTGTTGGCATTCCTTAGAATTTGCTCATGTGCATTATTCAAGGATTGCCGGAGGGAGGCATCCTGCTGCCTGGCTACTAAGGGGTGTATGGGTAGGTTCCCGATTTGTACATTCAGGCTATCCGAGGAAGGCCCTTGGTATTCGTCTGGTGGCAGATCCCCTGAGAACGCCCACCCTGTCATCTCAACATAACACTTGGTCCATTGATTCTCATGGTCAATGACGATGGATTTGGGTATTCTGCTAGGGTCAAAGTAGAGTATCGTCAGACAGAGTGAAGAACGGTCTGTCCCCAGTGCATTTTGGGCATCGATGAATATGGAACTCCCAAAGGAAGATGTGAGATAGCGAAAGAAGAAAGGGTGCCAAAAAAGGTATGGAAACTTGCTGATTCTGAGACTAACTTTGTAGGGGTTGGGGAGGTTGTCCACTCATCATCTTCCAGAGCCCAGATTGTGACTCTGTTATCCACCGCCCAAAACATCAGCTCATCTATAACCTGATCCTTGTCCAGGAATTCAGGCAATCTTATATGTGACTCTCTAGCTGTGCATCTGAGAATCGAGTAGTGGGCCGGTATGCCACCATACATTTGAACTAGCTTCAATTGTATTGTCGTTGGATCAAAATTGGTTGCCTCCTTGAAGAAGGAGACCTGAACGGAGTGGTCTTCATCATTAGCCAATAGGTCGGAGTGAGGTGTTTTAGGGAAGTGTATATGAACTTCTGAGATTGGCTCATTTGAGTAGGGGTAATATTGAGTCATGGTTGCAATTTATAGACGGGAGCTTGATGCTGGATAAAATAGTGGTAGAAAGGCAGAGAAAAAAGGTAAAGTTTAGGCGGTGATTTAGGGTTTAAGAGGAATGGGGAGATGGGTTTTAAGAGGAAAGTTTGGGAGAGTTTAGGAGGGAGAGAGAGAGACAAGAAGTAGAGAGTAGAGATGGAGGGGAAGGTTAGATCGCCATAGGCATCTTTCTACCGATCAGAAATAAAAAATATACTTTATAATTTCAATGTTTTAAAATGCTATAAAAAAGAAATTGGTCTTCAGATTATAAGATAAGCTTACTATTACCATATAAAAGAATTTAAATTTAACATAGTAGATTAGAGATCATGTCATGCTTAGTCTTTCTTCATGATAAAAATAGCAAAGTAGGTTACATATTTTATACTGGCACCCTCCATATACCAATTAATAACGAATAAAACTATCAACTAATCTTAATTAGAGGTAGATGCTCCAAATATCTATTAGCAACATTGCTAACTCAATTTGAAAGCAGTAATCAATTTACATAGCTCGATTCACCATTTCCAATTGATAGAGGGAAAAGGACAAGAATCAAGAAAATTATTAGCAAATATATAAAGTTCATATGATTTTGCAAATATCTAAAATTCAATACATTAATACACTACTACAAAAAAAACACACATTTATTATTACTCATTTACCATCACATGTTCTTCCTCATAGATGGTGTATGTAATGAGTGGCAGCGCTGTAATTACTTTAAACTTTTCATAGTCTGTTAGGTATAAACAACCGATGGCGTTGATGCGCCACCTCCTTTTCCATCGGTTTAATTTTTCTAACAGTTAGTATTGAGCGACTATTCAACATCAGTTTAGCTAAACCAGATGGCACTAAGGGGGGTTACTTTTACCATCTGTTGTGTACATTATCCATTGGTGATAGTACAAAGCAATAACAACTTGTTACCATATTGAACCAATGGTATATTCCAGGGGCAAAGCTTTGTAAATAATTATAACCTTAGGTATAGTATACACTATATGCTCCATATATTGAAACAATGGTGATGCTATTATATTATATATATTCCAATACCCTAGGTCGATCGATTTATCTCCACAGAGCTTTTGAGTAAACCCCAAATTAAGTATTGCACAAGTTCACTGCAAATATTATCTTTCCAAAATTGATGAACAAAGATCAACATTTCATCTTCCGAAGTCATTAATTTATATGCTAGATCACTCTTCTCCCCCTTATTTTCTATTTATTTTAATCGTTATTTTAAATAGTTTCTTAAATTAGGAAATAATTAATTTAAACTAGGGTTTAGTTAATTAATATTTTTTTTGTTTTGTATACTCAAAATGCGTAGCCAAAATAGTAGTTACTCATCAGATCATCCTTATTACAACATTCCAATTGAAGGTCTTTGAAGCACACTAGTAGTGTCTGTTAGGTTTTGACGGTTCAAACCCAATGATTAAGTCTGTTGGGATTTTGACGGTTTAAACCCATTTATTTGCTTAAGATGCGGAAAGAACTTAAAACAAAATTTTTATTCCTAACTTAAGCCAAGGATTAAACAAGGTATGTCAGAAAACTTTTCAAGGCGGTTCACCTTCAGTATTCCTTCGGCATCGAAACCTCATTTAATTCTTTTATAGATCTACTCCATAATTGATTTCTAAAACTTTAATCTACTTACCAATTAAATAGATTAATATAACATATTTATACCTTGATTCCAAATTCTAATTGGAATGCAGCAGAGCGAGAAGAGCGACATTTGGGAATGACTCGTCTTGAAGTATCAGACGTCTGATACCTCTATCGGTTATCCACCAGGACTAACTGGAGAACGGTTTATTTCTTTTTCTAGAAATACTATAAACTGCGAAATTCTGCAAAAACACTATTCACGAAGAATAAGATGAAAACCCGTAAACACGAATTTTTGGTTACTCAGTTTCATCAATGAGCAAAACTGAAATACTGCAAAATTTGGGAAAACACTATTCATCGATCCTGTAAATATACTTCACAACAACCCGCAAGATTATATGTCAACTACGTATAACTTTCTTTTCTCAATTGAAACACTATTTGGGAGAGAAATCGATAAAGAGAGAAAATATTGATTCGTTTCGATACGAAACGATATGAGTGAATTAGTATTTTAATTTCTTCATGCACCCCTCTATTTATAGCCTCTAAAATGATGTGAAAAGACCAAAATACCCCTATGACAAGGCATGCCACCTAGGGGGTGAGGTGTTATGTGGATAAGATTGATGGCGTGTCATCTGGATAAGATCGATGACATGTAATGCGGATAAGGACGAATCTAAAAAGACCCAAATACCCTTGGCCCGAATACAATTGATATCCATATAATTATTCTGAACAATTATATTTCTTGCGGTTGTTGTTTCGATAACTTTTATACAACGTAACGTGTACGTTTATAAATTAACCGTTGTTTCTACTTGTCATTTTTATATGACATTTATAATTTAATTATATCACGTATAATTAATTATAACCATCTTAATATTAATTATAATCAATTTATAATTAATCAGTAAGATTCTCCGAATAGCTCCTATATGGTGTGACCTAATAGGATCTATGTTATGTTGGTAAATAGAGTTAAAACTGTTTTAACTTCTATAATAATGAGAGGCGTATAGCAGAATACATCATGACCATCCAATTACACAGATGGTGCTATACTGTACAATATCATAATCCAGTAAACAAGTTACTTGTGTCAGTTCTTTTGTCACATAGCTTATCAAATCAATTTCAAGGTAGATGTGTGTCATCCTTGCTAATTTGATCTTTTCTTGATCTTGGGCAGATTATCAAATATAATTACTTTTGTAACTATACTGCATGTAGATAATCTAACTCTATCAAAGAGCCCAGTGATGCTATAACTCGTACAAAATACGAGGGACAATTAGTACTTTTGGTAAAGCATCACTTTCTTAGCTAAGCTATACATATGGAAATGCTGTCGTTATGACTGCTTTTTACGGACAGCGTTAGATAACACTCACACATACACATCTCTTAGCTGGAACGATGAATACCTCATACTGTAGAACTTTACATTGAATGAAAACATTAATAATGACACGAACACAATTTTATTCAATGTTTCATTCGAGGTCTATCAAATACCATGTTTCTAGAACATGTATCTATGTGATTAAAATGACATCTTGTGTCTATGGTTTGTAAAACTTAACCATCTTTTAATCCACATACTAACCTACTAACCTATTAACGGTTAATTAGTGTTCCTGCTAATTACCTCGGTTAGTGACTTCTTAAGAATATATATCATCTTAATTATGGAGTTTCACAATTCTAGTCATGAACTCGAAATGATCCATAATACAATAATATTCAAGGCAACAAAATAATATATAATTAAACATTCAATTCATGAACAAAGCTTTATGATAATTTATCGTATTATTGACTTATAGATTATTACACTAACAGTGTCTCTAGATGGCAACATAATACAATAGTTGCAACCCTAATACAACACTACAATTGAATTGTAAGCACTATATTAGTGTCTCCATATGGCAAGAAAAGATGATTGTTGTAACCCTAATGCAATACTCCAATTAAAGGTCATTGTAATACTCTATTAGTGTCTATATGGCAAGAGAAGAGGGTAATTGAAACTCAAATACAACACTCCAATTGAAGGTCTTTAAAGCACAGTAGTAGTGTCTCAAGATGGCCACAAAATAGGATAGTTGCAACCCTAATACAACACTGCACTTGAAGGTATTTGTAAGCATTCTAGAAGTGTCTCTCAAAAGCAACAAAAGAAGGTAATTGTAACTCTAATACAACACTTCAATTGATGGTCTTTGTAGCACTCTAGTAGTGTTTTCATTTGGCAAGAGAAGAGGGTGGTTGCACCCCTAATACAATAGTACAATCGAAGGTCTTTGTAGTACACTAGCAGTGTCCCTAGATGGCAAGAGAAGATATTAGTTACAACTCTAATACATACTCTAATTGAACGTCTCTATTAGTATCTCTAAATGGAAACATAAGATAACAGTTGTAACCCTAATACAACACTTCAACTGAAGGTCTTTGCTGTATTCTATTAGTGTCTTCAGATAGCAAGTGAAGAAGGTGGTTGCAACCCCAATACAACACTCCAACTGAAGGTCTTTGCAGCACTCTCTATTGGTGTCTCCATATGACAACAGAAGAGGGTAAGTGCATCCCTAATACAGCATATGAATTGAAGGTCTTTGTAACACTTTTACTGTGTTATATGGCAAGCGAAGAAGGTAGTTGCAACTCCAATATAACAATCTAATTAAAGGTTATTGTAGAATTCTAGTAGTGTCTCAAGATGGCAACAAAATAGGGTAGTTGTAATCCTAATACAACACTCCAATTGAAAGTCATTATAACAATCTAGAAGTTCCTTCATATGGCAAGAGAAGAAGGTAGTTACAACCCAAATACAACCCTCAAATTTGTGTTTGTAAGTGTTCTACTGTAAAATAATGTAACACGATAAATATATATATATATATATATAAAGAGAGAGAGAGAGATAAGCTAATGTGCATTCGAATGTATATGGTCCGAAGTGCTTACGGTCCAAATTTGAAATTTCAAAATCTAAATGGTCGATCTGAACCGTTCATCTTGTTCTCCATATTAATATGTGCTTGGAGGCCAAATTTTACATTTTTCTGAATTTTTTTACTATTTATTAAGCCACTTTGAAAATCGCTGATCCAACGGTTTTACTGTTTTGTGCAGCCACTGTTGGATCAACGATTTTGTAAAATACTTAATAAATAGTAAAAAAAATCAGAAAAATGTAAAATTTGGTCTCCAAGCACATATTAATAAGGAGAACAAGATGAACGGTTCGGATCGATTGTTTAGATTTTAAAATTTCAAATTTGGACCGTAAGCACTTCGGACCATATACATTCGAATGCATATTAGCCTATCTCTCTATATATATACACACACACACATTGAGAACATATAAAATGGTCGCTGACATACTCTTATGAGTAACAAAAAAAAAAAGAGGATACGTTAAAAATAAACAAGTAAATAAAAGAAATAGAAAGAAAGAGAAGAGGAAGAGCAAGGCTTTTAATTTGTGCCGAATCGCGAGTCTGCTCTATTCGAGCCGCATCATGAGCTGCTAATATTCATTATTTGTTTGAGCCCGTTAACGATAAGCTTGCAGCCCATTTATGTTAATTCATGATTATTACCTTCTACCATATGTATTTTGGCCCATTAAACATTAATCTCATTTGGTGCACAGTTGTAATAATGATGATATATTTCACGCAAGGTGTACGCTCAAATATCTCTGAAAATAAATCATGAATTTAATAGATATAACAATGCCCATCACCGCTAATAAATGAAATTTATCCCTCAGTTGCTGGGTTGGCTCCTTCAGCGACATATAGTGCCCAAATGGCTTCTTAAAATTAATGACCAGATTCAATGATGATTCTTTTTTTTAGTCGGCAACAAAAGTGCAAATTAATTCATAGAGATATATTGTACAAACGTTAACAAAAAAAATATAAAGAAAATTATGATGCTCCTGGAAAATAAAAAAATATAAATGAAAGATAAAAAGCATGAATAATATATGTGATAAAAGAGTACCGATGCTCTTGAGGTTATTAAAATGATATTGGTCTTGATACAATTGAGACACCGCCATAACGGTGCAAGAAACAAAATAATAATATATATCTATCTTGATGCAATTAAGAAGCTGTCAAATCATGAATCCTTTAAAGACAAATTTTGTACGATCAGTAACGGTGTAACAATAGTCACCTATGATTAGATGCCATTAGCAAAAAATAACTGAAGCATGTTCCCCGCTGTAGCTATAACAGGTGTAATCTAACACAATGACATAGTTATAACAGCGATTGCGAGATATATGAGAATTAAAATATTGCACGCGGCTGGATTAATTTGAAGAACAACGTAGCATGATTCTTGGCAACAAATGCGCCCCCCTCCTGCACTATAAAAGGACAAGCAAAGAATACACAGGGACCAAGGAGAGACAAGGAGAGGAACCGAAACTATACTCAATTTATAACATAAACCTTTGAGTATTAGGAGAGATCAACGAAAGAAATAAACAGTGAAAGAATTGAGAGGAAAGGATATATACCAGTTTTCCCTGCTGCAGAGAAGAAAAGGTAAAGAAAAGAGTACAGTTTTTTGCATTGTTGGTGAAATAGATACCCGATATTTGATCCCCTTATCCACTATCTTTTTCATATCTTTATGAAAGCATTTTAAACAAAAAAAAAATCACAACACGTTTGGAATAATTCACCGCTTCTCCCGGACTCGAAGCACTCAGTGCACGTAGGGTGCCGGTTGGGCAAAACAACACAATCACTCGCTACCATCGGACTCGAAGCACTTAGTGCGTGTAGTGTGCCGGTGGAGTGATTCAATGGGCTTGAAGCACTTGGTGCATGTAAGGTGCCAACAAACAAAAGAAGGATCTGAAGCACTCGGTGCGTGTAGGATGCCACAATCATACTAATGACGAGTGCGAATGAGGCAAAAATGCTGTCAAAATTCCCTCTTAATTAGATATGAAAAATCATATTCGATTAAATCGAATTGAATTGAAATGCCGTTGAAATTTCATAAAAAAAAAGGGAATGCGCAGCTTAAAAAGAAACATGACAAAGTAAATGAAGGGATAAAAAAAAATGATGATAAAAAGGATTGTTTGAGGTAAAAAAAATATTACGGAAGAAGTTTGTACAAATTAAATTCTATACAAATTGGACAAGTAAATTCGCATATTACTTAGAGTGGTATGCATGAAAATAAATCCGAGGCAAATGTATATTCAAAGACTCAAGTAGTTCAAATCCGATTGAACCCAAAATTAGCGCGCACCCAAAACCGAGTCCAAAATAAACTTAAACATGAGTCCATATCGAATCCAAGATGCTTGATCCAAATAAGCCAAAAATTGCAATGAACGTGATTACTTCAATCCTACCCGAATCCATATTAAATACAAAACTCAAACCAACACAAAAACTCGAAACAAACTGAATAAATCAAATAAGCCAACAAATTCAAAGTGAACCAAAGAACCACAATCAAATCCAAGTCAAATCCAAGACCAACCTAAAACCAAATAAAGCCAAATACGAGTCAAACCCAAGAAAAATCAAGTATAAACCCTAGCAGGCCCAAACATAAACCAAACACGACTAAACTTGACTCGTTAAAGTAAACTCAATCCAAATCCAAAGTCTTCCATGCCATCCAAACCCAAAGGCTTCCATGCTATCCTAAACCAAAGGCTTTCATACCAACCAAATCCAAAGGCTTCCACGCCATCCAAATCTAAAGGCTTTCATGCCAACCCAAATAAAGGCTTCCACGCCACCCAAATACAAAGGCTTCCAGGCCACTCCAAATAAAGACTTCCATGCCACCCAAATCTAAAGGCTCTCATGCCAACCCAAATAAAGGCTTCCATGCAATTCAAATACAAAGGCTTCCACGCTACCCCAACAATACATAAATTCAGCTAAAGCCCTTGCATGTAACATGCACCCTAAGGGAAGGAAAACCCTATAGATGCCACAGGCACATGATACGCCCTGGTCCAAACCCTCTGCGTCAGTCCGACCTGTAGGCTGTCAAAGTGTTCCAAACACCCACTCATGTAGTCTGGTGTCGCCCATGACATAAATTCAGTTAAAGCCCTTGCATGAAACAGGCACCCCAAACGAAAGCCCTAGAAAATCCTAGGCACCCTTGAAACAGCTAAAGCCTTGCCTGAAACAGGCACCCCAAACAAAAACCCTAGAAAATCCTAGGCACCCTCAAATTAGCTAAAGTCCTTGCATGTAATAGGCAACCTCAAATTAAATAAAAGCCCTAGAAAATCCTAGGCAAAACCTAAATTAAATAAAAGTCCTAGAAAACCCTAGGCAAAACCTAAATTAAATAAAAGTCCTAGAAAACCCTAGGCATACACTATTAGTATGCCCCTCAAGGGTTGAATCAGTACTACCCCTATGATTCAGTACCACCCTCTCTTCTTAATTGCACTTCTGATACCCTACCCTAGCCATGTCATTTCAACTAGCCCCTTAATCAGAGGTTCTTGGGTACTATCCTGGGTAATTAACGATAGGGGCTTACGCCTGTCGGAAGAAAAAGAATCCCCACAATCAAATAATAAGCTTCCTCCCCTTTACCTACTCAAGGGAGGGAGTGTATCTGTAGAGACATTTACAGTAAGCACTCTAGTAGTGACTCCAGATGGCAACATAAGATGATTGTTGTAGCCCTAATACAACACTCCAATTGAAAGACTTTACGACATACTATTAATCCCCACTTGACTAGAGAAAAGTTACAACCAAAATATAACCCTCCAATTGATTGTCTTTGAAGCACACTTTTAGTGTCTCTAGATGGCAACATATGAGAATAGTTACAACCCTAATACAACACTACAATTGAAGGTGTTTTTGAGCATTCTATTAGTGTCTCCATATTGCAAGAGAAAATGGCAGTTTCCATCATAATACAACACTCCAATTGAAGGTCATTTAAGCACTCTAGGAGGGTCTCCATATAGCAAGAGAAGAGGATAGTTGCACCCCTAAAACAACACTCTAATTGGAGGTTTTTGTCCCACACCGGTAGTGTACCCATTTGCCAAGAGAAAAGGGTGGTTCCAACCCAAATACAATACTCCAATTGAAGGCCTTTCTAGCGCTCTAGTAGTGTCTCCATATAGTAAAAGAAGATAGTAGTTGCAAACCTAATACAACACTCCAATTGAAGGTCTTTGTAGCACTCTTGTGGTGTCTCCATAAGGTAAGAAAATATGATAATTGCAACTCAAATACAACACTCCAATTGAAGGTCTTTGCAGCACACTAGTAGTGTCTCTAGATGGCAACATATAAGGGTAGCTGTAGCCCTAATACAACACTTCAATTGAAGGGTTGTGCAGCACACTAGTAGTGTCCCCAAATAGCAAGAGAAGAGGGGTTAGTTGCAACCTAAATACAACACTCCAATTGAAGGTCTTTGAAGCACTCTAGTAGTGTCTCCAAATGGTAATAGAATACAATAGTTGCAACCCTAATACAACACTACAATTGAAGGTATTTGTAAGCACTTTATTAGTGTCTCCATATAGCAAGAGAAGAGGGTTGTTGCAACTTAATGCGACACTCCAATTGAAGGTCATTGTAACACTCTAGTAGTGTCTCTATATAGCAAGAGAAGAGGGTAATTGAAACTCAAATACAACACTCAAATTGAAGGTCTTTAAAGCATAGTAATAGTATCTCAAGATGGCTACCAAATAGGCCCTAATACAACATTGCACTGGAAGTTGTTTGTAAGCACTCTAGAAGGTAACATAAGAGGGCAGTATCCCTAATACAACATTCCAACTGAAGGGCTTTGCAGCACACCAGAAGTGTCCCCATATGGCAAGAGAAGATGGTGATTGCACCCCTAATACAACACTTCAATTGAAGATATTTGTAGCAGACTAATTGTGTACCCAGATGCCTAGATAAGAGGGTGGTTCCAACGTAAGACATTGCAATACCTTTGCAGTGCCTTTTTAGCACCCTTGTGGTGTCTCCACAAGGCAAGAGAAGAGGGAAGTTGCAACCTAAATACAACACTCCAACTGATGTTCTTTGCAACACATTAGTAGTGTCTCTAGATGGCAACATATGAGAGTAGTTGTAGCCCTAATACAGCACTCCAATTGAAGGATTTTGTAGCACACTATTACTATCCCCGAATAGCAAGAGAAGATGGTTAGTTGAAATCCAAATACAACACTACAATTGAAGGTCTTTAAAGCAAACTAACAGTGTCTCTAGATGACAACAAAATATGATAGTTGCAACCCAAATACAACATTACAATTGAAGTTGTTTGTAAGCACTCTATTAGTGTCTCCATATGGCAAGAGAAAAGGGTAGTTGCAACCCTAATACAACACTCCAATTGAAAGTCACTGTAACACTATAGTAGTGTCTCCATATGGCAAAGAAGAGAGTAGTTACAACCCAAATACAACACTCCAATTGAAGGTCTTTCAAGCACACTAGTAGCATCTCAAGATGGGAACATAATAGGCCAGTTGCAATACTACAATTGAAGATTTTTGTAAGCACTCTATTAGTGTCTCAATATGGCACAAGAAGAGGGTAGTTGCCACCCTAATACAACACTCCAATTGATGGTCATTCAAGCACTCTAGTAGTGTCTCCATGTGGTAAAAGAAGAGGGTGCTTGCACTCATAATACAACATTTCAATTTAAGGTTTTTGTAGCACTCTAGTTGTTTACCCAGATGCCAAGAGAAGAGGGTCAATCCAACTCTAATACAATAACACTCCAATTAAAGGCCTTTGCAACACTTTAGTAGTGTCTCCATATGGCAAGAGAAGAGGATGGTTGCAAACCTAATACAACACTCCAATTGATGGTCTTTGTAGCACTCTTGTGGTGTCTCTATAAGGCAAGAGAAAAGGGTAATTGTAACCCAAATACAACACTCTAATTAAAAGTCTTTGCACCAAACTAGTATTGTCTCCAAATGGCACTCTAGTAAAACACTCCAATTGATAGTCTTTGCAACAGTGTAGCAGTTTCTCTAGAAAACAAGAGAAGACAATGGTTATAACACTCTAACTAAAGCCTTTGCCGCAACCTAGTAGTGTCTCCAAATGGTAGGTATACCTAATACGACACACCAATTGAATATCTTTGTAGCTCTCTAATAGTATCTCCAGATGGCAAGTGAAGAGGGTAGTTGCATTCCCAATACAACAGTCCAATTGAAGGTCTTTACAATACACGAGTAGTGTCTCCATATGGCAAGACACTTTAATTGAAGGTCAATGCAACCCATTTGTAATGTCCTCCATATGGCAAGAGAAAATGGTAGTTGCAACCCCAATAAAACACTCCAATTGAAGGTCTATGCAACAATCTAGTAGTGTCTCTAGATGGCAAGCGAAGATGGTAGTTGTAAAACCTAATACAATACTCCAATTGAAGATCTTTACAACACTATAGTAGTTTCTCCATTTGGCAAAAGAAAAAGATGGTTGGACCACTAATACAACACTACAGATGAAGGTCATTGTAGCACACTAGTAGTGTCACCAGATGGCAAGAGAAGATGGTGGTTGCAACCCTAATACAACACTTCAATTGAAGGTCTATGCAGCACAACATTAGTGACTCCAGATGGCAACACAAGAGTGTAGTTGTAACCCTAATAAAACACTCAAACTGAAGGTGTTTGGCGAACTCTAGTAATGTCTTCACATGGCAAGATAATACGGCTTTTACAACCCTATTACAACACTCCAATTAATGGTGTTTGCAGTACTTAGTAGTGCCTTTATATGGAAAAATAATAGGGCATTTACAACCCCAATACAACATTCCAATTGAAGGTGTTTGGAGCACTCTAGTAGTGTCTTCAGATGGCAAGATAATAGGGCATTTACAATCAAAATATAACACTAAAATTGAAAGTCCTTGGAGCACTCTAGTAGTGTCTCTATACGACAATATAATAGGGCATTTACAACCCTAATATGAAATTCAAGGTGTTCGGAGAACTCTAGTAATGTCTCCAGATGTCAAGATAATATGACATTTACAACACCAATACAGCACCCCAATTGATGGTGTTTGGACCAGTCGAATAGTATCTCTATATGGCAAGATAATATTGAATTTACAACCCTAATACAACACTTCAATTGAAGATGTTTGCAACACTCTTGTAGTGTCTTTACATGACAAGAAAAAATGGAATTTACGGACCTAATACAAGTCCAATTGAAAGTGTTTGGAGCACTCTAGTAGTGTCTCCATATAGCAAGATAATAGGGCATTTACAATCCAAATACAATCTCAAATTGAAGGTGTTGGAGTACTCTAGTAGTGTCTCCAGACGACAAGATAATAGGGTATTTACAACCCTAATACAATACTCCAATTGATGTTGTTTGAAGCAATCTAGTAGTGTTTGTATATGGCAAGATAATAGTGCATTTACTACCCTAATATAACACTCCAATTGAAGGTGTTTGGAGCACTATTGTAGTGTCTCTAGATGGCAATATAGTAGGGCATTTACAACCCTAATACAACACTCCAATTGATGGTGTTTGCAGCACTCTAGTAGTGTCTTTGTATGACAAGTTTATAGGGCATTTACAACCCTAATATGACACTCTAATTGAAGGTGTTTCGAGCACTCTAGTAGTGTCTCTAGATGTCAAGATAATAGGACATTTACAACCCCAATAAAACACCCCAATTCATGGTGTTTGGACCACTCGAATAATATCTCTATATGGCAAGATAATAGGGAATTTACAACCCCAATACAAGATAATAGGGAATTTACAACCCCAATAATATCTCTTGTAGTGTCTCTACATGACAAGATAAAATGGCATTTACGGACCTAATACAAGTCCAATTAAAAAGTGTTTGGAGCACTCTAGTAGTGTCTCCATATGGCAAGATAATAGGGCATTTACAATCCAAATACAACACTCAAATTGAAGGTGTTTTGAGCACTCTAGTTGTGTCTCCAGATGACCAGACAATAGGGCATTCACAGCCATAATACGACACTCCAATTGATGGTGTTTGGAGCACTCTAGTAGTATCTGTATATGGAAAGACATATTTACTACTCTAATACAACACTTCAATTGAAGGTGTTTGGAGCACTACTGTAGTGTCTCTAGATGGCAATATAGTAAAGCATTTACAACCCTAATACAACACTTCAATTGATGGTGTTCGCAATGCTCTAGTAGTGTCTCTCTATATGGCCAGATAATAGGGCATTCACAACCCCAATACAACACACCAATTGAATATGTTTGGTGTACTTTAGTAGTGTCTCTATATGGAAAAATAATAGGGAATTTACAACCCTAATACAACATTGGAATTAAAGGTGTTTGGAGCACTTCCATACTGTCTTTAGATTTCTAGAAAATAGGGTATTTAGAACTCTAGTAAAACACTCAAATTGGAGGTGTTTGGAGCTCTCTTGCAGTGTCTCTATATGTCAAGTTTATAGGGCATTTATAGTCATAATACGATACTCCAATTAAAGATGTTTGGAGCACTCTAGTAGTGTCTCTGGATAGCAAGATAGTATTTACAACCATAAATGCAACATACCAATTGATATATTTGGAGTACTTTAATAGTGTCCATATATGGCAAGACAATAGGGCATTTACAACCCTAATACAACATTCGAATTGAAGGTGTTTGGAGCACTTCCGTAGTGTCCCTAGATTGCAAGATAATAGGGCATTTACAACCATAATACAACTGTCCAATTGAAGTTGTTTGGAGCACTCTAGTATTTTATTTATACAACAAGTGAAGAGGAAAGTTGCAATCCTAATACAACACTCCAATTGAAGGTATTTGGAACACTATAGGAATGTCTCTATATGGCAAGCGAAGATGGTAGTTGCAACCCTCATACAACACCCCAATTAAAACTTTTTGCAGGACTCTAGATGTGTCTCCTGATGGTACACAATAGGGTAGTTGCAACCGTAATACAACTCTCCAATTGAAGGTGTTTGGAGCACTCTTGTAGTATCTCTAGATGACAAGATAATAGGGCATTTACAACCCTAATACAAGAGTCCAATTGATGGTGTTTACAACACTTTAGTAGTTTCTCTATATGGCAAGATAATAGGGCATACAAGCCAAATACAACACTCCGATAGAAGGTGTTTGGAGAACCCTAGTTGTGTCTCCAGATGAGGGCATTTATCACTCTAATGCAACACTCCAATTAAAGGTGTTTGGGGAACTCTAGGAGTGTCTATAGATGACAACATAGTAGGGAATTTACAACCCTAACACAACATTCAAATTGAAGGTGTTTGGAGCACTTCTGTAGTGTCTCTAGATTGCAAGATAATAGGGCATTTACGAACCTAATACAAGTCCAACTAAAAGTGTTTGGACCACTCTAGTAGTGTCTCCATATGGCAAGATAATAGGGCATTTACAACCCCAATACAACACTTCAATTAATGGTGTTTGGACCACTCGAGTAGTGTCTCTATATGGCTAGATAATATGGCACTTACAACCCTAATTGGCACTCCAATTGAAGATGTTTGCAGCAGTCTTGTAGTGTCTCTATATGACAAAACAAATATGGCATTTAGAAACCAAATCCAGGTCTAATTGAAAGTGTTTCGAGTACTCTAGTAGTGTCTCCATATGTTAAGATAAGAGGGCATTTACCACCATAACAAAACACTCTAATTGAAGGTGTTTCGAGCACTCTAGTAGTGTCTCCATATGGAAAGAAAATATGGCATTTACAACCCTAATAAAACTGTCGAATTGAAGCTGCTTGGAACACTCTTGTAGTGTCTCTATATGGCAAGATTATAGGACATTTACAAACCTAATAAAATACTCCAATGGAAGGTAATTGGAGCACTCTAGTAGTGTCTCCATGTGGCAAGATAATAGGGCATTTACAACCCTAATACAATACTCCAATTGAAGGTATTTCGAGCAGTATTGTAGTGTCTCTATATGGTAACATTATAGGACATTTAGAACCCCAACACAACAGTCCAATTGAATGTGTCCGTAGCACTCTTGTAGTGTCTTTATATGGCAAGATTATAGAGCATTTACAACTCTAATACGACACTCCAACTAAAGGAGTTTGGAGCACTCTGGTAATGTCTCTAGATGGCAAGATAATATAGGGCATTTATATCAATAATACAACACTCTAATTGAATGTGTTTGGAGCACTCTATTAGTGTCTCTAGATTACAAGATAATAGGGTTGTTACCACGCTAGTACAAAACACCATTTAAAAGTGTTTGGAGCACTCTTGTAGTGCCCCTATATGGCAAGATTATAGAACATTTACAACCCTAATACGACACACCAATTCAAGGTGTTCGGAGAACTCTACTAGTGTCTCCAGATGTCAAGATAATAGGATATTTACAACCACAATACAACACCCCAATTGATGGTGTTTGGCCCACTCGAATAGTGTCTATATGGCAAGATAATAGGGAATTGACAACCGTAATACAACACTCCAATTGAAGATGTTTGCAACACTCTTGTAGTGTCTCTACATGACAAGAAAAAAAGTCATTTATGGACCTAATACAAGTTGAATTGAAAGTGTTTGGAGCACTCTAGTAGTGTCTCCGTCTAGTAAGATAATAGGGCATTTACAATCCAAATACAACACTCCAATTAAAAGTGTTTGGAGCACTCTAGTACTGTCTCCAAATGACAAGATAATAGGGCATTTACCCCAAATACAACACTCGACTTGAAAGTGTTTGGATCACTCTTATAGTGTCTCTATATGGCAAGATAATAGAGCATTTACAACCCTAATACAACACTCCAATTGAAGGTGTTTGGAGCGCTCTTGTAGTGTCTCTATATGGTAACGTTATAGGTCATTTAGAACTCCAATACAACAGTCCAATTGAAGGTGTTCATAGCACTCTTGTAGTGTCTTTATATGGCAAGATTATAGCACATTTACAACTCTAATCCGACACTCCAATTAAAGGAGTTGAGAGCACTATAGTAATGTCTCTAGATGCCAAGATAATATAGGGCATTTATATCCATAATACAATACTCTTATTGAATGTGTTTGGATCACTTTATTAGTGTCTCTAGATTACAAGATAATAGGGTAGTTACCACCCTAATACAACACTCCATTTAACGATGTTTGGAGCACTCCTGTAGTGTCCCTATATGGCAAGATTATAGAACGTTTACAACCCTAATACGACACATCAATTCAAGGTGTCAGAGAACTCTACTAGTGTCTCTAGATATAAAGATAATAGGATATTTACAACCCTAATACAACACCCCAATTTATGGTGTTTTGACCACTCGAATAGTGTCTATATGATAAGATAATAGGGAATTGATAACCCTAATACAACACCCCAATTGAAGATGTTTGCAACACTCTTGTAGTGTCTCTGCATGACAAGAAAAAATGACATTTACAGACCTAATACAAGTCCAATTGAAAGTGTTTGGAGCACTTTAGTAGTGTCTCCGTTTGGCAAGATAATAGGGCATTTACAATCCAAATACAACACTCTAATTAAAGGTGTTTGGAGCACTCTAGTACTATCTCCAGATGACAAGATAATAGGGCATTTCCAATACTAATACAACACTTCACTTGAAGGAGTTTGGAGCACTCTTGTAGTGTCTATATGGCAAGATAATAGGGCATTTACAACCATAATACAACACTCCAATTGAATTTGTTTGGAGGACTTTAGTAGTGTCCCTATGTAGCAAGATAATAGAGCATTTACAACCCTAATACAACACTCCAATTGAAGGTGTTTGGAGCACTCTTGTAGTGTCTCTATATGGTAACATTATAGGTCATTTAGAACCCAATACAACTGTCCAATTGAAGGTGTTCATAGCACTTTTGTAGTGTCTTTATATGGCAAGATTATAGCACATTTACAACTCTAATCCGACACTCCAATTAAAGAAGTTTAGAGCAGTCTAGTAATGTCTCAACATGGCAAGATAGCATTTACATTCTTAGTGCAACACTCGAATTGAAGGTGTTTGGAGCACTCTAGTAGTGTCTCTAGAGGGCAAGATAATATGGCATTTATAACCCAATACAACAGTCCAATTCATGGTGATTCGAGCACTCTAGTAGTGTCTCTATATGGCAAGATAATATTACATTCACAACCATAGTGCAACGCTCAAATTGAAGGTATTTGGAGCACTCAAGTACTATTTCTATATGCCATGATAATAGGGTATTTAGAACCCTAGTACAACACTCCAATTGATGGTATTTGGAGCACTCAAGTACTATTTCTATATGCCATGATAATAGGGCATTTACAACCCTAATACAAAACTCGAATTGAAGGTGTTTGGAGTACTGTAATAGTATCTCCAGGAAGGAAAATAATAGGGCTTTTACAACCCTAATACAACAATCCAATTTATCATGTTTCAAGAACTCTAGTAGTGTCATATGGCAAGATAATAAGGCATTTACAATTCTAACACAACACTCCAATTGAACGAGCTTGGAGTACTCTTGTAGTATCTCTATATGACAAGATTATATGGCATTTAAAACCCTAATACAACACTCCAATTGAAGGTGTTTGGAGCACTCTAGTAGTGTCTCTATAGGGCATGATAATATTGCATTTACAACTATAATACAACATTCTAATTGAATGTGTTTGGAGCACTCTATCAGTGTCTCTAGATTGCAAGATAATAGGGTAGTTACCACCCTAACATAACACTCCATTTAAAGGTGTTTGGGGCACTATTGTAGTGTCTCTATATAGCAAGATAATAGGCCATTTACGACCCCAATACAACACTCCGATTAAAGGTGTTTGGAGCACTCTCGTAGTGTCTCTATTTGGCAAGATAGTAGGGCATTTACAACCCTAACTCCAAACTCGAATTGAAGGTGTTTGGAGTAGTTTAATAGTGTCTCTAGATTGCAAGATAACAGGGCAGTTACAACCCTAATACAACACTCCGATTAAATGTGTTTGGAGCACTCTAGTAGTGCCCCTATATGACAAGATTATATGGCATTTAAAACCCTAATACAACACTAGAATTGACAATGTCTTGAGCACTAGTAATGTCTCCAGATGGCAAGAAAATAGGACATTTACAGCCCTAATACAATTGTAATACCACGGCACTTAGGTAATGGGTCATTTAATTAAATTGTTCAATTAGTTAAGGAATCCAAATTAAATTTAGCCCATTAGATTTATCAAAATATAATTAACTTATAGGCCCAAAACAAGAATAAATCTACCTAGCCCACAAACCCAAGCCCAACACCCTAAATAAATTACTAACCTAATCACTCCTATTTAAACTCCCATATATTTTTGCCCCCACAGCGACACACTCCTCTCATAACAAAACAAAACAAAAAGGGATATAAAATATACAAACCAAAGCATCTACTCCCATCGCCCAAGGTAATCATTTAACTCCAACTAATTTAATATTTGTTCTTAGCTTGAATAAGTTAATAATTCATATATCAAATAAACAAGTACTGAATACCACAGCTGTTCTTCTTGAATTGTAGATTAATTTAGCTTGTTTTAATTATTTATTTTAGTTTCTTTCTTGAAATCCAAGACATAAACGATGTATAACATCTATACGGCTTGGTTTGATTTTCTTTTTCTTGTCTTAAAATCCAAGGCATAAACGATGTATAACATCTATAAGGCTTGGTTTGATTTTTTATTCTTATACTATTTATTGTTATTCTTTTTGTTTTATTTTCTGACCTATAATCGGTGCAAGACACCTACACGGGTCATGTTACAATGACAATCCCAAAAAGGAACCATAGATGTTCCAATGGTTGGAGTAACGATAATTTTGAATCTCATACAATGATTCTATCAAATTTTCTTGCATTTCATTTCCTCCCAACTAAAAGTGATTAGTTCCATAAATATACATGATATCATCGTGAATTTCTTTTCTGGATATATGTACCCTATTAATACTCAAGCAAGATTTTTGAAGTAGAAGAAAATCAAGATTTAATATACAATTTAATGGAACTTTCCTTTAATAATTCACTTGCAATATTTTCATCTAAATATTATAACGTTTGGTTTTCTTCCTTGTCTGTTGAATTACTTTCCTTACATACACTTAACTTATATTTATAGATATATTTTACCAAGCATTGAGGATGCACTTCTAAATATGGCACATGATTCAAACGTCCAAGATTTTCATTAGTTATATATATGTGTATATATATATGTGTGTGTGTGTGTACACACACACACACACACCATGTTATCCTTGATTTAATTACTCGTCAAAATACTATGTTTTTCCTTTACTGTCTCAACCAATCTTAAATTAGGTTCATTTTTCCTCATTTAAATTTAATAGAGATGGTTTCCTAGATTGAACTTTATTGAACTTTATTGAACTACTGAAATATTGATATCTGTTCTTGTCTCAGCCGAGGGTAGTCAGTGCATATTATTTATCTAACATCCATTGAAATAATAAGATTAAGCTTCTTAGATTTTAACAAGTCTTTTCCTCTTATTTCGTGATGAATAATCTGTGGCCTAAATAATTAATTAGAGAATTAGTGATTTATTTCCTTTGTTTAATGCTTCGGTTAATTTTTTGACCTTTCGGAATTTATATGACCTCTTTCTAGTGCTTTTATTCTCTGCAAGAAGTCTTCATGAATATTTTTCTTTCGGATTTAATCCACCTTCTAAACTTTAATGATTCATTATCTCCTCTTAAATGACTTGATCAAAATAATCCAGATTATAGGAATTATTACATAATTTAATTAGTAACTAAAGAACAGTAGAATAATAAATATGAAGTACTAACTTAGGAGTAATGTATATATTGATTAGGTTCGAACTCTGGAAATTTAGAAGATCTCGGGACGAATAACGACTTCCCTACGGCAACAGGTGCGGGTTTCCTAGACTTTATAAAATTATTTTACTTTCCTATTGTTCATTCAACTATTTATTTTTATTGCATTAGTTGGATTTATGCATATTGTTTTCGAACCATTCGACTTGAGTAGACATAAATAAATTGCATGAAATGATAGGATTCATATATTGACCAATGGACTTGCATAAATAGGATGTGTTGAGCATGGCATGAACTGTGTGATTGAATAAATGTGTTTTGAAAACAAACGAATATGGTAATTAAACAGGGGCCAATATGCTTGCATATTGGGATGTATACATTGGGTTTAGTTTCGACTGGACCCCTCGTTAACGTGACTGTAGGCGAAAGCGGTCCTGTCACGGATGTGATTGTAGGCTGACGCGGTCCCTTCACGGACGTGATCGTAGGTGCAAGCGGTCCTTTCACGAACGTGATTGCAGGCAGAAGCGGTCCTATCACGCCAAGACCTAGCGGCATATGAATTCACCGTCTAGTGAGGCAAACGAACAAGATTAACGAATTTTTGTTTAAATAAATGAAAGCAGTAAGAAAGGATAGAACATGCATTGCATTAAAAAGGAGCATATGCATTTTATTTTCTTATCATATTTGTGAATGCAAGTAAAGGTTTTATAAGCTCTGGGCTGGAACTAAATCCCGCATTGAGAGAAGGTTCGATCTCTCACCCGTTCCACTTTTACGTGGGTTCCAGGTAATGAAGAGGAAGGATTCGAGCAAGGACAAGAGCGAGACTAAGCGGAAAGACCCGTGATTAATAAATGCCACATATTGTTTAGTTTTTATATTTCTTTTTTTTCATGATTCAATAATTGATACATTGAGTAGGCATGGCAGTGCGTGTGCTACTAGCCATGTCCGCCATGATCGTTTGTTAAACTCAGTTGTTTATGAAATAAATGTGGCATTATGTTTTGTTGTTATTGATAATGTATGTGATGTGCATACGCCTTACGTAGAAATACGTGGCGGGTTGTTCCGGGGTGTGACAACAATACTTCAGTTGAAGGTGTTTGGAACACTGCAGTTGTGTCCTTATATAGCTAGATAATAGGGATTTTAAAACCCTAATACAACACTCGAATTGAAAGTCTCTGGAGCATTCCAGTAGTGTCTCCAAGTGGCAAGATAAAATGCCATTTACAACCCTAATACAACATTCCAATTAAAGGTGTTTGGACCACTCTAGTAGTGTATCCAGGTGGCAAGATAATATGGCATTTGTAACCCTAATAACACTCCAATTGATGGTGTTTGGAGCACTCTAGTAGTGTCTCTATATGGCAAGATAATAGGACATTTGCATCCCTAATACAACACTCCGATTGGTATTTGGAGTAATCTAGTATTATCTCTAGATAACAAGATAATAGGGTGTTTACAACCCTAAATAGAACACTTGAATTTATGGTGTTTGGAGCACTCTAGTAGTATCTCTTGGTGGCAAGATAATAATGTATTTTCAATCCTAATAGAACACTCGAATTGAAGGTGTTTGTAGTACTCTAGTAGTGTCTCCAGGTGGCAAGATAACATGGCATTTACAAACCTAATACAACATTCCAATTGAAGGTGTTTGGAGCACTCTAGTAGTATCTCCATATTGGAAGATAATAGGACATTTACAACCCTAATAAAACACTCTAATTGAAGATGTTTGGTGCACTTGAGCAGTCACTTTATATAGCAAGATAATATGACATTTACAATGCTACTCCAATTGAAGGTATTTGAAGCACTCCAGTAGTATCTCTAGATTGCAAGATACTTGGGTATTCACAACCCTAATACAACACTTCAATTGAAGGTGTGCGGAGAACTCTTATAATGTATCTATGCGATAACATTATAGGATATTTACAATCCTAATACAATACCCCAATTGAATGTGTTTGGAGTACTTTAGTATTGTCCATATATGGCAAAATAGTATGGTATTTACAACCGTAATACAGTACTTCGATTGATCGTGTTTGGAGCACTCTAGTAGTGTCTCCCAATGGCAAGATAATAGGGCATATACAACACTCCAATTAAAGGTGTTTGGGGCACTATAATAGTGTCTCTATATAGCAAGATAATAGATCATTTACTATAGGGCGCAGAAAGTTGCACGGCGTCAGGTTAGCTAACGGTGCGGGATTTTTACGTGTGGGCGAGTGGAAGTGCTCCCAGCTGGGTTCAGTACTCTGGTTCTTTGAGATGAATGTGAACAGGTCACCGAACTCAGGGGAAGGCATCCATTCGGAGATTTCTTTCTGCATTCCTTCTGGTTCACCCCTTGTGATAACCTACGTTCATGATCAGTTGTCGAAGGTTTTATTATTTTTAATTGTGAGGACGTTTTACTCCCGACGGGTGCAAGCCCCCGCCGTTAATTACATCAAAAAGACCTTTCGAGTCTATCTGAACACCTTATGCATTCTAGGATTTGTGCCTATTTGGGTTGAACCAAATAATGGGGCTAAAAGGGGCTCATGTATGATTTACTTTGGTCATGCGGTTGGTTCTCATTTGATTTACAAGTATGTTTTGGTTAATTGTCATTATGGATGACATGGATTTTATATGTTTAAAATGTGTGAACATTTGTGAGAAATATCATTTATGTATTTTTAACTTGAAAGGAGTATTTAAATATCATTATTATATTTTTTATTTATAAAAATATGTCGAGAGAGGGGTATTTTGGTCATTTAAGTTTATTTCTGGGACATAGATATGTTCAAATATTATTTATAATAATAGAGAATTGAATTTGGGTTCATTTGGAACTGATTTGAGTTGATTTGGACTTAGTATGAAAAAGTTATGGTCAAAAAGGGCTTAAAAGGACTTGTTTGTGAAGATTTTATATTTCTAGGGACTTGTTTGTAAATTCTCAGGGACCTGAGGCTGTGATTTGAGCTTTTGACAGGGTCTGGAATGAATGTTGGGCTTTTAAGGGCTTATTTGAAAAGGTTTTATGCTGATAGGGGCCTTTGTGTAAATTGACAGGGGCTTCTCTGCACATTTTAAATAAACAGAGGGGTTTATGTGCAAAAAGGGATCTTCTGGTCACATGTGGACTTTAAGATTGGTGCTGGGCTTTAAGATTTGGGCTTTTGGTGCAAATATAATATTTGCTTTCAAGATTGTACAATTTTGGGTGTCTATAGGGGGCTTGGACCCCTTTTCTCTTGGGCCATGGTTGATTAAATAAAATAGGATTTGGGCCTCTTTCTTGTTGGGTTCAGCTGAGGGTTAATTTAAATGGGCTTTGGCCCATTTTCAGGACCAAAAGTATTTTTATTTTAGTCTCTGGACCTTGTGCCGAATCTGATAAATTATGGAAAATTAGGCTGTTAATTAATTTAGTTGGAATTTTGCCCAATTTTGAGTGGGTTGTGCAAACCAAACATTGATAGGTTAGAACACAAAAATAACATGTCATAAGTTTGATTTGATTTGCGAGATTGTGGGAATTAAATTGTAGCACACGTTTTTGCGACGAGTCGGTTCCATTGTGGGTGTTGGGCTGTTGGCTGAAAGAATTGCAAGGGAATGCAAGCTCTGGTTTAGGTTTTGCTAGAGGCGCTTTATTAAATATTGGTGATACTGGATGTTGTTTTAGGGCTTTGTTCCTTATTTCTTTCCTTTTAAGTTTTAAATTTGTTTAGAGAGTTATATACCAGGTGCAATTGTTTAAGGCACCTAGTTTTTGCATGGGACATGCACATGAATTTCTGTGCATTTGTAAGAGGACAATCAGTTTAACTACAAACAAAACTGACACCAACTGCCAAAATTCATCAAGAAAGATTTCAAATTTAACACAAAGTATTTTCTTTATTATTCATCATAGTAGAAATAATAATTATTCAAATTACGTATTATTATTTTGTTCTTATTCTGATCAGATTCGACTTGGATTGAAATTTTTGGCTCAAGCATGACTCGAAAATTTCATTGATCGGTCCTACTTGATTCATGTAACCAGGGGAGGAACTGGAAAAACTTGATAGGAGAGGCTAAAAATTAAAATATACAAATTGTGGCTAGTGAGAATTGAACTCAAGCTCTTACCTAACATAACATAAGCTCTTACTACTAGACTACAAGTAAATATGTATTAATTTACGAGGGGACTAGAGTATATAAAATGTTTAAAAAAAAATTTAATTAAATCTTGTTATATATAACTAAAATTTTAAAATCAGAGGGTTTTGATTGACTTTATTAGATCTGCACTTGCATGTAACATGATTACATATTTATGAATTACTTTTATAATTTATTTGTGTAACTTAATCACAATTAATATATAACTAGTCTTAAATGGTGTGAAATAAATCTTAATTAATGATAAATTTCAATCTAAATCCAGCAAATCATAATTAAATGGGTCGGGTTGGATTTGGATCAAAAGTTATAAATCCATACTCGACTCATTTCACAATCGATCAGGTTAAAATTGAATGTGTAGACTACACCAATGGTCTGGATCTTGAATATGTGGTCGGGATGGGGTTTAAGGTTCGAAAAACACTGAAACCATCACCGTTGGTGTGCTCCCAAAAACCTACACCTGGTGGAACTATATTGGTGTGGTTTTATATATTTTTCAAAAAAAAAAAAAAATCAATCATTCTCTTTTATGTAGAATTAAATTTTTAATTTCTAAATTTAGAAAATAAAGGTGAAAGTTCTTATTTGATAATGTGATTCACGTGTTGATAGAGATTGATTGGCATGTTAATTCCCGTTTTTTTTTTTAGAGAAGTCACAACGAGTTATCAGGCGTGCTGTTTTTGGTACATTTTATTTTACTTTTAATAAATGGAAAAGTACGTTTACTTAGCTTGGTTTTAAGTTGTTTATTTATTCAATTTTGTGCCTGGGATTTTTATTTGGAAAAAAAAAATGGCAAAATACGTTTAAAGTGGCTACCTGAAAAATAGAACTTTGGTTTGGCAAAATGGCAAAAGAAAAACTTTTCCAATAGCTGAATGCATGTAATCTAGTAGCTGTTGGAATTATATATCTCAGAGCGCATTTTAAATTTCAAGCATATGCATTACGAGCAACACAGCTCTGCCACAGGAAAATGTATTTTTGTGTGGTTGAATAATTTAATTAAAAACATTTTACCTGGATATTCGTGTCTTTGTTCATTTACTTATTTAAAACATTTATTTATCCTCAAAATCAAATTTTCGTGAATGAAACTTAAAGTTAGATATAGATAAAATTAAGGTTCTAAATAGCATTTATCGCATCGGGAAGCCTAAAAAAAAAGTTATAGCGAATAGCGTCGCTATAGTGAAAGTTATGCCACATAGTGTTTTTTTATTTTTATAAAAATTATATCATATATTTATACTAAATATCAATATTATCTAAGTCTCATAAAATAATAAATAAACAACAAATTGATTAAAAAATTATAGTATTCATATTGAACCAATACAAAGTCCAAATTGCGACTCAAAATATCCATAGTATTACTAATATCATAAACTATTGATCTTTTTCTATTTAAAATATATTCAGCATCATGACATAATCTATCTTTTTTATATTTAAATTTCAAAATAACCTAAACATCATGGCATAATTAATTATCTTAATCTATTCAAAATATTCAAACTACCATATAGTAAGTATCATTTTGTTACTTCAAGAAATATCTTAATATATTTAATTTGAGCCTTTATTTAAAGCCCATATAAATTAGAAAAAGAAAAAAAAAAACAGCTCATGTTGCATAGCGCGCTGTAGCTTCCTTATTTGATCTCATTTAATAATTAATTATTTCATATAAAGCTTAGTATGTCAATTATAAAAAAAAAATCACGGTTAAAATTCAATCTGAGCCTTTATTTAAAGCCCATATAAATTGAAAAGAAAAAAAAACAGCATGTTGCATAGCGGGCGTTATTTGCGCTATACGCTATGCGCTATTGCGGACCGCTATTACCGTTATAGCGTCTGTAGCTCAAATAGCTTGTTTTAATTGTATAGCTTAGCGTTTAGGGTCTAAAAACGCTATAGCGTGCTATTTAGAACACTAGATAAAATAATATAAATATTCGAAACCTGAATAAATAATTGGTGGTTTGTCCTTCAACTGTGACTCAACAAAAGTTCAGTATAATATTTAAAAAAAATGTACATTTCTATGTTGTTCTTTGAAAATTTTAATAAATTATCAGAAAAAACATTTTTACTACTCTGAACTTAAGCCCATCTCTGCAGTTAGAGAAATACGGGACAAATTATTAACCATTAATTACTGCCAAAAAAAAAGAACTAAGATCTGATCTGATTTTCCTCAAATGGAAATCTCAAGTACATTTGCCCGTCTGATCCAGTTTCATCGGTATAGATATACTCAGGCTTAAGTCTAGTTAATTGTTTTGAATCCCTCCGATTCCCTCATTTTTCTGGACCTCTCCAGTCGTTTTCAATGACTGGAGAGGTGTCATAACCTAGAATGAACAAATTTAAAGCGATCAAGCTTCCTGCGAGTCAAGCACCGGAATCAGAAAGAGAAAGCAAAGAGTGAGGAGAGTTCATGGCAAAGATAGCAGTGATGGATCTACCAGAGTTCTCAGACCCAAGCCAGAAGAAGAACCTTCTAGAAGCTGCTCGATACTTGGGTATCTTTCGTGTGATCAACCACGGCATCCCTGCAGATCTCCAGTCTGAACTGAAGGCCGCAGTCAAGGCCCTCTTTGAACTCCCCGATGACGTCAAGCGCCATAATGCTGATGTGATCCAGGGAAGCGGTTACATTGGGCCCACTCCCAAGAACCCGTTATATGAGTCGTTTGGTATATATGACGCTGCTTCTATTTCTGATGTGGATGCCTTTTGCTCTCTCCTTGATGCCCCAAGCCATGTCAGGTTATAATCAATATTTTTATTAAAATTAAAAAAACTGGTAACTTGAGCTCAGAATTGTTATGAATATTTTGATCTTTTGCAACCACCTATTGCAACTAATAGACTAATTAGTTGCATTAAATTAATTATATTGCTATCAAAATAATTAGTTGCGTTAAAATATATTTATTGCAACAAAATAATACCAATTGCAACAAGTGAATTTGGTTATCCGCCAGAAGATTATTGCAACCAATTTATCTTATTGCAACAATATGAGCTGGTAGCTAAGTCTATGTACAGATCAAATACTTTGGATCACGTGGTCATATTTTAACTTTCATTGGGGGTAAGGATGCAAAAAGTCCTTTCGTCTTCCTCGTGACTTTGTTCGCCCCCTTCTCCGTTCGTACCGCTACTCTCCTCCTGCGACACCTCCTTCAGACTATTTCTCTTCCGTCACCTCCCTTCTCCTCCCTCCACTCCACCTCCTTCCTACCGTCCACACCCTCTCCTTCTCCTACTTCTCATTCGCTCGTCTCCCAAAACTCTGCTACTCTCCTCCTTCAGCATATTCATCTACGCTATCTCTGGACTCCATTAACATTAAGGTACTTTCACCTAAAAACTGCATATTCAATTTTTGCAGAACTGGTACCGGCCATAATTTCACAAGACTGATCTGGGAAACTCGAGGCAGAGCTCAATGGCCCTAAATTTCAACAAGGTCTAGTTAAGATCTTATTATTAGTTTTTTTCGTTTTACTTCGTTTCGTTCAGCTCAGCTCATAGACCTTGTCCGTCTGTAGGTATGTAATTTGTTTATTTTATCATTTTTGGTAGTTGTGTTGGATTATTAATAGAAAAATTCTTAGATTAGTAAAACAAATATTATTAAATACAAAACTAATTTCACCTGTAATTCATGTGCTGAGTAATTTGATTAAAAAAAATTAGTATTGAATAGTACTGTTTTGGATTTTTATTTTATTTTGTAATATGAAAAATCTGGGTGGTTGAAAATTGATGTAGAATCAGAAGATTGTGGCAGTACAACAAGCCTTTGTTGGTTTGATCGGTTTCAATTCATGTCATGCCTTTTTCAATTCATTAAAGTTTTTTATTAATAATTGGTTTGGTATTAATTGCGTGCCTTATTTTATTTTATTCTTTTGCATGATTAAAAAATCAAGGAATGAGTGAACAAATATAATTTACTCTGCTTACAAAACTACAAAGCATGTGGCTGCTGTAAAATATTTTTTGCAGTTCAGGTGTTTGTATCAATTCCCCACTGAAAAGCCACTGGTTCAAATATAGAGTTAGATGATCACATTTTCACAGCACAGTATATGCACACAACTGGTTCAAGCTGTACCAGTTAGAACTGGGGTATAAACACAATTAAAGTAGTAATGCATATATTTCTTAATTTATAGCTTGTTCCTTTAGTGGCTCACACTGAGCTTTCATTGTGGGGCCCAGCTTGTCAGAATGACACAAAGCATAAAACAACTACATATGGGTGTTGGATCATAGCCTGAGTTCATTCTCCTATCATCTGAGGACCATGTTGAAGAGGCAATCGATGCAATAAAAGAGGCAATTGACGTAATAAAGGACGGGAAGGTCTTAGTGGTTCCTACTGATACCCTTTATCAATTTGCCTGTGATGCCCGGTTAGTTATTCCCCGGTAAAGAGGGGTTAAAAATTTCATAATTTACTTAAATTGGTTTTTCAAGGATTGAGACTGCCATTAGGCAACTTTTTTGGAAGTCCCAATATGCCCTTTGGTCATTTCTATTAAGTACTTCTCTAAGCCCCTATGGTGGATCAGATGGTACCCATTTAGTCTTCCCAGTACTCTAGTAAATAAGATCCTGTTTTAAAGTGTCACATTGCAGCTCTGCAGAAGTCCATTGCTGTTAATCATAGTTATGAAATAAAGGGCCATAAGCTGACAAGTCCACTAGCCATTTGTGTTGCTGATGGGGCGAACATTCCATGATTTGCTACAGCAGACACCTGTCTAATGGGTTATTGGATCTGCTCCTACCCGGACCCATTACTATTCTCTTAAAACAAGGTTTGCTGAGTTTTGTGTTACAAATCTTGATGGTTTCATAATTGGATTATGGTTAACGGTCCATCCTTGTATGTACAATTTGGGTGACATAAATTAAATAAAAAGAAGTTATGTACTACTTTCAAAATTGCAACAATACTGGCGGAAATTGGTGCAAGCTAGTGCAAATTCTGATGTTGCATTTTCTGTTTTATACTGATCATATTTTTTTTTCCATTCCAAATATGTAACCCAAGGCTCCCAGTCTGACCACATGAAACATTTAGTTCAAACAATCCCCAGAGCCGTTGCAACTCAAAAACTATTTTAATAATCCTTACTTATCACATTTTGAATGCCTTACTCGTAAAATGTGACTGCAAAGTGTACTGAACAATTTCACCAAAACTGAGTTAGACAAACAGACTAAATTGACCAAGCTCTGAAGGGGGTAGTATAGTCAGTTAAATGTTAAAACAGTGAATTTGGACATTTAGAAATCATGTAAAATGAAAAAAATATGCATATGAACATTCTTTAGACACAACTGCAAGAGAGCGACACATTGAGAGGTGATTAGGGGATACAACTACAAGAGGTCTGCTTATGTTTATGCTTATGCTTGTGTTTTGAGAAGAGATCGGAGGACAAATGAGGCAGCACTGAATCCATTGTTGGAATTGAATTCATTGTTCTCCTCTTTTACTAACTCACTCTTCCTCTCTCACTAAGAAAATTTTATGAATAAAATACCAAATTTGGATCCCTAAAGTAACTCAAAATGGTATACCAGTTACTGGTACAGTTACTTACATGTACCATTTTCTGTACCAGTAACCGGTATCCATAAAATTTAACTTTATTGCTCTAAAAAAGGTGACAGATATCGTTTTTCGTAGAAGATTTATCAAGGTCATTTGCTTGAGATTAGTTCATCAGATGTCGAGGTACCGCAAATTCTTAGACAAAACTAAGAATTCAATTTTCTTGTGCAAAACATGGATTAAATAAAGGGATTGTAGATTGTTTTTTTGCTCTTTTTTTTCATTATTTTTTGTAGATTGTATATTATTTTTCACAAGTGGGGCAGTTTGTAAAATTTCCTGACTGCGTGTCTTAAATACTACATTTCTACACTGTTAGGGACAATGAATTATGTTTGCTTTAGCTACCTTGGGGAAATGCAATGCAACAAAATCCTTCATGCGCTTTACATAACCAGCGCTGCTTCTATCAAGTTGCAACCAACTCTTATCCATCGGAATATAATAACATGCTTACCTGCAACAAGAATTCATTATTAAACCCTTTTTTTTTTAGTGAAATTATTAATCCATTGTTATTCTGAGACAGTTTTTGCTAAAAATTAATTGAAAATAAAACAATTTAAATTACAAATAACCTACTATAATTAATTATACTTAATTAATATATACTTAATTTAAATAAGTTCACTGATCTGAGGTGCAGCAGAGCGGAGGCAGCGGAGAGGATGCGCAGAAAGGTAGCATGAAGGTCAGCTGCTGTGGTCTGCACCGTCCATGGAGTGAAGAGATTTGAGAAAGGGGGAGAAAAGCTGGGGAAATAAAGAAAAAGTGAATGTATGGTGCGGAGTTCAAAAACAAAAAACAAAAAACTTCCTAACAGTATATATATATATATATGAGTATGGCTAATTTGCTGCCAGCAGCATTTTAGCTAACTGCTGCCAGGAGTCTAAGCCATCGGATCAGATTTTAGATTCGTGCCTTGATGAGGCGCTGATTTGATTTTGACGGAACGAAAAAAAATCTCCGTTACGTATTCCTTTTCCCCAGCGCCTCTCTCTCTCGTTCTCTCCCTAAAATCTCTTTTCTTTACGCTCTTTCAAGCTGCCAGTTATTTTTCCCTCCGCCGATCCCTTCGCCGAGCTCTCCCTCCGCGGCGCTCCGATCGCTCTCCCTCGCTTCGCTGGTTACTCTCGTGCTTTTCTCAGCGGATTTTACCTCCTCTCCTCTGTCTCTCTCTATCCTACTAGCGAGGAGACTCCACTGTCGGGCGACACCTTATCGCTCGTCTCCTGGTTAGCGCGTCTCTCTCTCTCTCTCTCTCTCTCTCACTCTATCTCACCCTCTCTCAGCAATTAATCAAAGCTTGTGAAAAATCTAGATACGGTTTTCCTCTTTAATTAGTTCAATTTCAAACCAAATTAGTTGAAAGTAGTGAGATTTATTTGCATAATTGGGAGCCCATCAATTGTTGTAAAATTAAAACCTATATGGTTTGTACTAGCCCATACTGGTACGCATCGAACAGCCAAATTAAGAATATGTTGGTCTCTACCTCATTTTCTTGTTCTTTGCTTACTTATTTGGATTGTAGAGACCTCAGTTGTTGTTTCAAAATTAGGAGCTCAGTTTTGCTCTTTCTATTTCAGATTTTACTCATTGTTGCATGACATATTTGTACATTGGTTGGCCTCTCTTTATCTCTCTGCCAATTTTCTGGAGATATGTGGGGGGAGATTGACACAAGGTAGGCTATTGATTTCTTATTTCTTTTCTTTTTTTGTCTATGATTAGTTGTATTGTATAAGGTTACTGTACCAGCCGGTATATCTCCTTTCAGTTCATTTGTAACAACACTAAACCAAATTACCATTTTAGAGTTTCAGAAAAAGTTGACTGGAATTAATAGGTGTGCTACTCTTTGTGGGTTTTGTACATTTTGATAATTATTGACTCTAGCATGTCCTTGATGCATAGCATCACAACTTTAGAGTTAATTGGTTGATTATTTAATTGATTGATTTTATCTTATTTTTCAATTGTACAGAATCAGTGATGGAGTTTCAAGCAAAGTTTGAGCATGAGTTTCGATAATTCATGATGACAAAGGGGACGTTGATTTTGAGAGTGAAGATGACAGTATATTTTGAAATTATATACTAGTTTTGTTTGAAACTCTGATAAAATAAGGAAAACAAGGCTTAATATAACCTTGATATAACCTTAATATGACTGTGTTTTTGCTTGATATAACCTTGATATAACCTTAATTGTGATCAATGGGTAGTGTATTACTATTTGCTTGATATAAACTTTTGTTGTTGCTTAGGTGGTTGTTTAGTATCCAATAGATAAATTTTGTGCAGTTATTGTCATTTTGGGATGATTGATGTTACAATTGTAACTGTTATTCAGTGTTTACTGAACCTGTTGCTGGCATTATACTATGTCATTATTTTTTGTTGTCGTCATTGTTTTAGTTTGCCAAAATCTAGCATTATACTGTATCATTGTTTATGCAATGTCATTCTTTATTATTTACAATAGAAATTATACTCTTTTGTTTATTATTTACAACTAAGACATAATTGTAGATGACATTTTTGGCTTTTGTTATTATTTTTACAGGTTTTAAAATCAAATTGAACAATTGTTAGACAACGACAAAATAAAATCATATAACTGCCAGAGTTGATTGAATTTTCAAGTAACTTGTTAATTGAGGTCATTTAGCTCATATAATATACAAAAAAATGAAGCAAAAAAAATCATATAATTTTCATTGATAATGGTAAAATTACAAAAGTTTTGTAACAAAATTAAACACAAAAATAGTAAAAGCTCAAACATCTGAGCCATAACAGAAAAGTAAAGTAAGAACTAAAAGGTTCCAAGTGCCCGTGAAAATAAAAAAAAGCTGAAACAGAAAAAAAAACAACAATTTTGCAATAAGGTCCCTGATCTTCTTTTTGCTGTACCAGTCAGTAGGCATACCAGTAGGGTGGTATTTCTTCGTCTTTACCAGCATCATTACCACCATGCCGGTCTTGCATGTTAAATCTCCAGTGGGTGATTTTTGACCCTTTTGCCTCTTTTGCCCCTCACTATTACTCTTGCAGTAAGTAGGCTCCCTTGTCAGGGCGGTTGGTACTGCGCCTCCGTACCAGTCCGCATACCAGTATCACCCTCCGCCAACTGTGTCACACTGTTCCTCAGCACTGAGACCCTTCCTTGTCCGTGTGATGTCCTGAGGTTCCAAAAACATATACAAAAATGTATGGTAAAGCAAAACCATAATATATATGCTCGATGATTAGTGCATATGTAAAACTTTTCTCTTATGTTAAGCTGAGACTTACAATATGAATTTATTTTGAGATGGTTAAACCATAACACATGCTGGTTTTGATACTAATTTTTTTTTAATTTATGACACAGAAGTTCAATCAAAGATTTTCTTATTCTTAGAACCAATATTATATACGTATATCATACCCCAAGTTATATAACACATAGTAACTTTACTACAATTCTAGAAACAAGGGGATGAAACTGGAGACAAAATTCAATTACAAAACAAATAAGTTTGGTAAATACACGAAGCAAAAGTGACCAGTTAATAATTTTACCCTACATAAAAACATCAAGCTTTCATAAATTAAGATCAGTAACTTCAAATATCTAGATTATTTTGTCTAATTTTCCATAAAATTTTGTCCGAGCCTGAAATTAGTTACCTAATTTGTGAAAAGATAATTACATCTGTTCTACTAGAAGTAATTAGGACTAATTAATCAAAAGCATGAAGACAAGGAGAGAGCGAGAGAGACTTACATGGTTCTCTTTCAATTCCTTGCAACGCACCGGAGAGAGATTCACTGGAGTCGGAGGAGAGACAGCACAGGGAGCAAAGCTTAGGAGAAGAGAAGAGAACGAAAGGGAGGCAGAGCTGAGTGAGCGAACTAGAGCTGGGTGGAGTCGTCAGAGCGACCTCGAGTTGGGCGGATCTGGAGCCAGCACGGCGGACCGAGAAGAGAACCAGAGAGGCTGGAGGAAATAGAACGAGAGAGAGAGGCGCTGGGGAAAATGAAAATGAGAAACACTGCGTAACGGAGATTTTTTTAGTTCCGTCAAAATCAAATCGGCGCCTCATCAAGACACGAATCTAAAACCTGATCCGATGGCTTAGAGACCTGACAGCAGTTAACTAAAATGCTGCTGGCAGCAAATTAGCCATACTCTATATATATATTTTTATTAACCTAACTGTATTATTTTTATCAGAAAATGGAAGTCAATGCACAGTATGATCCTAGCAGTCACATTTAAAAAAAAAAAATCATATAAGCCGTGAAGTGAGAGAGAGAGTCTAGAACTCAACTATTATGTAACCACAATTTTAGAATTTTCTCTTCCAACCAACTGTGCTAACACTCATCTCCAATCCTAACCATCATTAATCACAGTACAGAAACATTTCCTTGTCTGTAATGATTCTTCTTGCCATCGAATCGTCAGTATTATTTCGGTCCTTGTAATATGCTATACAACTGGAAAAAAAAGGGCATAAAATTCTCATGTGGTATTCTAATTACCACCCAATATTGCACCTCCGTGTCTTATGTTAGGGATCTCCAACAGATGAGAACATATGTAATATTAAAAATACCGTCCTTACTAAATTTACTTATCCCACTACTTTTGTATTCATAACACAACCAAAATGAATTTTTTTTCTCTTCTTATTTTATTGAGAACTGCTGCTTCTTTTTTTTCCTGTTTTTTGCACCGTTTGGTCGTTTTTATATAAAGTCAACCGAAAATCCAAATATTAAAAAAAAAAGCTTTGATCAAGATTAAGACATGCACCGTTCATTTTGCACCACTCATTTTTAATGAATAAAAAAAATAATAATATATCAAGTTTAAATTTTATAGCTATTGTAAGGAAAAACCGCAAAAGTCTGTATCTATACCTTGGACTTGTCAGAAAGGACCATAACCTCCCCGCCAAAGTGCGTTCCAAAGAGAGAATCAAAAGTATGTTTAAGTCCTACCAACAAAAGATTAAGAACCGGAATTGTATCACAAATAGTAGAATAAGTCGAGTGAATTAAGTATCCTGTCTTTTAATCGAATCCATGTTGAGAATCCTCTCAAATTATGACCATTTTGTGTGTCAAAAATCAAGTCAATTAATCATATGATTCTATAATAGAAGTACCACGCTACACTTATTAAGAAATTAATGGAATTGAACAATTGTAACTAAAATTAAAAAATGTTAGACGGCTTACATTTGGTGAAGCGCAGATCAGTATTTGCTGGGAGAGGAAAAATAAGAAGGATAATTTATGGCAACAGAGGCTATATTATCGCAATATTTTTCATATCCCTTGTTTTTGGTGCAGTTATGTGATTCCGCGCCAAACTACAATTTTCTTTTTGCAGTTTGTGTCTAAGAGCATCTATATCTCTGAAACTTTTGGAGTTTCTAAATAACTGTTAACTAATTTTTAGAAACTTTGTCTCTGAAAGTTTTTAAACTCCCACATTCTTGAAACTCAAATTAGAGTTTCTTAATTATCACATCAGCAAATAAATTACAAGAGAAAATAATTTCAGCCAATTATTTGGCTACGTCAGAGTTTATAAACAGTTTCTTATTAAAAAACTTTGGAGCAAAGTTGCTAAATAAGAAACTCATCTGCATCCTTGAAATTGGTTTAGAAACTGCCACATCAGATTAGAAACTCCCAGAGTTTCAGAGATGTAGATGCTCTAACTGCTGGGAGAAAGAAACTGCATGCATGCTCCATCCATCGTACTTGTTTCATATTGCATATGTGATACTATGTTTTTATTATACTGAGACGCAATTGGTCCTTGAAATTTATTAATTAACGTTCAAGACTAAGATTATTCAAAGTTATACCAAATTAAGTACATGTATATACAAATTGCAAACGTACTCCAATGGTAAATATTACAGGAGGCAGTTATTAACTTAATTTTGGGAGATTTTGGTTTACGGTTTTAGTTTTTTTTTTTTTCGTCCTGAGAAAAATTAAATTGGAATTTAATTATTGCGCAGTACCAATTTAATTATTTTCGGAAAGAACAATGAATTGTATTTTTTTTCAAATTAGAAGTGAAATTATATGTCATAATGTTATTTAAAGGAATGATTATTTTCTAAAATTCTGGAATAATTATTTTTTTAACATTTTGAATAATTATTTGTAACAAATTTATCTCCAAGAAATTTGTTAATGATACAATTTATTTGAAAAATTAAAATGTCAATAATTATATGATAGACATTAAATCCAAGAGTCAATGAATTTAATTGTTTATTATCGTAATTGATATTAGTTTAGAAATTATAATTTGTTATCATATGAACTATTGTTTTAATTAAATATTTTTTGGGAGTCATTAGCTTGAAACATATTGACAATTAGAAAAAAAAACTTAAAATTTAACATTATAAATATAATTCATATAATATATTTATTATACATCTAGAACTAGGGTGAAATTTAACATTAGTGTATGGTGATTTTAGTTATTCTGAATACAGAACAAATACATATAATATCCGCATTCATATTTTCTTTCTAACTTTTCGGGTAATTATTTGTGTGGATAAACATAATTATTTGTATTAGTAATTTTTAATTT